>OZ023205.1:39966307-40138861 GCA_963995525.1 Escarpia spicata
GTATACACACGAAAATCACTACACAGCACACTCTCAACCACACACAAGGCATACCCACCCTTTCATAATGCACACAAGGGTTAAACCTGTCGTATTACACTTTTATATTAGTTACAATGCATTGCCATTTATGTCAGCTGCTTTGATTAGCACATTTAATTGACGTATCCATTTTGGCTACATCACATTCGATGGATTCAGCTGTTTGCCAACGTCACGATAACAATGATGCGCGTGCCCTCCGTCAAGCTTTGCCTTGACAGCAATGTTTACATACATAATGCATGTGTGTGTATTACATTACCGGGGCGGCATGACATCCGCTAGATCGATGTATTCCCCGCACTCGCTTAAACAACTGTGTGTTTTTCTCATAAAGAAGGCATCTGAAGTCAGAATTTCAACCAGATATACGTCGGAATATCCGAACGCTTCACGTGTGCAACGTCCATTTTGATGGTTATACGGAACTTGTTAATTAAGGAAGCTAGTTCATGTGGTCGATAGGTCAATTGTATATTATATCTATATTCCCGTCGGCCTCAGATTGATCAAGACAACCGTGAAATCCAGGTCTGGAACACTTAACGTAATTACCACCATGCATCGGTTCAAAAGGGGCTAGACCAATCACAGAAGGGTGTTCCACGTGTTTCAAGATCTCAAATCCGTAATAATTACGCGAGTAGAGGCCTGGATTGGTCAACGAATTGACCCATCGATCACCTATCTGGACTTGCGTCGGCTTAAGCTGGTTTTTCCACAACCAATCGGTAACGGTGATTGGCGTATTGTCCCACATATCAACATGCCAGTACCGTGTTCTGATGGCGAATTTGCGGCATATTGATATGTTCTGATTGAAGTGGCGACACTGGTTTGGGTAATATATACCTAATGTGTACCCACGCTTGATGAACTCGTCTTTGTGCTGCCAGAAATTTACGTTTTCCGATGGTGTGTACGATATGTCGGCGTCAGCCTCCCACGGAAGAACACCGTTGAATTTCATCGCACCCACGGTGGTGCCGCAGTTGGTGCGACAGAAAATGCCAAGTTTCTTGCAAACATCAAACGTATCCTGGATCAGTTTTGTGAGGATGTCCAAGCAGCAGACCGGTACACTTATACCTTTTCTCAAATTACACGACGTCTTTGCTTCGGCGCACGAAAACGACAGTTGTTTTCCGTCGGCGAAGTGAACAACATTGAGTGAGTGAACCTGCGCCATCTGCTTCCAGTGTTTGTGTCGGTTGGCCGAGCTCTCGTTGTGCGCTTGCACGTAGAACATGACGTCAGGACACGACACCGACAGCTTTCCCAGTTTCTTCAAGCGAAGAAAGTAATCATGAAACACTACGTCTGATGACGCCATTTTGAATTTTACGGCGCGCAGTGTGGGTAACCTGCTTACGAATGGCGACGGAACATAATCACAGAAAGCACACGACTTGCTCGACCTTCGGTATCCATCCACATATTTGATTCTATAGTGAGCGAGCCGTGACTGCTGACAACCCAATGACCAATGTCCGTCTGGTGTTCGAAATGCGCCACCTGCAGCATCAACACCGAGTTCGGACACAACTCGGACCAGACGTTCTAACTCCAAGTTGGCGAGCCACAAAAATCGCTCGATTCGTCTTCCGACCAACACGAAATCAGTCGTCGCCTTTTCTGCGAGCGTGTTCCAAATAACGCTGGCCGCCGCTGTTTCTCCGACCACGTGTTGCTGGAGGTCCAGCTTGAGGTTGTTCGGAATCGCCAGTGTCTCGTGTACGGCTAGGTGTACTGTCAGTTTTGGATAGGTGGCATAAATATCACGTAGAACCACGAGAATCTCGTTGTCGGTGACGTAATCAAATCCGTTTAAGAGGACAGACAATACATCGGGAAACGGTCGCACGTTGGTGCAGTTCGCTAACACGCGGCTTTTCTCGTAAACAGGATGGTCAGTTTTGGGACCGAGCAACACCTCGGGACACACGTCTAGTAGCGTTCCCTTTCGGCTTTCTACCACCTGTGTCCCGACTTTTACGTCGACGTCTGGCTTCGTTATACCCAACTGCTGTAACATTCCTAGCACCAAGTCTAAAGATGTATGCATGTATCTGCGTGCCTCGTTTCCGTCTGTAGTCGACGAGGCCGCTTTCTGCAACTCTACGGCCACCTTCTGCAGTTGTTGCTTGATATGTTTGCTGATATCTTCACGTTCCGCCTCGTGCTCTGTCACTGCTGTCATCGTCTGTCGATTCTCACGACTCAACAAATATAACAGCAATAGAAGAAAGCAAATGACTGCCATGAAATGTTGTTTCATCCAGTCCAGTTTCGCCATGTTGAATCTGGCAATTGTGTTACGACCTCCACAGTTCCGTCACTTGTCGTAGTCTTCAACGAGGCAGTAGGTCTGTCAAAACAACACAAAAGAAATGGGAACAACCTATTCACACACACACACACACACACACACACACACACACACACACACACACACACACACACACACACACACACACACACACACACACACACACACACACACACACACACACACACACACAGACACACATGCACACACACACACATGCACACACACACACACACACACACACACACACACACACACACACACACTCGCACGCACGCACATGCACATGCACACACACTCACACACACAGTAGTTTTTTAAACTTAGGGTGTCATGGACCCCTCCCACATATTGCCAACATGGGTTAGTTTTATTACATGATCAATATTATGCTAATTAGAAAGGTGTTGGTTCATATTCGGGGGTTAATCTAACGTAATTTTGTGTTTTCTCAAATTTAGGGAGTCATTCACCCCTTCCACAGATTGCCAACATTGATGTTTGGATTCAACTCACCCAACTTACATTAAACCGTTTGTTGGTATATTCTACAAAAAATGCCTACAGGGTTCATTTTATCGGAAATTCGGTCCTAACTATAACTAAAAATTTTAAATGGAGACGTATACTTAAACGGTGTGTTCACTTCCACAATAGTTGAAGAACATACCGTAAACAATTTAGACAGATATATCATTTATTTAAATTGGTGAAGTAATTGTTCACGCTGCTGCTCTAGGGTTGACCGCATAAGTTCGCAAAGTGCCGAAATAGGGGAGATGGGGACTTGAAACACGGTGTTAGTTGAAACATTGGTAACTACACTGGTATAAATTAATATTTATAAAAACAAAGGAGCTCACTTTGGCCAACAATGAACTCATTACGATTCGTCCACGTCGACATCGCACGTAAAACGTTCACGGAGAAAACTGGAGCGGTGTATTGCATTTTTCGATGTTCTTGTAAAACAAATTCCGGATGTGAACAATACGTTCTTACTCATATCAAATCCTACACTACCATGAAGCCATATTAATAGTGAATAATAATTGCCTTCCAGCATATGAGAATTGTAACCTAATTAGAAAAGCAGACCACAATAGACATTGTCCACCGGCATTCTGCCATTTGGCGGCAGTTGCTGGAACTGTGGTTTCGAGTGGCTCACCGGACCTCTGACGGCACACATACTATTGTACATGTCAACAATCGATGTGTGCCCTTCGGATATATGAGCAATATTAAATATTTGGAATAATCGCCATGTATTTGGATTCACTAGAAAGATAATGAGTTGCAGTTCACGAATACGCAAGTATCTATACATTTTCTATTTTTGTTTGACCAGAAATATGATTTACAAACAGTGTTTACAAGTCGGGTTAATGCACACGGCGGGATACATCTGGGTCAAAGTCGTCGAACCTCTTGTCCATTCTAGAGTGATTAACGCACATTTAAATAAGTAAAAAAGTACAGGTAAGTTCTTATATAGCGCAGTATCCAGTCCTCAGGACTGCTCAAAGCGCTTTACACATTACTCCCTGACAGACCTGTTCAATCGAACACCATCTCGACTTCTCTGGGAAGCATTCAGCCACGCTGCAATTAATGTGCAAAGACTATTCGTACACAAATATCCACCATTGTCTATAGCCAGGTACCCATTGATACAGCTGATTGAACTGGAGTTCCGTCACTTGTCGTAGTCTTCAACGAGGCAGTAGGTCTGTCAAAACAACACAAAAGAAATGGGAACAACCTATTCAAACACACACGCACACACACACACACACACACACACACACACACACACACACACACACACACACACACACACACACACACATGCACACACACACACACACACACACACACACACACACACACACACACACACATGCACACACACACACACACACACACACACACACACACACACACACACACACTCGCACGCACGCACATGCACATGCACATGCACACACACTCACACACACAGTAGTTTTTTAAACTTAGGGTGTCATGGACCCCTCCCACATATTGCCAACATGGGTTAGTTTTATTACATGATCAATATTATGCTAATTAGAAAGGTGTTGGTTCATATTCGGGGGTTAATCTAACGTAATTTTGTGTTTTCTCAAATTTAGGGAGTCATTCACCCCTTCCACAGATTGCCAACATGGATGTTTGGATTCAGCTCACCCAACTTACATTAAACCGTTTGTTGGTATATTCTACAAAAAATGCCTACAGGGTTCATTTTATCGGAAATTCGGTCCTAACTATAACTAAAAAATTTAAATGGAGACGTATACTTAAACGGTGTGTTCACTTCCACAATAGTTGAAGAACATACCGTAAACAATTTAGACAGATATATCGTTTATTTAAATTGGTGAAGTAATTGTTCACGCTGCTGCTCTAGGGTTGACCGCATAAGTTCGCAAAGTGCCGAAATAGGGGAGATGGGGACTTGAAACACGGTGTTAGTTGAAACATTGGTAACTACACTGGTATAAATTAATATTTATAAAAACAAAGGAGCTCACTTTGGCCAACAATGAACTCATTACGATTCGTCCACGTCGACATCGCACGTAAAACGTTCACGGAGAAAACTGGAGCGGTGTATTGCATTTTTCGATGTTCTTGTAAAACAAATTCCGGATGTGAACAATACGTTCTTACTCATATCAAATCCTACACTACCATGAAGCCATATTAATAGTGAATAATAATTGCCTTCCAGCATATGAGAATTGTAACCTAATTAGAAAAGCAGACCACAATAGACATTGTCCACCGGCATTCTGCCATTTGGCGGCAGTTGCTGGAACTGTGGTTTCGAGTGGCTCACCGGACCTCTGACGGCACACATACTATTGTACATGTCAACAATCGATGTGTGCCCTTCGGATATATGAGCAATATTAAATATTTGGAATAATCGCCATGTATTTGGATTCACTAGAAAGATAATGAGTTACAGTTCACGAATACGCAAGTATCTATACATTTTCTATTTTTGTTTGACCAGAAATATGATTTACAAACAGTGTTTACAAGTCGGGTTAATGCACACGGCGGGATACATCTGGGTCAAAGTCGTCGAACCTCTTGTCCATTCTAGAGTGATTAACGCACATTTAAATAAGTAAAAAAGTAAAGGTAAGTTCTTATATAGCGCAGTATCCAGTCCTCAGGACTGCTCAAAGCGCTTTACACATTACTCCCTGACAGACCTGTTCAATCGAACACCATCTCGACTTCTCTGGGAAGCATTCAGCCACGCTGCAATTAATGTGCAAAGACTATTCGTACACAAATATCCACCATTGTCTATAGCCAGGTACCCATTCATACAACTGATTGAACTGGAGCAACGTATTGCGAACGAACTTGCCCAAGGTTGGACACCGCCGTACAGAATTCGAACGGGTTCTCTCGGTTGAGAGTCTGAAGCTCTAGCCACTGCACCGCGGCGCCACACTAGATGTGATTATTTACATGAATGTGACTATTTTAAGAAGATAAATTATCATCCTATTCAGAAAACATATTTGTTACCGCGTGGCTGGATGTTTCCCAGAAAAGTCAAGATGGGGTTCGATTGAACAGGTCTGCCAGGGAGTAAAGTTTAAAGCGCTTTGAGTGTGTGGGTACTAGTAGCGTGAAATAAAATCGACACATACCTTAGAAGGACGGGATGCACATAAATAAAAGTCCACCTGCCACCTAGAGTTAATTCTCTGGGTGGCAATCTTGTTAAATCTAATTTTGTTAACATATTTTTGTAGTGACTTTCTGTTAATTCTATCATATTTTTAGAAACGCTAAGTACAGGTTATTCTTCTTATATACAAACGTTTTATGCCTCTTGATAACCAAGGTTTATAAGTCTTTTTTGGTCTTTCCTGAATACGTTGTAATTTTGACAGGATAGGCATCGTTGTAAGTGTTACTTAGCATTTGCATAAAGCGCGAGAACGCTAAATCAGTGTTTGACTCGTTCATTACAGTGTCTCAGTTTGCGTCATTTAAATCGTGCTCAAATTTGTATAATGAGTTCTCATCTAACGTTCTGTTATATGTATTATTATTATTATTATAAAGGATTTTGTAGAGCGCCGTGTGTCCTGATAACAAATCTGCTCAAAGGCGCTGACAATCGTAGAGTATAAGTATATACATTAAATGACCTAAAACATATTAAATAGAAATATTAAATAGAAAGGTAAATGAATATGATTTAAAAGTAGCATATAAAAATTACATAAAATGTCAGTTAGATAAACCTGAATAAAAATAAATATATATATTTACAAGTGTATATATTATACACAAATTAAATGAATTAGCCTTTTAAATACCTAAAATAAATAATGTGCTTAAATAAAATAAAATAAATACATATAATATGCTAATTATAAAAAAATAACTAAATAACTGCAACCTAAGTACATAACCGAATGTCAACATTGCACAAATGTCACTGATGCGGACTGCAAAGTTCTTTGAAGGCCTGTCGAAATAAGTGTGTCTTTAAGAGTGATTTGAAAGTGTCAGTTTGCATGCCTGACTGCATGCAATTCCACAGGATCGGGCCAGCCACCGAGAAGGAACGACGGCCATAATGTTCAAGGTGATATCTCGGAACAGTCAGCAGACCTTGTTCGGCCGATCTATGTGATCTGGTCGGCGTGTAGGATGTCACGAGCGATGAAATGTACGCAGGGCCGATATGGTGCACTACACAGTATACCAGCAGTAAGAGCTTGAATTCGATCCGCTGGCGTATAGGCAACCAGTGCAGACGGTACAGAACAGGTGTTATGTGTTCTCGTCTCCTTGTCCCGGTAATGAGACGTGCTGCGGAATTTTGTACCATCTGCAGCTTTCGCAAGTGCGTCTCCGGCAGACCATATAACACTGCGTTGCCTTAATCAATACGTGCACAGCCACATACATCAATGACTTGGTCAACAGGCGGGTGAACAAGTTTCCGATTGTTCACTGCAGTTATGACGATCACCTCGGTTTTTTTCTCGTTAAGCAGGAGATTATATAAGACATCCACGCTTTCACATCGGTGGTACAACGATATATTCGATCGGTGGCCATTGTAAGTGGCTGGTCCACATATAATTGCGTATCATCAGCATACATATGATAGCGTAGTTGATGAAGTTCAAAAACATGGTTGAGTCCAAGGCAGTAGATCGTGAACAGAAGAGGTCCGAGCACGCTACCCTGAGGCACGACGAGCTTCGATACGAAAGACAGATTTGATATTGTACGATAATTCGATAACAGTTCTGGATCAAGACCATTCCTCTTTAACAGCGGTGTTACTACGGCATGTTTCATAGCGACAGGTAGTGATGCCGACACGATGGACATGTTAACAATGCTGGTTAACACTGGTCCAAGAATGTCAATGTTAGATTTAAGCATGCTTCCAGAAATGACGCCAATGCTGGAAGAAGATTTGCTGGATGTCTTCTCAACCAGACCGCAGATGTCGGTGACTGTAGCAAGTTGAATGTCGTACAATGGTTCTTCAATACGGCATTCGATATCGTGTAGGAATGCGGGCAGTTGACATTGCGAGCGTGCAGTCACCAGCCGTGTACTGATATCAGTGATCTTATCTGTGAAATAACAGACCAATCGCTCAGCTAGCTCATCCGGGTCGTCGTCACATTCGGGGAGCACAGGCGTACGAGTACGACCCATTAAATTGTTCGTGATGCGATACTTTGCTTTGCTTTGGTATCGTGAGATGTAGCTTCGATTTCAGCACAGTAATAAGCAGATTTGGTTGTGGCGATGCTCTGCTTAAACGCGTCACGCAAGTCAGTGTACATTTCACGATGGACAGCTAGCCGCGTGTGACGCCACTTGCACTCTGCTCGTCGCACTTGCCGTCTCATCAGCTGCAGGTTGTCAGTCCGCCATGGTTGTCTTGGACGCACATTTATCAATCGTTGGATGACTGGTGGATGTCTGTCAATTACCGTTCGAAGTTCATCATTATACTGTTCAAACAGGCTCTCAATGTTGTCGGTGGGGTTGTTAATCAGTGGCGAAGCGCGTAAGTCGCACGAAAACTGCTGCATGTTGATTGCAGCATATTTACGATAAATCACTTCCTTACGCACTGGTCGTGGCTTTGATGAAACCAACTTTTACATGATGGTGGTGGTCTGTGAGCAAGGACTCCACCGACACGTCTGTCACAATACAGCCATTCACCGGGGTGATAACGAGGTCGAGAATGTTACCCCGGCAGTGTGTTGCCGATGTCACATGTTGTTTTAGGTTTACATCGTTCAGCAATGCAGTTAAGTTTAAATGTAGGATCATCGTTAATAACCATGCAAGTGCTGTTGTCGCACAGGACGAAAATTTGCATATGATCTGTAGCATCGTTTAAAACCATGCTGCACTTTTTCTTTCTACACAGCTCTCAGAAAAGAAAATGTTGTCTATTATACTAGCATATCAAGGGATGTAATCCAGAGCTGAACATTTGATCAATGAAATATTTTGATTCAGCTTGCTCTTCGCAATGCAATAGATATATTTCAATACAGGTCGATTTCAAAAATGTCAAAATATTACCGTGGTATTTTGAACGGGGTAGTGTTTTTAAAGTCCTACACCTGCTCTACGGTTATGAGTGCCGTAACCGTACACACTCTATTGTTTGGTCCGAAACTACTGCTTTGGTTCACTTAAAACCCCACCGAAGGAACAAGCGCGTCTACTAGGCCTACTAGCGTGGTCCGTCACCTGGCGCTAACACGGCTGTTGTCGGTGCCGAATCGACCGATATGGATCGAAACGACTCACGCCACCTCGGCCGATATTAAACATGCCGGGACCCGTTCACAAATTAAGGGCGTGGGTGAAGCGAACGTTTCCACGTGGTCGTTGGTCTAGTTCTCCAAGTTACTTCGTTCTGGCTGAATGCTCCTTATTTCTAGAATCTAGCCGTTGTGGAGAGGAAAAGGGACATAATATTATGGGGATCCCACATAGGATGCACCATGTGCGTTGCAATACTCACTTTACTATCCGTCAGCGTGTAACCTCTTCGTCTCGACGACAACAGTGGCACAGCGTAGCGCAACCTTTTGACCGCAATTGTTAGATCTACCTGTTGAGCTAAATTTGTCGTGAGCGGGTGACCCGCGTGACCTGATTATTAACAACCACACAAGCTCACATTTCACCTTTTGTTGTTCACGTCTAACAAGTCATACCAATGCAACTGCAAGAGATAGCATGATAATAATATTTCGTAAAGACACAAGCGTGGTATTAATAATGAAGTTAAGATGGTTTTTTTGTATTATGTATGCCAAATAAAAAAAACTATTTCCATGAAGGTGCCTCGTCAGTTTGGTGTGTGCCAGTGTTCTTGTCATTCACCAGATGGCAGCACATACATTCTCTCTACGTAAAAATGCCCTTTTTGGTTGGTCTGATATGCAAATAGGGTTAGGTTTTTAATTATGTTGAAGGTTAGGTTAGGATAACGTTGAACGTACTTTGAACAAGATTGCCATCAGGTGTTTGTGAAGTGTTAGCAAATAACCATTACCGTTGCAAGTCTACGGGACGACCAAGGTATCATTAACATAGCAGCAGGTATCTTATAAATCTAGTATGTTGGACTCAATCAAGAGTACCGGTGTTAACAAACCACTACTGCCGTCCATAAGCGTCTGGAAGCTTACAGATATTGGTGGAAGCTCAAGCATGTATCGTAGGGCCTACCGCTGGACTGAAAAAACTGAGGCTCACCTAAAACCTCCAACAAAACCACGTAGGCCGATCCCACGAGGCTCACCAAAAATGTTCTAACTGCTTTAATATTTATTTTATTTTAAATCTGTGATGACCGGAGGGTAAAACTATACGTCTGCCCCCTCCGATATATTCCAAGGGGCAGCAGCCGCCTCTTGTCCCCTGTTCCTGCGCCTATGCTGCACTACGTTTCGAAGCGCATGCGTCATCCTTGCCAGGTGTATTTTACCTTATTATACTCACACTGTATGGATTATAGCAACGTGCTATTTATTGTATTTATTTTGAATAGCTATAGGAATAAATTGTTTATCGTTATGTCGGTAATAAAGAAATAATCTACCCAACGGAAGAAGTCATGAATGCTGGATGACCTACGCAAATAACGCGGCAACACTGTTATTACATCGTCAGCACGAATTAATCTAACTTGACTTTTCTACTTGCGTCGAGTCCAAACAAGAAACAACATTACTACGGTCATCAAAGGGACAACGTTGAATCAAACAAAGGTGTTTTCATACTTTCATTCCACATTTCCCAGTGGCTGTTATACGAACATTTGACGTTAAAATATCGATAGCTCTACTACCAGGAGATATTCGTGAATGTCGCACCTATGAAACGATGGTTTCAATGGCAGAAGGATAATGGCAAGTAATCCCCCCGTACTGTTTACACAGGCTCTAATCGCTGCACCGTACAATCAGGGAATCATTTGGTCCAGTAAATGAAACGAGTACAGCAACTTATCGCATAAAAATGTACTGGTGCACGGCGATCCGTATTAGGTAAGGCACCAAGGTGACACTGGTGTCAGTGACCCACACATGAAAGACTATGGGCAAACATCCAGAAGACATCCATAAACGAGCTGCAAGCATAGCGAACGAACAATACAGCTCATATCTAATATACCGGCGTTAACATCAATACCTGTTAACACAACTCTGTTTATGGACATTAACTTGTCAGACAGGTGCTCGAGCTTATCCTCACAGCACGCGTGCTTTGCGTCGCGGGGCATCGCCGGCGACACCTCTAACTGACGACAGCAGCAGTTAAAGTTAAGTTTACATTGTAGGTATGATGTGATTGTGTCTGGGTGTAGGTTGCTGCGAGAGTCTGTGTGTATTTTTCTTAGCATAGACAATGTCCGTTCCGAGTCAGCATTGATGTGGGGCAGGCCGAGTAGTGCAGTGTAAACGGTTGCGAGGGTGGGAAAGCGCTCTTCCTCTATTGTCGTATTTACCTTAAGTAACATTTACTCAGTCATTTTGGCCCTATAAGAAAATAAATGTTATTAATTTACATTGATGTAATCCAAACTGACTTAATAATTATATATTCATATCAGAAAGTCATTGAGTTGCATTCTTAGTAACTGTAATTCATTCATATGTGGTAAACTATCTATTTCAGATGATGATGTGTATAATCATAGTTAACTAACAAACACATGCATCAACAAACTTGACATAAGACGAGAAATGTCATTAACACTACTACCTACCCTGAGCAAATTGATCAAGTTCAGCCTTTTGCGCCAGAACTGTGTGGTGCAACACAACTGCTGAAACGATGCTGGGGATGTTGTAAATGTCCAGCTCATGAGTGAACTTTACAACACCCCAGTCAAATCTGTTAGGCAGCAAGTCATCAATCTTCGCCCTCAGCTGTGTTGTGCTCCGAATGTCTCTCAGCTGATACAGAAATGTACCAATCATAAATACGTGGTTCGTGTCTGTTTTGCAGGCGACAAGAATGATACCGGATAATCTTGACCATCCGTTTATAAAGTATAATTAACTGATATATTTCTAAATTCAATACCTAAATTCAATACCTCAAATTTACATTATTACTAAATAGTCACCAGTGAAGTTTCATGTTACACTTCTCTCTCCAACTGTTACTGGAAAAGGCTTAATGCCATCTCAGGTCTATTCATGTGCTAATATGTTATTCTTATTTACTGGAACAGTTACGACTACATAAATATGTTTTATGAGACTGTTAGATAAACAAATTGTTGTGGTAACATCATGCCAAACAGCATAGAGCAGTTTTTACTTGTGGAATTAGAAAGCATGCAGTAAAGCATCAATATATGTAATACAATACTAACTGAACATCTAAGCCCTGTGTAATGTGACCGAAAACACTTACCTCACGCAAGGCCGCCTGTACCAATGGATCCGGCACGTCATCAATGTTGCCAGCATCAAGGCTCCCACGAATAAGATAGTTCATGACTGGAGTGGACAAGCACTGAAGGCCCGACCCTGCACAACTCAAATCCACCTTGGATTTGTGGGAATGATGCCTTCAGCTGGTCGATGAAGGTCTCTCTCTGTGCACCCAAACTAAATTTAATTTTAGTTCGTGCAAGTGCTCGAACTGTAATAAATGTATAATAATGTAATATTGTTATAGAAAAATTGTATGTTTAATCAATAATGAGTGTAGCCATCATTTACTGGCATACTTCATGTGACACAGTTATGTGTGCTATATATGTAGTAAATGTGAACTAAACTGCACTTTTTATAATATGCTTCATGCATGAACACAGTCATGAAAATAATGTTTTCCGTAATTACCTAAATGTTATGAGGAAGAAAACTCCGAAAAAAATTATCCCTTCTTTTCGCATCCCCAAATATAACAAACTGTGAAGCAAGCACAGCAGAATTGGCCCAATACTGGCACTTATTGTTAATAGTGCAGCCGATATTGAGGCAGTACAATGCCCATATCACAATTAAATTGACATTAGTGGCCCAATACTGGCCGAATAGTAGCCAGTATATAGCCTGCAGCGCCACCTATGGAATTCACACAATTGCATTGCACAGGATGCCGGCACAGGCGGAGTACTGCACAAATACACTGAGCCAGCACTGGGCCACTACTGTTCCAGCATGGTGCCAGCATAAAGTCAGTACAATATGCTACTACTAGCCCAATTTACAGTCTCTGTGCAATACATATTGGACCAGTACCGTGTTTATTTATTTGGGCCAGTATGCTGTTAGTTATTGAACGAGTACTAGCACATTACTCTGTTTTTGACTGGGTAATACACTGATAGCAATATTATTAATTATTATCAAACCTGTAACTCCACGACCATATCCTTCTTTTCGGAAACGTATGGTTCTTGTTCCTGCTGCAACGACGACAACAAAAACTGTCCATGTTTTCAAGTGATGTTTTTTTTCACCCAACCTGGACCTGGCTGGTGGATTGTTTCGGAATTGTTGAAATCTACAGAAAAAGTTAAAACAATATATAATACAAACCTATTAGTATGACAGTCAATGTAATGTCTATGACTATGTGACTAACTAGTACGAGTATGACTGACCTACTCCTGCTCCTTATGTATTATAATTATATAATAAGGCTGCTAATACACATCATGTATACAATTGTATTATATAAATTTGATTCTTATCTTTATACTATCTCTAACACAAACTTCCATCTGCCAAGCTGTTATTTACAGCAAACTAGCCACGATTTTGAGTCAATGTTGACTGTTGTAATGACAAACAAACTACAACTTACAATACCTTACAAGTAAAATTAATTATACAATGTATTGACAATAAGTGAATAACTTGATTACATCATTGATTAACAGGAGCACTATCCCTCTTACTTAACGTATGCAGATGATCCTATTACCTATTTCAAGCTAACTGATATTGACATGACACGCTTGCATTGACATTTCGAACTTATTTGAACCGACTTTAAATGCAATGCAATAAAAACCTCTGTCTGCCATTGTCGGCGTTCCCCACCATCGTGGACGCTAGGCATGCTGGGTAAATATGACGCCGCACGCCACAAGTACGGAAACTCAATGTGGAATGGGGAATAACTCTGTAGGGCCGTCATTTCTGGGAATTTCCTATCCGACTGCTGTGCGAAAAGAATTCGATTCGCAAAATGGAACGATTCAATGGTCTGTCTGTATCCGCATGCGCGCGTGAAAAACGCCTTCGCCTATGTACATAGATCTATACTATTGTATGGAACTAGTTCCATTATTATTTATTCTAGATTAACATTAATGTACAGTAATGTCTATAGAATCTAAATCAATTACCTTACCCCAGTAACTCGTTTATCCAGATATACACATCCCTTCAGTTTTATTCAACATTGACCTTACATAATAATTATACATTGTGATAGCATGACTGATGTGTACGTGCGTGCATGCGTGCGAGCATGCGCGCGTGCACGTATGGGTGCATGTTGTACATTCTTCGTACATTTCCATGAACAGTACGGAATGATGTTGACATAATAGCAGTTTCGAAAACTGACTCATCATCACGCCATATAGCATGGGGGCGGTCAATAAGCTAGAGTCTACACTACACAGTTTAACAATGTTAACAGTAAAGCCTACATCTATTAGTCTACTAGTATGTAGGTACTTACGTCTCCACAACATTTCCACTACTAACGGCAGCTCCTCCGGCCGGCGTACTTGCAAGTTGAGTGTGCAGATTTTGAACAATTGAATGAACCCGATTTGCCAACGTCTGCAACCGCCCGATGTCTATAGTTAAAATATCCGTTGGAGGCTGGTCGACCCATTCTGACCAGCGGACAATTTTTCATTTCTTGCATACCAAACTGTCAAAGACAACCAGGCCGGAGCTGAGCTCGGATATCGATTTCATGTAAAGTTATACCCCTTTCAATGCATTCCATTTAATACACTAGGTTCAACAATGTTACATAATTAAACTAACATGAAATATAGTTACAAGGGGGCATTAATTATTATATATTGTATTATATTTATATATCATGAATATATCTCCACAAAATACAAAGGACATTAAATAATAGCAAACGACAGCCATTAATGTTGTGTGTTAGTTTGAAAAGGTGTATACTAGGGCCTAATATGATGCCAAAAACTATAAATACGGGGGTTAATGTGCAATTCTTAATGTACATTGCGCAGGATGTTGCCAAAGTTTAGCTATGTTCATGAATGGTATTGTAGATTACCGCCTTTTCGTGTTCATAATGCATAACTAAGATTAACTTTCATTTGTTCAATATCTGATTCGTAGCTAAATGAGTCATTATTGGATGCTTAGTTAACGCGTTAACTTATCCGAGTCTTTATTGGTTGCTAAGTTAACGCGTTAAGTTCTCCGATTCCTTATTGGTTGATACGTTAACGCGTTAACTTTTTCGAGTCCTTATTGGTTGCTAAGTTAGCGCGTTAACTTATTCGCGTTCTCATTGGTTGCTAAGTTAGCGCGTTAACTTCTTTGCGTTCTCATTGGTTACGACGTTAACGCATTAACTTCTTATTTAACGCGTTAAGTGTACCGCGTTTATGGCCCTATCGGCCTGCCATAGGTTGGAGACGTGCCGCGTCGTACGACAGCTATGCCGACGATGCCGAAACTTGGAGACCGCCCTCCGTTGATGTCGGTGGGGCTTCTGCTGCCGCTGCTTGCCGGCATGTGGTGGCTGACGGCGGCCGACGAGAGTGAGTAGGGCAGGCTGGGCGGGCTGGGCGGGCTTTTAGCTTGAGAAACATGTCGAACACTGTAAAGAACTATAGAAGGGACGGAGTGAGGGGGGAGAGATAAGGGGAGGGAGGGAGGCAGGGAGGGAGGCAGGGAGACAGGGAGGGAGGGAGGGAGGGAGGGAGGGAGGGAGGGAGGGAGGGAGGGAGGGAGGGAGGGAGGGAGGGAGGGAGGGAGGGAGGGAGGGAGGGAGGGAAGGAGGGAGGGAGGGAGAGGGGGAGGGAGGGAGGGAGGGAGAGGGGGAGGGAGGGAAGGAGGAAGGGAGGGGAGGGTGGGAGCGACGGGGGGACGGAGGGAGAGTGGGAGGGACGGAGGGAAGAAGGAAGTGAAGGAGAGGGAGAGAGGGTGGGAGGGAGTGAAGGGAGGAAAGAGGGAGGGATGGAAAGAGAGGGAGAAGGGAGGGGGACGGACGGACGGACGGGGGAGGGAGGAGGGAGGGAGGGAGAGAGAGGGGGGAGGTTGGAGAGAAAAAGAGGGAGGGGGAAGAGCGGTGGGGATAAAGAGAGGGGAGGGGGAGAAAGGAGGGAAGGAGAGATAAATAAAACGATTGAGATTGTGCCATGATTTTATATCATGGCACAATCACGCGGATTTTCCGGATTTGTTAATGAACTCCTGCCCCCCTCTAAAATAAGACAATCTCCCGGACTCTATGTTTTTAGTGGACTTCAAGGGGATGCAGTTGGAGCGTTTTGGTAAGTGGTAATGGGGTGTAGTAGGAATGTTTTAGACTTAGTAAACCTCAACGGGGGTGTAGTTGAAGGTCCCATGGAGTGCAGTTGGAGTGTTTTGGTAAGTGTTAATCGGGTGCAGTGGGAATGTTTTAGACTTAGTGAACCTCAACGGGGGTGTAGTTGGAGGACCCATGGCGTACAGTTGGAGTGTTTTGGTAAGTGTTAATGGGGTGCAGTGGGAAAGTTTTAGACTTAGTGAACCTCAACGGGGGTGTAGTTGGAGGACGCATGGCGTACATTTGGTGTGTTTTGGTAAGTGTTAATGGGGTGTAGTGGGAATGTTTCAGACTTAGTGAACCTCAACGGGGGTGTAGTTGGAGGTCCCATGGAGTACAGTTGGAGTGTTTTGGTAAGTGTTAATGGGGTGCAGTGGGAATGTTTTAGACTTAGTGAACCTGAACGGGAGTGTAGTTGGAGGTCCCATGGAGTACAGTTGGAATGTCTTGGTAAGTGTTAATGGGGTGCAGTGGGAAAGTTTTAGACTTAGTGAACCTCAACGGGGGTGTAGTTGGAGGTCCCATTGAGTACAGTTGGAATGTCTTGGTAAGTGTTAATGGGGTGCAGTGGGAAAGTTTTAGACTTAGTGAACTTCAACGGGGGTGTAGTTGGAGGACCCATGGCGTACATTTGGAGTGTTTTGTTAAGTTTTAATGGGGTGTAGTGGAAATGTTTTAGACTTAGTGAACCTCAACGGGGGTGTAGTTGGAGGACCCATGGAGCACAGTAGGAGTGTTTTGGTAAGTGTTAATGGGGTGCAATGGGAAAGTTTTAGACTTAGTGAACCTGAACGGGGTTGTAGTTGGAGGACCCATGGCGTACAGGTGGAGTGTTTTGGTAAGTGTTAATGGGGTGTAGTGGGAATGTTTTAGACTTAGTGAACCTCAACGGGGGTGTAGTTGGAGGTCCCACGGAGTACAGTTGGAGTGTTTTGGTAAGTGTTAATGGGGTGTAGAGGGAATGTTTTAGACTTAGTGAACCTCAACGGGGGTGTAGTTGGAGGACCCACGGAGTACAGTTGGAGTGTTTTGGTAAGTGTTAATGGGGTGTAGAGGGAATGTTTTAGACTTAGTGTACCTCAACGGGGGTGTAGTTGGAGGACCCATGGAGTACAGTTGGAGTGTTTTGGTAAGTGTTAATGGGGTGCAGTGGGAAAGATTTAAACTTAGTGAACCTCAACGGTGGTGTAGTTGGAGGTCACATGGAGTACAGTTGGAGTGTTTTGGTAAGTGTTAATGGGGTGCAGTGGGAAAGTTTTAGACTTAGTGAACCTCAACGGGGGTGTAGTTGGAGGACCCATGGAGTACAGTTGGAGTGTTTTGGTAAGTGTTAATGGAATGCACTGGGAATGTTTTAGACTTAGTGAACATCAACGGGGGTGTAGTTGGAGGACCCATGGAGTACAGTTGGAGTGTTTTGGTAAGTGTTAATGGGGTGCAATGGGAAAGTTTTAGACTTAGTGAACCTGAACGGGGTTGTAGTTGGAGGACCCATGGCATACAGTTGGAGTGTTTTGGTAAGTGTTAATGGGGTGTAGTGGGAATGTTTTAGACTTAGTGAACCTCAACGGGGTGTAGTTGGAGGTCCCATGGAGTACAGTTGGAGTGTTTTGGTAAGTGATAATGAGGTGCAGTGGGAATGTTTTAGACTTAGTAAACCTCAACGGGGGTGTAGTTGGAGGACCCATGGAGTACAGTTGGAGTGTTTTGGTAAGTGTTAATGGGGTGCAGTGGGAATGTTTTAGACTTAGTGAACCTCAATGGTGGTGTAGTTAGAGTTCCCACGGAGTACAGTTGGAGTGTTTTGGTAAGTGTTAATGGGGTGTAGAGGGAATGTTTTAGACTTAGTGAATCTCAACGGGGGTGTAGTTGGAGGACCCACGGAGTACAGTTGGAGTGTTTTGGTAAGTGTTAATGGGGTGTAGAGGGAATGTTTTAGACTTAGTGAATCTCAACGGGGGTGTAGTTGGACGACCCATGGAGTACAGTTGGAGTGTTTTGTTAAGTGTTAATGGGGTGCAGTGGGAAAGTTTTAGACTTAGTGAACCCCAACGGGGGTGTAGTTGGAGGACCCATTGAGTACAGTTGGAGTGTTTTGGTAAGTGTTAATGGAATCCACTGGGAATGTTTTAGACTTAGTGAACATCAACGGGGGTGTAGTTGGAGGACCCATGGAGTACAGTTGGAGTGTTTTGGTAAGTGTTAATGGAATGCACTGGGAATGTTTTAGACTTAGGGAACCTCAACGGGGTTGTAATTGGAGGTGCCATGGAGTACAGTTGGAGTGTTTTGGTAAGTGTTAATGGGGTGTAGTGGGAATGTTTTAGACTTAGTGAACCTCAACGGGGGTGTAGTTGGAGGACCCATGGAGTACAGTTGGAGTGTTTTGGTAAGTGTTAATGGGGTGCAATGGGAAAGTTTTAGACATAGTGAATCTGAACGGGGTTTTAGTTGGAGGACCCATGGCGTACAGTTGGAGTGTTTTGGTAAGTGTTAATGGGGTGCAGTGGGAAAGTTTTAGACTTAGTGAACCTCAACGGGGGTGTAGTTGGAGGACCCATGGCGTACATTTGGTGTGTTTTGGTAAGTGTTAATGGGGTGAGTGGGAATGTTTTAGACTTAGTGAACCTCAACGGGGGTGTAGTTGGAGGTCTCATGGAGTACAGTTGGAGTGTTTTGGTCAGTGTTAATGGGGTGCAGTGGGAATGTTTTAGACTTAGTGAACCTGAACGGGAGTGTAGTTGGAGGTCTCATGGAGTACAGTTGGAATGTCTTGGTAAGTGTTAATGGGGTGCAGTGGGAAAGTTTTAGACTTAGTGAACCTCAACGGGGGTGTAGTTGGAGGTCCCATTGAGTACAGTTGGAATATCTTGGTAAGTGTTAATGGGGTGCAGTGGGAAAGTTTTAGACTTAGTGAACTTCAACGGGGGTGTAGTTGGAGGACCCATGGCGTACATTTGGAGTGTTTTGTTAAGTGTTAATGGGGTGTAGTGGAAATGTTTTAGACTTAGTGAACCTCAACGGGGGTGTAGTTGGAGGACCCATGGAGCACAGTAGGAGTGTTTTGGTAAGTGTTAATGGGGTGCAATGGGAAAGTTTTAGACTTAGTGAACCTGAACGGGGTTGTAGTTGGAGGACCCATGGCGTACAGTTGGAGTGTTTTGGTAAGTGTTAATGGGTTGTAGTGGGAATGTTTTAGACTTAGTGAACCTCAACGGGGGTGTAGTTGGAGGTCCCACGGAGTACAGTTGGAATGTTTTGGTAAGTGTTAATGGGGTGTAGAGGGAATGTTTTAGACTTAGTGAACCTCAACGGGGGTGTAGTTGGAGGACCCATGGAGTACAGTTGGAGTGTTTTGGTAAGTGTTAATGGGGTGCAGTGGGAAAGTTTTAGACTTAGTGAACCTCAACGGGGGTGTAGTTGGAGGTCACATGGAGTACAGTTAGAGTGTTTTGGTAAGTGTTAATGGGGTGCACTGGGAATGTTTTAGACTTAGTGAACCTCAACGGAGGTGTAGTTGGAGGTCCCATGGAGTACAGTTGGAGTGTTTTGGTAAGTGTTAATGGGGTGCAATGGGAATGTTTTAGACTTAGTGAACCTGAACGGGGTTGTAGTTGGAGGACCCATGGCGTACAGTTGGAGTGTTTTGGGAAGTGTTAATGGGTTGCAGTGGGAAAGTTTTAGACTTAGGGAACCTCAACGGGGGTGTAGTTGGAGGTGCCATGGAGTACAGTTGGAGTGTTTTGGTAAGTGTTAATGGGGTGTAGTGGGAATGTTTTAGACTTAGTGAATCTCAACGGGGTGTAGTTGGAGGTCCCATGGAGTACAGTTGGAGTGTTTTGGTAAGTGATAATGAGGTGCAGTGGGAATGTTTTAGACTTAGTAAACCTCAACGGGGGTGTAGTTGGAGGACCCATGGAGTACAGTTGGAGTGTTTTGGTAAGTGTTAATGGGGTGCAGTGGGAATGTTTTAGACTTAGTGAACCACAACGGTGGTGTAGTTGGAGGTCCCACGGAGTACAGTTGGAGTGTTTTGGTAAGTGTTAATGGGGTGTAGAGGGAATGTTTTAGACTTAGTGAATCTCAACGGGGGTGTAGTTGGAGGACCCATGGAGTACAGTTGGAGTGTTTTGTTAAGTGTTAATGGGGTGCAGTGGGAAAGTTTTAGACTTAGTGAACCTCAACGGGGGTGTAGTTGGAGGACCCATGGAGTACAGTTGGAGTGTTTTGGTAAGTGTTAATGGAATGCACTGGGAATGTTTTAGACTTAGGGAACCTCAACGGGGTTGTAATTGGAGGTGCCATGGAGTACAGTTGGAGTGTTTTGGTAAGTGTTAATGGGGTGTAGTGGGAATGTTTTAGACTTAGTGAACCTCAACGGGGGTGTAGTTGGAGGACCCATGGCGTACAGTTGGAGTGTTTTGGTAAGTGTTAATGGGGTGCAGTGGGAAAGTTTTAGACTTAGTGAACCTCAACGGGGGTGTATTTGGAGGACCCACGCAGTACAGTTGGAGTGTTTTGGTAAGTGTTAATGGGATGCAGTGGGACTGTTTTAGACTTTGTGAACCTCAACGGGGGTGTAGTTGGAGGACCCATGGAGTACAGTTGGAGTGTTTTGGTAAGTGTTAATGGGGTGCAATGGAAAAGTTTTAGACTTAGTGAATCTGAACTGGGTTTTAGTTGGAGGACCCATGGCGTACAGTTGGAGTGTTTTGGTAAGTGTTAATGGGGTGCAGTGGGAAAGTTTTAGACATAGTGAACCTCAACGGGGGTGTAGTTGGAGGACCCATGGCGTACATTTGGTGTGTTTTGGTAAGTGTTAATGGGGTGTAGTGGGAATGTTTTAGACTTAGTGAACCTCAACGGGGGTGTAGTTGGAGGTCCCATGGAGTACAGTTGGAGTGTTTTGGTAAGTGTTAATGGGGTGCAGTGGGAATGTTTTAGACATAGTGAACCTGAACGGGAGTGTAGTTGGAGGTCCCATGGAGTACAGTTGGAATGTCTTGGTAAGTGTTAATGGGGTGCAGTGGGAAAGTTTTAGACTTAGTGAACCTCAACGGGGGTGTAGTTGGAGGTCCCATTGAGTACAGTTGGAATGTCTTGGTAAGGGTTAATGGGGTGCAGTGGGAAAGTTTTAGACTTAGTAAACTTCAACGGGGGTGTAGTTGGAGGACCCATGGCGTACATTTGGAGTGTTTTGTTAAGTGTTAATGGGGTGTAGTGGAAATGTTTTAGACTTAGTGAACCTCAACGGGGGTGTAGTTGGAGGACCCATGGAGCACAGTAGGAGTGTTTTGGTAAGTGTTAATGGGGTGCAATGGGAAAGTTTTAGACTTAGTGAACCTGAACGGGGTTGTAGTTGGAGGACCCATGGCGTATAGTTGGAGTGTTTTGGTAAGTGTTAATGGGGTGTAGTGGGAATGTTTTAGACTTAGTGAACCTCAACGGGGGTGTAGTTGGAGGTCCCACGGAGTACAGTTGGAGTGTTTTGGTAAGTGTTAATGGGGTGTAGAGGGAATGTTTTAGACTTAGTGAACCTCAACGGGGGTGTAGTTGGAGGACCCACGGTGTACAGTTGGAGTGTTTTGGTAAGTGTTAATGGGGTGTAGAGGGAATGTTTTAGACTTAGTGAACCTCAACGGGGGTGTAGTTGGAGGTCCCATGGAGTACAGTTGGAGTGTTTTGGTAAGTGTTAATGGGGTGCAGTGGGAAAGATTTAGACTTAGTGAACCTCAACGGGGGTGTAGTTGGAGGTCACATGGAGTACAGTTGGAGTGTTTTGGTAAGCGTTAATGGGGTGCAGTGGGAAAGTTTTAGACTTAGTGAACCTCAACGGGGTTGTAATTGGAGGTGCCATGGAGTACAGTTGGAGTGTTTTGGTAAGTGTTAATGGGGTGTAGTGGGAATGTTTTAGACTTAGTGAACCTCAACGGGGGTGTAGTTGGAGGACCTATGGCGTACAGTTGGAGTGTTTTGGTAAGTGTTAATGGGGTGCAGTGGGAAAGTTTTAGACTTAGTGAACCTCAACGGGGGTGTAGTTTGAGGTTCCATGTAGTACAGTTGGAGTGTTTTGGTAAGTGTTAATGGGGTGCAGTGGGAATGTTTTAGACTAAGTGAACCTGAACGGGAGTGTAGTTTGAGGTCCCATGGAGTACAGTTGGAGTGTTTTGGTAAGTGTTAATGGGGTGCAGTGGGAAAGTTTTAGACTTAGTGAACCTCAACGGGGGTGTAGTTGGAGGTCCCATTGAGTACAGTAGGAGTGTTTTGGTAAGTGTTAATGGGGTGCAATGGGAAAGTTTTAGACTTAGTGAACCTGAACGGGGGTGTAGTTGGAGGTCCCACGGAGTACAGTTGGAGTGTTTTGGTAAGTGTTAATGGGGTGTAGAGGGAATGTTTTAGACTTAGTGAACCTCAACGGGGGTGTAGTTGGAGGACCCACGGAGTACAGTTGGAGTGTTTTGGTAAGTGTTAATGGGGTGTAGAGGGAATGTTTTAGACTTAGTGAACCTCAAAGGGGGTGTAGTTGGAGGACCCATGGAGTACAGTTGGAGTGTTTTGGTAAGTGTTAATGGGGTGCAGTGGGAAAGTTTTAGACTTAGTGAACCTCAACGGGGGTGTAGTTGGAGGTCCCATGGAGTACAGTTGGAGTGTTTTGGTAAGTGTTAATGGGGTGCAGTGGGAAAGATTTAGACTTAGTGAACCTCAACGGGGGTGTAGTTGGAGGTCACATGGAGTACAGTTGGAGTGTTTTGGTAAGTGTTAATGGAATGCACTGGGAATGTTTTAGACTTAGGGAACCTCAACGGGGTTGTAATTGGAGGTGCCATGGAGTACAGTTGGAGTGTTTTGGTAAGTGTTAATGGGGTGTAGTGGGAATGTTTTAGACTTAGTGAACCTCAACGGGGGTGTAGTTGGAGGACCCATGGCGTACAGTTGGAGTGTTTTGGTAAGTGTTAATGGGGTGCAGTGGGAAAGTTTTAGACTTAGTGAACCTCAACGGGGGTGTATTTGGAGGACCCACGCAGTACAGTTGGAGTGTTTTGGTAAGTGTTAATGGGATGCAGTGGGACTGTTTTAGACTTTGTGAACCTCAACGGGGGTGTAGTTGGAGGACCCATGGAGTACAGTTGGAGTGTTTTGGTAAGTGTTAATGGGGTGCAATGGAAAAGTTTTAGACTTAGTGAATCTGAACTGGGTTTTAGTTGGAGGACCCATGGCGTACAGTTGGAGTGTTTTGGTAAGTGTTAATGGGGTGCAGTGGGAAAGTTTTAGACATAGTGAACCTCAACGGGGGTGTAGTTGGAGGACCCATGGCGTACATTTGGTGTGTTTTGGTAAGTGTTAATGGGGTGTAGTGGGAATGTTTTAGACTTAGTGAACCTCAACGGGGGTGTAGTTGGAGGTCCCATGGAGTACAGTTGGAGTGTTTTGGTAAGTGTTAATGGGGTGCAGTGGGAATGTTTTAGACATAGTGAACCTGAACGGGAGTGTAGTTGGAGGTCCCATGGAGTACAGTTGGAATGTCTTGGTAAGTGTTAATGGGGTGCAGTGGGAAAGTTTTAGACTTAGTGAACCTCAACGGGGGTGTAGTTGGAGGTCCCATTGAGTACAGTTGGAATGTCTTGGTAAGGGTTAATGGGGTGCAGTGGGAAAGTTTTAGACTTAGTAAACTTCAACGGGGGTGTAGTTGGAGGACCCATGGCGTACATTTGGAGTGTTTTGTTAAGTGTTAATGGGGTGTAGTGGAAATGTTTTAGACTTAGTGAACCTCAACGGGGGTGTAGTTGGAGGACCCATGGAGCACAGTAGGAGTGTTTTGGTAAGTGTTAATGGGGTGCAATGGGAAAGTTTTAGACTTAGTGAACCTGAACGGGGTTGTAGTTGGAGGACCCATGGCGTATAGTTGGAGTGTTTTGGTAAGTGTTAATGGGGTGTAGTGGGAATGTTTTAGACTTAGTGAACCTCAACGGGGGTGTAGTTGGAGGTCCCACGGAGTACAGTTGGAGTGTTTTGGTAAGTGTTAATGGGGTGTAGAGGGAATGTTTTAGACTTAGTGAACCTCAACGGGGGTGTAGTTGGAGGACCCACGGTGTACAGTTGGAGTGTTTTGGTAAGTGTTAATGGGGTGTAGAGGGAATGTTTTAGACTTAGTGAACCTCAACGGGGGTGTAGTTGGAGGTCCCATGGAGTACAGTTGGAGTGTTTTGGTAAGTGTTAATGGGGTGCAGTGGGAAAGATTTAGACTTAGTGAACCTCAACGGGGGTGTAGTTGGAGGTCACATGGAGTACAGTTGGAGTGTTTTGGTAAGCGTTAATGGGGTGCAGTGGGAAAGTTTTAGACTTAGTGAACCTCAACGGGGTTGTAATTGGAGGTGCCATGGAGTACAGTTGGAGTGTTTTGGTAAGTGTTAATGGGGTGTAGTGGGAATGTTTTAGACTTAGTGAACCTCAACGGGGGTGTAGTTGGAGGACCTATGGCGTACAGTTGGAGTGTTTTGGTAAGTGTTAATGGGGTGCAGTGGGAAAGTTTTAGACTTAGTGAACCTCAACGGGGGTGTAGTTTGAGGTTCCATGTAGTACAGTTGGAGTGTTTTGGTAAGTGTTAATGGGGTGCAGTGGGAATGTTTTAGACTAAGTGAACCTGAACGGGAGTGTAGTTTGAGGTCCCATGGAGTACAGTTGGAGTGTTTTGGTAAGTGTTAATGGGGTGCAGTGGGAAAGTTTTAGACTTAGTGAACCTCAACGGGGGTGTAGTTGGAGGTCCCATTGAGTACAGTAGGAGTGTTTTGGTAAGTGTTAATGGGGTGCAATGGGAAAGTTTTAGACTTAGTGAACCTGAACGGGGGTGTAGTTGGAGGTCCCACGGAGTACAGTTGGAGTGTTTTGGTAAGTGTTAATGGGGTGTAGAGGGAATGTTTTAGACTTAGTGAACCTCAACGGGGGTGTAGTTGGAGGACCCACGGAGTACAGTTGGAGTGTTTTGGTAAGTGTTAATGGGGTGTAGAGGGAATGTTTTAGACTTAGTGAACCTCAAAGGGGGTGTAGTTGGAGGACCCATGGAGTACAGTTGGAGTGTTTTGGTAAGTGTTAATGGGGTGCAGTGGGAAAGTTTTAGACTTAGTGAACCTCAACGGGGGTGTAGTTGGAGGTCCCATGGAGTACAGTTGGAGTGTTTTGGTAAGTGTTAATGGGGTGCAGTGGGAAAGATTTAGACTTAGTGAACCTCAACGGGGGTGTAGTTGGAGGTCACATGGAGTACAGTTGGAGTGTTTTGGTAAGTGTTAATGGGGTGCACTGGGAATGTTTTAGACTTAGTGAACCTAAACGGGGGTGTAGTTGGAGGTCCCATTGAGTACAGTAGGAGTGTTTTGGTAAGTGTTAATGGGGTGCAATGGGAAAGTTTTAGACTTAGTGAACCTGAACGGGGTTGTAGTTGGAGGACCCATGGCGTACAGTTGGAGTGTTTTGGTAAGTGTTAATGGGGTGTAGTGGGAATGTTTTAGACTTAGTGAACCTCAACGGGGGTGTAGTTGGAGGTCCCACGGAGTACAGTTGGAGTGTTTTGGTAAGTGTTAATGGGGTGTAGTGGGAATGTTTTAGACTTAGTGAACCTCAACGGGGGTGTAGTTGGAGGACCCACGGAGTACAGTTGGAGTGTTTTGGTAAGTGTTAATGGGGTGTAGAGGGAATGTTTTAGACTTAGTGAACCTCAACGGGGGTGTAGTTGGAGGACCCATGGAGTACAGTTGGAGTGTTTTGGTAAGTGTTAATGGGGTGCAGTGGGAAAGTTTTAGACTTAGTGAACCTCAACGGGGGTGTAGTTGGAGGTCCCATGGAGTACAGTTGGAGTGTTTTGGTAAGTGTTAATGGGGTGCAGTGGGAAAGATTTAGACTTAGTGAACCTCAACGGGGGTGTAGTTGGAGGTCACATGGAGTACAGTTGGAGTGTTTTGGTAAGTGTTAATGGGGTGCAGTGGGAAAGTTTTAGACTTAGTGAACCTCAACGGGGGTGTAGTTGGAGGTCACATGGAGTACAGTTAGGGTGTTTTGGTAAGTGTTAATGGGGTGCACTGGGAATGTTTTAGACTTAGTGAACCTCAACGGGGTTGTAGTTGGAGGACCCATGGCGTACAGTTGGGGTGTTTTGGTAAGTGTTAATGGGGTGTAGTGGGAATGTTTTAGACTTAGTGAACCTCAACGGGGGTGTAGTTGGAGGTCCCACGGAGTACAGTTGGAGTGTTTTGGTAAGTGTTAATGGGGTGTAGAGGGAATGTTTTAGACTTAGTGAACCTCACCGGGGGTGTAGTTGGAGGACCCACGGAGTACAGTTGGAGTGTTTTGGTAAGTGTTAATGGGGTGCACTGGGAATGTTTTAGACTTAGTGAACCTAAACGGGGGTGTAGTTGGAGGTCCCATTGAGTACAGTAGGAGTGTTTTGGTAAGTGTTAATGGGGTGCAATGGGAAAGTTTTAGACTTAGTGAACCTGAACGGGGTTGTAGTTGGAGGATCCATGGCGTACAGTTGGAGTGTTTTGGTAAGTGTTAATGGGGTGCAGTGGGAAAGTTTTAGACTTAGTGAACCTCAACGGGGGTGTAGTTGGAGGTCACATGGAGTACAGTTATGGTGTTTTGGTAAGTGTTAATGGGGTGCACTGGGAATGTTTTAGACTTAGTGAACCTCAACGGGGTTGTAGTTGGAGGACCCATGGCGTACAGTTGGAGTGTTTTGGTAAGTGTTAATGGGGTGTAGTGGGAATGTTTTAGACTTAGTGAACCTCAACGGGGGTGTAGTTGGAGGTCCCACGGAGTACAGTTGGAGTGTTTTGGTAAGTGTTAATGGGGTGTAGTGGGAATGTTTTAGACTTAGTGAACCTCAACGGGGGTGTAGTTGGAGGACCCACGGAGTACAGTTGGAGTGTTTTGGTAAGTGTTAATGGGGTGTAGAGGGAATGTTTTAGACTTAGTGAACCTCAACGGGGGTGTAGTTGGAGGACCCATGGAGTACAGTTGGAGTGTTTTGGTAAGTGTTAATGGGGTGCAGTGGGAAAGTTTTAGACTTAGTGAACCTCAACGGGGGTGTAGTTGGAGGTCCCATGGAGTACAGTTGGAGTGTTTTGGTAAGTGTTAATGGGGTGCAGTGGGAAAGATTTAGACTTAGTGAACCTCAACGGGGGTGTAGTTGGAGGTCACATGGAGTACAGTTGGAGTGTTTTGGTAAGTGTTAATGGGGTGCAGTGGGAAAGTGTTAGACTTAGTGAACCTCAACGGGGGTGTAGTTGGAGGTCACATGGAGTACAGTTAGGGTGTTTTGGTAAGTGTTAATGGGGTGCACTGGGAATGTTTTAGACTTAGTGAACCTCAACGGGGTTGTATTTGGAGGACCCATGGCGTACAGTTGGGGAGTTTTGGTAAGTGTTAATGGGGTGTAGTGGGAATGTTTTAGACTTAGTGAACCTCAACGGGGGTGTAGTTGGAGGTCCCACGGAGTTCAGTTGGAGTGTTTTGGTAAGTGTTAATGGGGTGTAGAGGGAATGTTTTAGACTTAGTGAACCTCAACGGGGGTGTAGTTGGAGGACCCACGGTGTACAGTTGGAGTGTTTTGGTAAGTGTTAATGGGGTGTAGAGGGAATGTTTTAGACTTAGTGAACCTCAACGGGGGTGTAGTTGGAGGTCCCATGGAGTACAGTTGGAGTGTTTTGGTAAGTGTTAATGGGGTGCAGTGGGAAAGATTTAGACTTAGTGAACCTCAACGGGGGTGTAGTTGGAGGTCACATGGAGTACAGTTGGAGTGTTTTGGTAAGCGTTAATGGGGTGCAGTGGGAAAGTTTTAGACTTAGTGAACCTCAACGGGGTTGTAATTGGAGGTTCCATGGAGTACAGTTGGAGTGTTTTGGTAAGTGTTAATGGGGTGTAGTGGGAATGTTTTAGACTTAGTGAATCTCAACGGGGGTGTAGTTGGAGGACCCATGGCGTACAGTTGGAGTGTTTTGGTAAGTGTTAATGGGGTGCAGTGGGAAAGTTTTAGACTTAGTGAACCTCAACGGGGTTGTAGTTGGAGGTTCCATGTAGTACAGTTGGAGTGTTTTGGTAAGTGTTAATGGGGTGCAGTGGGAATGTTTTAGACTAAGTGAACCTGAACGGGAGTGTAGTTGGAGGTCCCATGGAGTACAGTTGGAGTGTTTTGGTAAGTGTTAATGGGGTGCAGTGGGAAAGTTTTAGACTTAGTGAACCTCAACGGGGGTGTAGTTGGAGGTCCCATTGAGTACAGTAGGAGTGTTTTGGTAAGTGTTAATGGGGTGCAATGGGAAAGTTTTAGACTTAGTGAACCTGAACGGGGTTGTAGTTGGAGGACCCATGGCGTACAGTTGGAGTGTTTTGGTAAGTGTTAATGGGGTGTAGAGGGAATGTTTTAGACTTAGTGAACCTCAACGGGGGTGTAGTTGGAGGACCTATGGAGTACAGTTGGAGTGTTTTGGTAAGTGTTAATGGGGTGCAGTGGGAAAGTTTTAGACTTAGTGAACCTCAACGGGGGTGTAGTTGGAGGTCCCATGGAGTACAGTTGGAGTGTTTTGGTAAGTGTTAATGGGGTGCAGTGGGAAAGATTTAGACTTAGTGAACCTCAACGGGGGTGTAGTTGGAGGTCACATGGAGTACAGTTGGAGTGTTTTGGTAAGTGTTAATGGGGTGCAGTGGGAAAGATTTAGACTTAGTGAACCTCAACGGGGGTGTAGTTGGAGGTCACATGGAGTACAGTTGGAGTGTTTTGGTAAGCGTTAATGGGGTGCAGTGGGAAAGTTTTAGACTTAGTGAACCTCAACGGGGTTGTAATTGGAGGTTCCATGGAGTACAGTTGGAGTGTTTTGGTAAGTGTTAATGGGGTGTAGTGGGAATGTTTTAGACTTAGTGAATCTCAACGGGGGTGTAGTTGGAGGACCCATGGCGTACAGTTGGAGTGTTTTGGTAAGTGTTAATGGGGTGCAGTGGGAAAGTTTTAGACTTAGTGAACCTCAACGGGGGTGTAGTTGGAGGTTCCATGTAGTACAGTTGGAGTGTTTTGGTAAGTGTTAATGGGGTGCAGTGGGAATGTTTTAGACTAAGTGAACCTGAACGGGAGTGTAGTTGGAGGTCCCATGGAGTACAGTTGGAGTGTTTTGGTAAGTGTTAATGGGGTGCAGTGGGAAAGTTTTAGACTTAGTGAACCTCAACGGGGGTGTAGTTGGAGGTCCCATTGAGTACAGTAGGAGTGTTTTGGTAAGTGTTAATGGGGTGCAATGGGAAAGTTTTAGACTTAGTGAACCTGAACGGGGTTGTAGTTGGAGGACCCATGGCGTACAGTTGGAGTGTTTTGGTAAGTGTTAATGGGGTGTAGTGGGAATGTTTTAGACTTAGTGAACCTCAACGGGGGTGTAGTTGGAGGTCCCACGGAGTACAGTTGGAATGTTTTGGTAAGTGTTAATGGGGTGTAGAGGGAATGTTTTAGACTTAGTGAACCTCAACGGGGGTGTAGTTGGAGGACCCACGGAGTACAGTTGGAGTGTTTTGGTAAGTGTTAATGGGGTGTAGAGGGAATGTTTTAGACTTAGTGAACCTCAACGGGGGTGTAGTTGGAGGACCTATGGAGTACAGTTGGAGTGTTTTGGTAAGTGTTAATGGGGTGCAGTGGGAAAGTTTTAGACTTAGTGAACCTCAACGGGGGTGTAGTTGGAGGTCCCATGGAGTACAGTTGGAGTGTTTTGGTAAGTGTTAATGGGGTGCAGTGGGAAAGATTTAGACTTAGTGAACCTCAACGGGGGTGTAGTTGGAGGTCACATGGAGTACAGTTGGAGTGTTTTGGTAAGTGTTAATGGGGTGCACTGGGAATGTTTTAGACTTAGTGAACCTCAACGGGGGTGTAGTTGGAGGTCCCATTGAGTACAGTAGGAGTGTTTTGGTAAGTTTTAATGGGGTGCAATGGGAAAGTTTTAGACTTAGTGAACCTGAACGGGGTTGTAGTTGGAGGACCCATGGCGTACAGTTGGAGTGTTTTGGTAAGTGTTAATGGGGTGTAGTGGGAATGTTTTAGACTTAGTGAACCTCAACGGGGGTGTAGTTGGAGGTCCCACGGAGTACAGTTGGAGTGTTTTGGTAAGTGTTAATGGGGTGTAGTGGGAATGTTTTAGACTTAGTGAACCTCAACGGGGGTGTAGTTGGAGGACCCACGGAGTACAGTTGGAGTGTTTTGGTAAGTGTTAATGGGGTGTAGAGGGAATGTTTTAGACTTAGTGAACCTCAACGGGGGTGTAGTTGGAGGACACATGGAGTACAGTTGGAGTGTTTTGGTAAGTGTTAATGAGGTGCAGTGGGAAAGTTTTAGACTTAGTGAACCTCAACGGGGGTGTAGTTGGAGGTCCCATGGAGTACAGTTGGATTGTTTTGGTAAGTGTTAATGGGGTGCAGTGGGAAAGATTTAGACTTAGTGAACCTCAACGGGGGTGTAGTTGGAGGTCACATGGAGTACAGTTGGAGTGTTTTGGTAAGTGTTAATGGGGTGCAGTGGGAAAGTTTTAGACTTAGTGAACCTCAACGGGGGTGTAGTTGGAGGTCACATGGAGTACAGTTAGAGTGTTTTGGTAAGTGTTAATGGGGTGCACTGGGAATGTTTTATACTTAGTGAACCTCAACGGAGGTGTAGTTGGAGGTCCCATGGAGTACAGTTGGAGTGTTTTGGTAAGTGTTAATGGGGTGCAGTGGGAAAGTTTTAGACTTAGTGAACCTTAACGGGGGTGTAGTTGGAGGACCCCTGGCGTACATTTGGTGTGTTTTGGTAAGTGTTAATGGGGTGTAGTGGGAATGTTTTAGACTTAGTGAACCTCAACGGGGGTGTAGTTGGAGGTCCCATGGAGTACAGTTGGAGTGTTTTGGTAAGTGTTAATGGGGTGCAGTGGGAATGTTTTAGACTTAGTGAACCTGAACAGGAGTGTAGGTGGAGGTCCCATGGAGTACAGTTGGAATGTCTTGGTAAGTGTTAATGGGGTGCAGTGGAAAAGTTTTAGACTTAGTGAACCTCAACGGGGGTGTAGTTGGAGGTCCCATTGAGTACAGTTGGAATGTCTTGATAAGTGTTAATGGGATGCAGTGGGAAAGTTTTAGACTTAGTGAACTTCAACGGGGGTGTAGTTGGAGGACCCATGGCGTACATTTGGAGTGTTTTGTTAAGTGTTAATGGGGTGTAGTGGGAATGTTTTAGACTTAGTGAACCTCAACGGGGGTGTAGTTGGAGGACCCATGGAGCACAGTAGGAGTGTATTGGTAAGTGTTAATGGGGTGCAATGGGAAAGTTTTAGACTTAGTGAACCTGAACGGGGTTGTAGTTGGAGGACCCATGGCGTACAGTTGGAGTGTTTTGGTAAGTGTTAATGGGGTGTAGTGGGAATGTTTTAGACTTAGTGAACCTCAGCGGGGGTGTAGTTGGAGGTCCCACGGAGTACAGTTGGAGTGTTTTGGTAAGTGTTAATGGGGTGTAGAGGGAATGTTTTAGACTTAGTGAACCTCAACGGGGTTGTAGTTGGAGGACCCACGGAGTACAGTTGGAGTGTTTTGGTAAGTGTTAATGGGGTGTAGAGGGAATGTTTTAGACTTAGTGAACCTCAACGGGGGTGTAGTTGGAGGACCCATGGAGTACAGTTGGAGTGTTTTGGTAAGTGTTAATGGGGTGCAGTGGGAAAGATTTAGACTTAGTGAACCTCAACGGGGGTGTAGTTGGAGGTCACATGGAGTACAGTTGGAGTGTTTTGGTAAGTGTTAATGGGGTGCAGTGGGAAAGTTTTAGACTTAGTGAACCTCAACGGGGGTGTAGTTGGAGGTCACATGGAGTACAGTTGGAATGTCTTGGTAAGTGTTAATGGGGTGCAGTGGGAAAGTTTTAGACTTAGTGAACCTCAACGGGGGTGTAGTTGGAGGTCCCATTGAGTACAGTTGGAATGTCTTGGTAAGTGTTAATGGGATGCAGTGGGAAAGTTTTAGACTTAGTGAACTTCAACGGGGGTGTAGTTGGAGGTCACATGGAGTACAGTTAGAGTGTTTTGGTAAGTGTTAATGGGGTGCACTGGGAATGTTTTATACTTAGTGAACCTCAACGGAGGTGTAGTTGGAGGTCCCATGGAGTACAGTTGGAGTGTTTTGGTAAGTGTTAATGGGGTGCAGTGGGAAAGTTTTAGACTTAGTGAACCTCAACGGGGGTGTAGTTGGAGGACCCATGGCGTACATTTGGTGTGTTTTGGTAAGTGTTAATGGGGTGTAGTGGGAATGTTTTAGACTTAGTGAACCTCAACGGGGGTGTAGTTGGAGGTCCCATGGAGTACAGTTGGAGTGTTTTGGTAAGTGTTAATGGGGTGCAGTGGGAATGTTTTAGACTTAGTGAACCTGAACGGGAGTGTAGTTGGAGGTCCCATGGAGTACAGTTGGAATGTCTTGGTAAGTGTTAATGGGGTGCAGTGGGAAAGTTTTAGACTTAGTGAACCTCAACGGTGGTGTAGTTGGAGGTCCCATTGAGTACAGTTGGAATGTCTTGGTAAGTGTTAATGGGATGCAGTGGGAAAGTTTTAGACTTAGTGAACTTCAACGGGGGTGTAGTTGGAGGACCCATGGCGTACATTTGGAGTGTTTTGTTAAGTGTTAATGGGGTGTAGTGGAAATGTTTTAGACTTAGTGAACCTCAACGGGGGTGTAGTTGGAGGACCCATGGAGCACAGTAGGAGTGTTTTGGTATGTGTTAATGAGGTGCAGTGGGAAAGTTTTAGACTTAGTGAACCTCAACGGGGGTGTAGTTGGAGGTCCCATGGAGTACAGTTGGATTGTTTTGGTAAGTGTTAATGGGGTGCAGTGGGAAAGATTTAGACTTAGTGAACCTCAACGGGGGTGTAGTTGGAGGTCACATGGAGTACAGTTGGAGTGTTTTGGTAAGTGTTAATGGGGTGCAGTGGGAAAGTTTTAGACTTAGTGAACCTCAACGGGGGTGTAGTTGGAGGTCACATGGAGTACAGTTAGAGTGTTTTGGTAAGTGTTAATGGGGTGCACTGGGAATGTTTTATACTTAGTGAACCTCAACGGAGGTGTAGTTGGAGGTCCCATGGAGTACAGTTGGAGTGTTTTGGTAAGTGTTAATGGGGTGCAGTGGGAAAGTTTTAGACTTAGTGAACCTTAACGGGGGTGTAGTTGGAGGACCCCTGGCGTACATTTGGTGTGTTTTGGTAAGTGTTAATGGGGTGTAGTGGGAATGTTTTAGACTTAGTGAACCTCAACGGGGGTGTAGTTGGAGGTCCCATGGAGTACAGTTGGAGTGTTTTGGTAAGTGTTAATGGGGTGCAGTGGGAATGTTTTAGACTTAGTGAACCTGAACAGGAGTGTAGGTGGAGGTCCCATGGAGTACAGTTGGAATGTCTTGGTAAGTGTTAATGGGGTGCAGTGGAAAAGTTTTAGACTTAGTGAACCTCAACGGGGGTGTAGTTGGAGGTCCCATTGAGTACAGTTGGAATGTCTTGATAAGTGTTAATGGGATGCAGTGGGAAAGTTTTAGACTTAGTGAACTTCAACGGGGGTGTAGTTGGAGGACCCATGGCGTACATTTGGAGTGTTTTGTTAAGTGTTAATGGGGTGTAGTGGGAATGTTTTAGACTTAGTGAACCTCAACGGGGGTGTAGTTGGAGGACCCATGGAGCACAGTAGGAGTGTATTGGTAAGTGTTAATGGGGTGCAATGGGAAAGTTTTAGACTTAGTGAACCTGAACGGGGTTGTAGTTGGAGGACCCATGGCGTACAGTTGGAGTGTTTTGGTAAGTGTTAATGGGGTGTAGTGGGAATGTTTTAGACTTAGTGAACCTCAGCGGGGGTGTAGTTGGAGGTCCCACGGAGTACAGTTGGAGTGTTTTGGTAAGTGTTAATGGGGTGTAGAGGGAATGTTTTAGACTTAGTGAACCTCAACGGGGTTGTAGTTGGAGGACCCACGGAGTACAGTTGGAGTGTTTTGGTAAGTGTTAATGGGGTGTAGAGGGAATGTTTTAGACTTAGTGAACCTCAACGGGGGTGTAGTTGGAGGACCCATGGAGTACAGTTGGAGTGTTTTGGTAAGTGTTAATGGGGTGCAGTGGGAAAGATTTAGACTTAGTGAACCTCAACGGGGGTGTAGTTGGAGGTCACATGGAGTACAGTTGGAGTGTTTTGGTAAGTGTTAATGGGGTGCAGTGGGAAAGTTTTAGACTTAGTGAACCTCAACGGGGGTGTAGTTGGAGGTCACATGGAGTACAATTGGAGTGTTTTGGTAAGTGTTAATGGGGTGCAGTGGGAATGTTTTAGACTTAGTGAACCTGAACGGGAGTGTAGTTGGAGGTCAAATGGAGTACAGTTGGAATGTCTTGGTAAGTGTTAATGGGGTGCAGTGGGAAAGTTTTAGACTTAGTGAACCTCAACGGGGGTGTAGTTGGAGGTCCCATTGAGTACAGTTGGAATGTCTTGGTAAGTGTTAATGGGATGCAGTGGGAAAGTTTTAGACTTAGTGAACTTCAACGGGGGTGTAGTTGGAGGTCACATGGAGTACAGTTAGAGTGTTTTGGTAAGTGTTAATGGGGTGCACTGGGAATGTTTTATACTTAGTGAACCTCAACGGAGGTGTAGTTGGAGGTCCCATGGAGTACAGTTGGAGTGTTTTGGTAAGTGTTAATGGGGTGCAGTGGGAAAGTTTTAGACTTAGTGAACCTCAACGGGGGTGTAGTTGGAGGACCCATGGCGTACATTTGGTGTGTTTTGGTAAGTGTTAATGGGGTGTAGTGGGAATGTTTTAGACTTAGTGAACCTCAACGGGGGTGTAGAGGAGGTCCCATGGAGTACAGTTGGAGTGCTTTGGTAAGTGTTAATGGGGTGCAGTGGGAATGTTTTAGACTTAGTGAACCTGAACGGGAGTGTAGTTGGAGGTCCCATGGAGTACAGTTGGAATGTCTTGGTAAGTGTTAATGGGGTGCAGTGGGAAAGTTTTAGACTTAGTGAACCTCAACGGTGGTGTAGTTGGAGGTCCCATTGAGTACAGTTGGAATGTCTTGGTAAGTGTTAATGGGATGCAGTGGGAAAGTTTTAGACTTAGTGAACTTCAACGGGGGTGTAGTTGGAGGACCCATGGCGTACATTTGGAGTGTTTTGTTAAGTGTTAATGGGGTGTAGTGGAAATGTTTTAGACTTAGTGAACCTCAACGGGGGTGTAGTTGGAGGACCCATGGAGCACAGTAGGAGTGTTTTGGTATGTGTTAATGGGGTGTAGTGGGAATGTTTTAGACTTAGTGAACCTGAACGGGGTTGTAGTTGGAGGACCCATGGCGTACAGTTGGAGTGTTTTGGTAAGTGTTAATGGGGTGTAGTGGGAATGTTTTAGACTTAGTGAACCTCAACGGGGGTGTAGTTGGAGGTCCCACGGAGTACAGTTGGAGTGTTTTGGTAAGTGTAAATGGGGTGTAGAGGGAAAGTTTTAGACTTAGTGAACCTCAACGGGGGTGTAGTTGGAGGACCCATGGCGAACATTTGGTGTGTTTTGGTAAGTGTTAATGGGGTGTTGTGGGAATGTTTTAGACTTAGTGAACCTCAACGGGGGTGTAGTTGGAGGTCCCATGGAGTACAGTTGGAGTGTTTTGGTAAGTGTTAATGGGGTGCAGTGGGAATGTTTTAGACTTAGTGAACCTGAACGGGAGTGTAGTTGGAGGTCCCATGGAGTACAGTTGGAATGTCTTGGTAAGTGTTAATGGGGTGCAGTGGGAAAGTTTTAGACTTAGTGAACCTCAACGGGGGTGTAGTTGGAGGTCCCATTGAGTACAGTTGGAATGTCTTGGTAAGTGTTAATGGGGTGCAGTGGGAAAGTTTTAGACTTAGTGAACTTCAAAGGGGTGTAGTTGGAGGACCCATGGCGTACATTTGGAGTGTTTTGTTAAGTGTTAATGGGGTGTAGTGGAAATGTTTTAGACTTAGTGAACCTCAACGGGGGTGTAGTTGGAGGACCCATGGAGCACAGTAGGAGTGTTTTGGTAAGTGTTAATGGGGTGCAATGGGAAAGTTTTAGACTTAGTGAACCTGAACGGGGTTGTAGTTGGAGGACCCATGGCGTACAGTTGGAGTGTTTTGGTAAGTGTTAATGGGGTGTAGTGGAAATGTTTTAGACTTAATGAACCTCAACGGGGGTGTAGTTGGAGGTCCCACGGAGTACAGTTGGAGTGTTTTGGTAAGTGTTAATGGGGTGTATAGGGAATGTTTTAGACTTAGTGAACATCAACGGGGGTGTAGTTGGAGGACCCACGGTGTACAGTTGGAGTGTTTTGGTAAGTGTTAATGGGGTGTAGAGGGAATGTTTTAGACTTAGTGAACCTCAACGGGGGTGTAGTTGGAGGTCCCATGGAGTACAGTTGGAGTGTTTTGGTAAGTGTTAATGGGGTGCAGTGGGAAAGATTTAGACTTAGTGAACCTCAACGGGGGTGTAGTTGGAGGTCACATGGAGTACAGTTGGAGTGTTTTGGTAAGCGTTAATGGGGTGCAGTGGGAAAGTTTTAGACTTAGTGAACCTCAACGGGGTTGTAATTGGAGGTGCCATGGAGTACAGTTGGAGTGTTTTGGTAAGTGTTAATGGGGTGTAGAGGGAAAATTTAGACTTAGTGAACCTCAACGGGGGTGTAGTTGGAGGACCCATGGCGTACATTTGGTGTGTTTTGGTAAGTGTTAATGGGGTGTAGTGGGAATGTTTTAGACTTAGTGAACCTCAACGGGGGTGTAGTTGGAGGTCCCATGGAGTACAGTTGGAGTGTTTTGGTAAGTGTTAATGGGGTGCAGTGGGAAAGTTTTAGACTTAGTGAACCTCAAGGGGGTGTAGTTGGAGGTTCCATGTAGTACAGTTGGAGTGTTTTGGTAAGTGTTAATGGGGTGCAGTGGGAATGTTTTAGACTAAGTGAACCTGAACGGGAGTGTAGTTGGAGGTCCCATGGAGTACAGTTGGAGTGTTTTGGTAAGTGTTAATGGGGTGCAGTGGGAAAGTTTTAGACTTAGTGAACCTCAACGGGGGTGTAGTTGGAGGTCCCATTGAGTACAGTAGGAGTGTTTTGGTAAGTGTTAATGGGGTGCAATGGGAAAGTTTTAGACTTAGTGAACCTGAACGGGGTTGTAGTTGGAGGACCCATGGCGTACAGTAGGAGTGTTTTGGTAAGTGTTAATGGGGTGTAGTGGGAATGTTTTAGACTTAGTGAACCTCAACGGGGGTGTAGTTGGAGGTCCCACGGAGTACAGTTGGAGTGTTTTGGTAAGTGTTAATGGGGTGTAGAGGGAATGTTTTAGACTTAGTGAACCTCAACGGGGGTGTAGTTGGAGGACCCACGGAGTACAGTTGGAGTGTTTTGGTAAGTGTTAATGGGGTGTAGAGGGAATGTTTTAGACTTAGTGAACCTCAACGGGGGTGTAGTTGGAGGACCCATGGAGTACAGTTGGAGTGTTTTGGTAAGTGTTAATGGGGTGCAGTGGGAAAGTTTTAGACTTAGTGAACCTCAACGGGGGTGTAGTTGGAGGTCCCATGGAGTACAGTTGGAGTGTTTTGGTAAGTGTTAATGGGGTGCAGTGGGAAAGATTTAGACTTAGTGAACCTCAACGGGGATGTAGTTGGAGGTCACATGGAGTACAGTTGGAGTGTTTTGGTAAGTGTTAATGGGGTGCACTGGGAATGTTTTAGACTTAGTGAACCTCAACGGGGGTGTAGTTGGAGGTCCCATTGAGTACAGTAGGAGTGTTTTGGTAAGTGTTAATGGGGTGCAATGGGAAAGTTTTAGACTTAGTGAACCTGAACGGGGTGTAGTTGGAGGTCCCATGGAGTACAGTTGGAGTGTTTTGGTAAGTGTTAATGGGGTGCAGTGGGAAAGATTTAGACTTAGTGAACCTCAACACATGGGTGTAGTTGGAGGACCTATGGCGTACAGTTGGATTGTTTTGGTAAGTGTTAATGGGGTGCAGTGGGAAAGTTTTAGACTTAGTGAACCTCAACGGGGTTGTAATTGGAGGTGCCATGGAGTACAGTTGGAGCGTTTTGGTAAGTGTTAATGGGGTGTAGTGGGAATGTTTTAGACTTAGTGAACCTCAACGGGGGTGTAGTTGGAGGACCCATGGCGTACAGTTGGAGTGTTTTGGTAAGTGTTAATGGGGTGCAGTGGGAAAGTTTTAGACTTAGTGAACCTCAAGGGGGTGTAGTTGGAGGTTCCATGTAGTACATTTGGAGTGTTTTGGTAAGTGTTAATGGGGTACAGTGGGAATGTTTTAGACTAAGTGAACCTGAACGGGAGTGTAGTTGGAGGTCCCATGGAGTACAGTTGGAGTGTTTTGGTAAGTGTTAATGGGGTGCAGTGGGAAAGTTTTAGACTTTGTGAACCTCAACGGGGGTGTAGTTGGAGGTCCCATTGAGTACAGTAGGAGTGTTTTGGTAAGTGTTAATGGGGTGCAATGGGAAAGTTTTAGACTTAGTGAACCTGAACGGGGTTGTAGTTGGAGGACCCATGGCGTACAGTTGGAGTGTTTTGGTAAGTGTTAATGGGGTGTAGTGGGAATGTTTTAGACTTAGTGAACCTCAACGGGGGTGTAGTTGGAGGTCCCACGGAGTACAGTTGGAGTGTTTTGGTAAGTGTTAATGGGGTGTAGAGGGAATGTTTTAGACTTAGTGAACCTCAACGGGGGTGTAGTTGGAGGACCCACGGAGTACAGTTGGAGTGTTTTGGTAAGTGTTAATGGGGTGTAGAGGGAATGTTTTAGACTTAGTGAACCTCAACGGGGGTGTAGTTGGAGGACCCATGGAGTACAGTTGGAGTGTTTTGGTAAGTGTTAATGGGGTGCAGTGGGAAAGTTTTAGACTTAGTGAACCTCAACGGGGGTGTAGTTGGAGGTCCCATGGAGTACAGTTGGAGTGTTTTGGTAAGTGTTAATGGGGTGCAGTGGGAAAGATTTAGACTTAGTGAACCTCAACGGGGGTGTAGTTGCAGGTCACATGGAGTACAGTTGGGGTGTTTTGGTAAGTGTTAATGGGGTGCACTGGGAATGTTTTAGACTTAGTGAACCTCAACGGGGGTGTAGTTGGAGGTCCCATTGAGTACAGTAGGAGTGTTTTGGTAAGTGTTAATGGGGTGCAATGGGAAAGTTTTAGACTTAGTGAACCTGAACGGGGTTGTAGTTGGAGGACCCATGGCGTACAGTTGGAGTGTTTTGGTAAGTGTTAATGGGGTGTAGTGGGAATGTTTTAGACTTAGTGAACCTCAACGGGGGTGTAGTTGGAGGTCCCACGGAGTACAGTTGGTGTGTTTTGGTAGGTGTTAATGGGGTGTAGTGGGAATGTTTTAGACTTAGTGAACCTCAACGGGGGTGTAGTTGGAGGACCCACGGAGTACAGTTGGAGTGTTTTGGTAAGTGTTAATGGGGTGTAGAGGGAATGTTTTAGACTTAGTGAACCTCAACGGGGGTGTAGTTGGAGGACCCATGGAGTACAGTTGGAGTGTTTTGGTAAGTGTTAATGGGGTGCAGTGGGAAAGATTTAGACTTAGTGAACCTCAACGGGGGTGTAGTTGGAGGTCACATGGAGTACAGTTGGAGTGTTTTGGTAAGTGTTAATGGGGTGCAGTGGGAAAGTTTTAGACTTAGTGAACCTCAACGGGGGTGTAGTTGGAGGTCACATGGAGTACAGTTAGAGTGTTTTGGTAAGTGTTAATGGGGTGCACTGTGAATGTTTTAGACTTAGTGAACCTCAACTGAGGTGTAGTTGGAGGTCCCATGGAGTACAGTTGGAGTGTTTTGGTAAGTGTTAATGGGGTGCAGTGGGAAAGTTTTAGACTTAGTGAACCTCAACGGGGGTGTAGTTGGAGGACCCCTGGCGTACATTTGGTGTGTTTTGATAAGTGTTAATGGGGTGTAGTGGGAATGTTTTAGACTTAGTGAACCTCAACGGGGGTGTAGTTGGAGGTCCCATGGAGTAAAGTTGGAATGTTTTGGTAAGTGTTAATGGGGTGCAGTGGGAATATTTTAGACTTAGTGAACCTGAACGGGAGTGTAGGTGGAGGTCCCATGGAGTACAGTTGGAATGTCTTGGTAAGTGTTAATGAGGTGCAGTGGGAAAGTTTTAGACTTAGTGAACCTCAACGGGGGTGTAGTTGGAGGTCACATGGAGTACAGTTAGAGTGTTTTGGTAAGTGTTAATGGGGTGCACTGGGAATGTTTTAGACTTATTGAACCTCAACGGAGGTGCAGTTGGAGGTCCCATGGAGTACAGTTGGAGTGTTTTGGTAAGTGTTAATGGGGTGCAGTGGGAAAGTTTTAGACTTAGTGAACCTCAACGGGGGTGTAGTTGGAGGACCCATGGCGTACATTTGGTGTGTTTTGGTAAGTGTTAATGGGGTGTAGTGGGAATGTTTTAGACTTAGTGAACCTCAACGGGGGTGTAGTTGGAGGTCCCATGGAGTACAGTTGGAGTGTTTTGGTAAGTGTTAATGGGGTGCAGTTGGAATGTTTTAGACTTAGTGAACCTGAACGGGAGTGTAGGTGGAGGTCCCATGGAGTACAGTTGGAATGTCTTGGTAAGTGTTAATGGGGTGTAGTGGGAAAGTTTTAGACTTAGTGAACCTCAACGGGGGTGTAGTTGGAGGTCCCATGGAGTACAGTTGGAGTGTTTTGGTAAGTGTTAATGGGGTATAGTGGGAATGTTTTAGACTTAGTGAACCTCAACGGGGGTGTAGTTGGAGGACCCATGGCGTACAGTTGGAGTGTTTTGGTAAGTGTTAATGGGGTGCAGTGGGAAAGTTTTAGACTTAGTGAACCTCAAGGGGGTGTAGTTGGAGGTTCCATGTAGTACAGTTGGAGTGTTTTGGTAAGTGTTAATGGGATGCAGTGGGAATGTTTTAGACTAAGTGAACCTGAACGGGAGTGTAGTTGGAGGTCCCATGGAGTACAGTTGGAGTGTTTTGGTAAGTGTTAATGGGGTGCAGTGGGAAAGTTTTAGACTTAGTGAACCTCAACGGGGGTGTAGTTGGAGGTACCATTGAGTACAGTAGGAGTGTTTTGGTAAGTGTTAATGGGGTGCAATGGGAAAGTTTTAGACTTAGTGAACCTGAACGGGGTTGTAGTTGGAGGACCCATGGCGTACAGTTGGAGTGTTTTGGTAAGTGTTAATGGGGTGTAGTGGGAATGTTTTAGACTTAGTGAACCTCAACGGGGGTGTAGTTGGAGGTCCCACGGAGTACAGTTGGAGTGTTTTGGTAAGTGTTAATGGGGTGTAGAGGGAATGTTTTAGACTTAGTGAACCTCAACGGGGGTGTAGTTGGAGGACCCACGGAGTACAGTTGGAGTGTTTTGGTAAGTGTTAATGGGGTGTAGAGGGAATGTTTTAGACTTAGTGAACCTCAACGGGGGTGTAGTTGGAGGACCCATGGAGTACAGTTGGAGTGTTTTGGTAAGTGTTAATGGGGTGCAGTGGGAAAGTTTTAGACTTAGTGAACCTCAACGGGGGTGTAGTTGGAGGTCCCATGGAGTACAGTTGGAGTGTTTTGGTAAGTGTTAATGGGGTGCAGTGGGAAAGATTTAGACTTAGTGAACCTCAACGGGGATGTAGTTGGAGGTCACATGGAGTACAGTTGGAGTGTTTTGGTAAGTGTTAATGGGGTGCACTGGGAATGTTTTAGACTTAGTGAACCTCAACGGGGGTGTAGTTGGAGGTCCCATTGAGTACAGTAGGAGTGTTTTGGTAAGTGTTAATGGGGTGCAATGGGAAAGTTTTAGACTTAGTGAACCTGAACGGGGTGTAGTTGGAGGTCCCATGGAGTACAGTTGGAGTGTTTTGGTAAGTGTTAATGGGGTGCAGTGGGAAAGATTTAGACTTAGTGAACCTCAACACATGGGTGTTGTTGGAGGACCTATGGCGTACAGTTGGAGTGTTTTGGTAAGTGTTAATGGGGTGCAGTGGGAAAGTTTTAGACTTAGTGAACCTCAAGGGGGTGTAGTTGGAGGTTCCATGTAGTACAGTTGGAGTGTTTTGGTAAGTGTTAATGGGGTACAGTGGGAATGTTTTAGACTAAGTGAACCTGAACGGGAGTGTAGTTGGAGGTCCCATGGAGTACAGTTGGAGTGTTTTGGTAAGTGTTAATGGGGTGCAGTGGGAAAGTTTTAGACTTAGTGAACCTCAACGGGGGTGTAGTTGGAGGTCCCATTGAGTACAGTAGGAGTGTTTTGGTAAGTGTTAATGGGGTGCAATGGGAAAGTTTTAGACTTAGTGAACCTGAACGGGGTTGTAGTTGGAGGACCCATGGCGTACAGTTGGAGTGTTTTGGTAAGTGTTAATGGGGTGTAGTGGGAATGTTTTAGACTTAGTGAACCTCAACGGGGGTGTAGTTGGAGGTCCCACGGAGTACAGTTGGAGTGTTTTGGTAAGTGTTAATGGGGTGTAGAGGGAATGTTTTAGACTTAGTGAACCTCAACGGGGGTGTAGTTGGAGGACCCACGGAGTACAGTTGGAGTGTTTTGGTAAGTGTTAATGGGGTGTAGAGGGAATGTTTTAGACTTAGTGAACCTCAACGGGGGTGTAGTTGGAGGACCCATGGAGTACAGTTGGAGTGTTTTGGTAAGTGTTAATGGGGTGCAGTGGGAAAGTTTTAGACTTAGTGAACCTCAACGGGGGTGTAGTTGGAGGTCCCATGGAGTACAGTTGGAGTGTTTTGGTAAGTGTTAATGGGGTGCAGTGGGAAAGATTTAGACTTAGTGAACCTCAACGGGGGTGTAGTTGGAGGTCACATGGAGTACAGTTGGAGTGTTTTGGTAAGTGTTAATGGGGTGCACTGGGAATGTTTTAGACTTAGTGAACCTCAACGGGGGTGTAGTTGGAGGTCCCATTGAGTACAGTAGGAGTGTTTTGGTAAGTGTTAATGGGGTGCAATGGGAAAGTTTTAGACTTAGTGAACCTGAACGGGGTTGTAGTTGGAGGACCCATGGCGTACAGTTGGAGTGTTTTGGTAAGTGTTAATGGGGTGTAGTGGGAATGTTTTAGACTTAGTGAACCTCAACGGGGGTGTAGTTGGAGGTCCCACGGAGTACAGTTGGTGTGTTTTGGTAGGTGTTAATGGGGTGTAGTGGGAATGTTTTAGACTTAGTGAACCTCAACGGGGGTGTAGTTGGAGGACCCACGGAGTACAGTTGGAGGGTTTTGGTAAGTGTTAATGGGGTGTAGAGGGAATGTTTTAGACTTAGTGAACCTCAACGGGGGTGTAGTTGGAGGACCCATGGAGTACAGTTGGAGTGTTTTGGTAAGTGTTAATGGGGTGCAGTGGGAAAGATTTAGACTTAGTGAACCTCAACGGGGGTGTAGTTGGAGGTCACATGGAGTACAGTTGGAGTGTTTTGGTAAGTGTTAATGGGGTGCAGTGGGAAAGTTTTAGACTTAGTGAACCTCAACGGGGGTGTAATTGGAGGTCACATGGAGTACAGTTAGAGTGTTTTGGTAAGTGTTAATGGGGTGCACTGGGAATGTTTTAGACTTAGTGAACCTCAACGGAGGTGTAGTTGGAGGTCCCATGGAGTACAGTTGGAGTGTTTTGGTAAGTGTTAATGGGGTGCAGTGGGAAAGTTTTAGACTTAGTGAACCTCAACGGGGGTGTAGTTGGAGGACCCCTGGCGTACATTTGGTGTGTTTTGATAAGTGTTAATGGGGTGTAGTGGGAATGTTTTAGACTTAGTGAACCTCAACGGGGGTGTAGTTGGAGGTCCCATGGAGTAAAGTTGGAATGTTTTGGTAAGTGTTAATGGGGTGCAGTGGGAATATTTTAGACTTAGTGAACCTGAACGGGAGTGTAGGTGGAGGTCCCATGGAGTACAGTTGGAATGTCTTGGTAAGTGTTAATGGGGTGCAGTGGGAAAGTTTTAGACTTAGTGAACCTCAACGGGGGTGTAGTTGGAGGTCACATGGAGTACAGTTAGAGTGTTTTGGTAAGTGTTAATGGGGTGCACTGGGAATGTTTTAGACTTATTGAACCTCAACGGAGGTGCAGTTGGAGGTCCCATGGAGTACAGTTGGAGTGTTTTGGTAAGTGTTAATGGGGTGCAGTGGGAAAGTTTTAGACTTAGTGAACCTCAACGGGGGTGTAGTTGGAGGACCCATGGCGTACATTTGGTGTGTTTTGGTAAGTGTTAATGGGGTGTAGTGGGAATGTTTTAGACTTAGTGAACCTCAACGGGGGTGTAGTTGGAGGTCCCATGGAGTACAGTTGGAGTGTTTTGGTAAGTGTTAATGGGGTGCAGTTGGAATGTTTTAGACTTAGTGAACCTGAACGGGAGTGTAGGTGGAGGTCCCATGGAGTACAGTTGGAATGTCTTGGTAAGTGTTAATGGGGTGTAGTGGGAAAGTTTTAGACTTAGTGAACCTCAACGGGGGTGTAGTTGGAGGTCCCATTGAGTACAGTTGGAATGTCTTGGTAAGTGTTAATGGGATGCAGTGGGAAAGTTTTAGACTTAGTGAACTTCAACGGGGGTGTAGTTGGAGGACCCATGGCGTACATTTGGAGTGTTTTGTTTAGTGTTAATGGGGTGTAGTGGAAATGTTTTAGACTTAGTGAACCTCAACGGGGGTGTAGTTGGAGGACCCATGGAGCACAGTAGGAGTGTATTGGTAAGTGTTAATGGGGTGCAATGGGAAAGTTTTAGACTTAGTGAACCTGAACGGGGTTGTAGTTGGAGGACCCATGGCGTACAGTTGGAGTGTTTTGGTAAGTGTTAATGTGGTGTAGTGGGAATGTTTTAGACTTAGTGAACCTCAACGGGGGTGTAGTTGGAGGTCCCACGGAGTACAGTTGGAGTGTTTTGGTAAGTGTTAATGGGGTGTAGAGGGAATGTTTTAGACTTAGTGAACCTCAACGGGGTTGTAGTTGGAGGACCCACGGAGTACAGTTGGAGTGTTTTGGTAAGTGTTAATGGGGTGTAGAGGGAATGTTTTAGACTTAGTGAACCTCAACGGGGGTGTAGTTGGAGGACCCATGGAGTACAGTTGGAGTGTTTTGGTAAGTGTTAATGGGTTGCAGTGGGAAAGTTTTAGACTTAGTGAACCTCAACGGGGGTGTAGTTGGAGGTCCCATGGAGTACAGTTGGAGTGTTTTGGTAAGTGTTAATGGGGTGCAGTGGGAAAGATTTAGACTTAGTGAACCTCAACGGGGGTGTAGTTGGAGGTCACATGGAGTACAGTTGGAGTGTTTTGGTAAGTGTTAATGGGGTGCAGTGGGAAAGTTTTAGACTTAGTGAACCTCAACGGGGGTGTAGTTGGAGGTCACATGGAGTACAGTTAGAGTGTTTTGTTAAGTGTTAATGGGGTGCACTGGGAATGTTTTAGACTCAGTGAACCTCAACGGAGGTGTAGTTGGAGGTCCCATGGAGTACAGTTGGAGTGTTTTGGTAAGTGTTAATGGGGTGCAGTGGGAAAGTTTTAGACTTATTGAACCTCAACGGGGGTGTAGTTGGAGGACCCATGGCGTACATTTGGTGTGTTTTGGTAAGTGCTAATGGGGTGTAGTGGGAATGTTTTAGACTTAGTGAACCTCAACGGGGGTGTAGTTGGAGGTCCCATGGAGTACAGTTGGAGTGTTTTGGTAAGTGTTAATGGGGTGCAGTGGGAAAGTTTTAGACTTAGTGAACCTGAACGGGAGTGTAGTTGGAGGTCCCATGGAGTACAGTTGGAATGTCTTGGTAAGTGTTAATGGGGTGCAGTGGGAAAGTTTTAGACTTAGTGAACCTCAACGGGGGTGTAGTTGGAGGTCCCATTGAGTACAGTTGGAATGTCTTGGTAAGTGTTAATGGGATGCAGTGGGAAAGTTTTAGACTTAGTGAACTTCAACGGGGGTGTAGTTTGAGGACCCATGGCGTACATTTGGAGTGTTTTGTTAAGTGTTAATGGGGTGTAGTGGAAATGTTTTAGACTTAGTGAACCTCAACGGGGGTGTAGTTGGAGGACCCATGGAGCACAGTAGGAGTGTTTTGGTAAGTGTTAATGGGGTGCAATGGGAAAGTTTTAGACTTAGTGAACCTGAACGGGGTTGTAGTTGGAGGACCCATGGCGTACAGTTGGAGTGTTTTGGTAAGTGTTAATGGGGTGTATTGGGAATGTTTTAGACTTAGTGAACCTCAACGGGGGTGTAGTTGGAGGTCCCACGGAGTACAGTTGGAGTGTTTTGGTAAGTGTTAATGGGGTGTAGAGGGAATGTTTTAGACTTAGTGAACCTCAACGGGGTTGTAGTTGGAGGACCCACGGAGTACAGTTGGAGTGTTTTGGTAAGTGTTAATGGGGTGTAGAGGGAATGTTTTAGACTTAGTGAACCTCAACGGGGGTGTAGTTGGAGGACCCATGGAGTACAGTTGGAGTGTTTTGGTAAGTGTTAATGGGGTGCAGTGGGAAAGTTTTAGACTTGGTGAACCTCAACGGGGGTGTAGTTGGAGGTCCCATGGAGTACAGTTGGAGTGTTTTGGTAAGTGTTAATGGGGTGCAGTGGGAAAGATTTAGACTTAGTGAACCTCAACGGGGGTGTAGTTGGAGGTCACATGGAGTACAGTTGGAGTGTTTTGGTAAGTGTTAATGGGGTGCAGTGGGAAAGTTTTAGACTTAGTGAACCTCAACGGGGGTGTAGTTGGAGGTCACATGGGGTACAGTTAGAGTGTTTTGGTAAGTGTTAATGGGGTGCACTGGGAATGTTTTAGACTTAGTGAACCTCAACGGAGGTGTAGTTGGAGGTCCCATGGAGTACAGTTGGAGTGTTTTGGTAAGTGTTAATGGGGTGCAGTGGGAATGTTTTAGACTTAGTGAACCTCAACGGGGGTGTAGTTGGAGGTCCCATGTAGTACAGTTGGAGTGTTTTGGTAAGTGTTAATGGGGTGCAGTGGGAAAGTTTTAGACTTAGTGAACCTCAACGGGGGTGTTGTTGGAGGACCCATGCAGTACAGTTGGAGTGTTTTGGTAAGTATTAATGGGATGCAGTGGGACTGTTTTAGACTTAGTGAACCTCAACGGGGGTGTAGTTGGAGGACCCATGGAGTACAGTTGGAGTGTTTTGGTAAGTGTTAATGGGGTGCACTGGGAATGTTTTAGACTTAGTGAACCTCAAAGGGGGTGTAGTTGGAGGACCCATGGAGTACAGTTGGAGTGTTTTGGTAAGTGTTAATGGAATGCACTGGGAATGTTTTAGACTTAGTGAACATCAACGGGGGTGTAGTTGGAGGTCCCATTGAGTACAGTTGGAATGTCTTGGTAAGTGTTAATGGGATGCAGTGGGAAAGTTTTAGACTTAGTGAACTTCAACGGGGGTGTAGTTTGAGGACCCATGGCGTACATTTGGAGTGTTTTGTTAAGTGTTAATGGGGTGTAGTGGAAATGTTTTAGACTTAGTGAACCTCAACGGGGGTGTAGTTGGAGGACCCATGGAGCACAGTAGGAGTGTTTTGGTAAGTGTTAATGGGGTGCAATGGGAAAGTTTTAGACTTAGTGAACCTGAACGGGGTTGTAGTTGGAGGACCCATGGCGTACAGTTGGAGTGTTTTGGTAAGTGTTAATGGGGTGTATTGGGAATGTTTTAGACTTAGTGAACCTCAACGGGGGTGTAGTTGGAGGTCCCACGGAGTACAGTTGGAGTGTTTTGGTAAGTGTTAGTGGGGTGTAGAGGGAATGTTTTAGACTTAGTGAACCTCAACGGGGTTGTAGTTGGAGGACCCACGGAGTACAGTTGGAGTGTTTTGGTAAGTGTTAATGGGGTGTAGAGGGAATGTTTTAGACTTAGTGAACCTCAACGGGGGTGTAGTTGGAGGACCCATGGAGTACAGTTGGAGTGTTTTGGTAAGTGTTAATGGGGTGCAGTGGGAAAGTTTTAGACTTGGTGAACCTCAACGGGGGTGTAGTTGGAGGTCCCATGGAGTACAGTTGGAGTGTTTTGGTAAGTGTTAATGGGGTGCAGTGGGAAAGATTTAGACTTATTGAACCTCAACGGGGGTGTAGTTGGAGGTCACATGGAGTACAGTTGGAGTGTTTTGGTAAGTGTTAATGGGGTGCAGTGGGAAAGTTTTAGAATTAGTGAACCTCAACGGGGGTGTAGTTGGAGGTCACATGGAGTACAGTTAGAGTGTTTTGGTAAGTGTTAATGGGGTGCACTGGGAATGTTTTAGACTTAGTGAACCTCAACGGAGGTGTAGTTGGAGGTCCCATGGAGTACAGTTGGAGTGTTTTGGTAAGTGTTAATGGGGTGCAGTGGGAATGTTTTAGACTTAGTGAACCTCAACGGGGGTGTAGTTGGAGGTCCCACGTAGTACAGTTGGAGTGTTTTGGTAAGTGTTAATGGGGTGCAGTGGGAAAGTTTTAGACTTAGTGAACCTCAACGGGGGTGTTGTTGGAGGACCCATGCAGTACAGTTGGAGTGTTTTGGTAAGTATTAATGGGATGCAGTGGGACTGTTTTAGACTTAGTGAACCTCAACGGGGGTGTAGTTGGAGGACCCATGGAGTACAGTTGGAGTGTTTTGGTAAGTGTTGATGGGGTGCACTGGGAATGTTTTAGACTTAGTGAACCTCAAAGGGGGTGTAGTTGGAGGACCCATGGAGTACAGTTGGAGTGTTTTGGTAAGTGTTAATGGAATGTACTGGGAATGTTTTAGACTTAGTGAACATCAACGGGGGTGTAGTTGGAGGACCCATGGAGTACAGTTGGAGTGTTTTGGTAAGTGTTAATGGAATGCACTGGGAATGTTTTAGACTTAGTGAACATCAACGGGGGTGTAGTTGGAGGACCCATGGAGTACAGTTGGAGTGTTTTGGTAAGTGTTAATGGGGTGCAATGGGAAAGTTTTAGACTTAGTGAACCTGAACGGGGTTGTAGTTGGAGGACCCATGGCGTACAGTTGGAGTGTTTTGGTAAGTGTTAATGGGGTGCAGTGGGAAAGTTTTAGACTTAGGGAACCTCAACGGGGGTGTAGTTGGAGGTGCCATGGAGTACAGTTGGAGTGTTTTGGTAAGTGTTAATGGGGTGTAGTGGGAATGTTTTAGACTTAGTGAACCTCAACGGGGTGTAGTTGGAGGTCCCATGGAGTACAGTTGGAGTGTTTTGGTAAGTGATAATGAGGTGCAGTGGGAATGTTTTAGACTTAGTAAACCTCAACGGGGGTGTAGTTGGAGGACCCATGGAGTACAGTTGGAGTGTTTTGGTAAGTGTTAATGGGGTGCAGTGGGAATGTTTTAGACTTAGTGAACCTGAACGGGAGTGTAAATGGAGGTCCCATGGAGTACAGTTGGAGTGTTTTGGTAAGTGTTAATGGGGTGCAGTGGGAATGTTTTAGACTTAGTGAACCTGAACGGGGGTGTAGTTGGAGGTCCCATGGAGTACAGTTGGAGTGTTTTGGTAAGTGTTAATGGGGTGCAGTGGGAAAGTTTTAGACTTAGTGAACCTCAACGGGGGTGTAGTTGGGGGACCCATGGAGTACAGTTGGAGTGTTTTGGTAAGTGTTAATGGAATGCACTGGGAATGTTTTAGACTTAGTGAACATCAACGGGGGTGTAGTTGGAGGACCCATGGAGTACAGTTGGAGTGTTTTGGTAAGTGTTAATGGGGTGCAATAGGAAAGTTTTAGACTTAGTGAACCTGAACGGGGTTGTAGTTGGAGGACCCATGGCGTACAGTTGGAGTGTTTTGGTAAGTGTTAATGGGGTTCAGTGGGAAAGTTTTAGACTTAGGGAACCTCAACAGGGGTGTAGTTGGAGGTGCCATGGAGTACAGTTGGAGTGTTTTGGTAAGTGTTAATGGGGTGTAGTGGGAATGTTTTAGACTTAGTGAACCTCAACGGGGTGTAGTTGGAGGTCCCATGGAGTACAGTTGGAGTGTTTTGGTAAGTGATAATGAGGTGTAATGGGAAAGTTTTAGACTTAGTGAACCTGAACGGCATTTTAGTTGGAGGACCCATGGCGTACAGTTGGAGTGTTTTGGTAAGTGTTAATGGGGTGCAGTGGGAAAGTTTTAGACTTAGTGAACCTCAACGGGGGTGTAGTTGGAGGTCCCATTGAGTACAGATGGAGTGTCTTGGTAAGTGTTAATGGGATGTTGTGGGAATGTTTTAGACTTAGTGAACCTCAACGGGGGTGTAGTTGGAGGTCCCATGAAGTACAGTTGGATGGTTTTGGTAAGTGTTAATGGGGTGTAGTGGGAATGTTTTAGACTTAGTGAACCTCAACGGGTGTGTAGTTGGAGGACCCATGGAGCACAGTTGGAATGTTTTGGTAAGTGTTAATGGGGTGCAATGGGAAAGTTTTAGACTTAGTGAACCTGAACGGGGTTGTATTTGGAGGACCCATGGCGTACAGTTGGAGTGTTTTGGTAAGTGTTAATGGGGTGTAGTGGGAATGTTTTAGACTTAGTGAACATCAACGGGGGTGTAGTTGGAGGACCCATGGAGTACAGTTCGAGTGTCTTGGTAAGTGTTAATGGGGTGTAGTGGGAATGTTTTAGACTTAGTGAACCTCAACGGGGGTGTAGTTGGAGGTCCCATGAAGTACAGTTGGATGGTTTTGGTGAGCCTGGAATTAACGTGGTTTTCGGAACTCAAAAGTTAGTGAACCTGAACGGGGGTGTAGTTGGAGGTCTCATGGAGTACAGTTGGAGTGTTTTGGTAAGTGTTAATGGGGTGCAGTGGGAAAGTTTTAGACTTAGTGAACCTCAACGGGGGTGTTGTTGGAGGACCCATGCAGTACAGTTGGAGTGTTTTGGTAAGTATTAATGGGATGCAGTGGGACTGTTTTAGACTTAGTGAACCTCAACGGGGGTGTAGTTGGAGGACCCATGGAGTACAGTTGGAGTGTTTTGGTAAGTGTTAATGGAATGCACTGGGAATGTTTTAGACTTAGTGAACATCAACGGGGGTGTAGTTGGAGGACCCATGGAGTACAGTTGGAGTGTTTTGGTAAGTGTTAATGGAATGCACTGGGAATGTTTTAGACTTAGTGAACATCAACGGGGGTGTAGTTGGAGGACCCATGGAGTACAGTTGGAGTGTTTTGGTAAGTGTTAATGGGGTGCAATGGGAAAGTTTTAGACTTAGTGAACCTGAACGGGGTTGTAGTTGGAGGACCCATGGCGTACAGTTGGAGTGTTTTGGTAAGTGTTAATGGGGTGCAGTGGGAAAGTTTTAGACTTAGGGAACCTCAACGGGGGTGTAGTTGGAGGTGCCATGGAGTACAGTTGGAGTGTTTTGGTAAGTGTTAATGGGGTGTAGTTGGAATGTTTTAGACTTAGTGAACCTCAACGGGGTGTAGTTGGAGGTCCCATGGAGTACAGTTGGAGTGTTTTGGTAAGTGATAATGAGGTGCAGTGGGAATGTTTTAGACTTAGTAAACCTCAACGGGGGTGTAGTTGGAGGACCCATGGAGTACAGTTGGAGTGTTTTGGTAAGTGTTAATGGGGTGCAGTGGGAATGTTTTAGACTTAGTGAACCTGAACGGGAGTGTAAATGGAGGTCCCATGGAGTACAGTTGGAGTGTTTTGGTAAGTGTTAATGGGGTGCAGTGGGAAAGTTTTAGACTTAGTGATCTTCAACGGGGGTGTAGTTGAAAGACCCATTGAGTACAGTTGGAGTGTTTTGGTAAGTGTTAATGGTGTTCACTGGGAATGTTTTAGACTTAGTGAACCTCAACGGGAGTGTAGTTGGAGGACCCATGGAGTACAGTTGGAGTGTTTTGGTAAGTGTTAGTGGGGTGCAGTGGGAAAGTTTTAGACATAATGAACCTGAACGGGGGTGTATTTGGAGGACCCATGGCGTACAGTTGGAGTGTTTTGGTAAGTGTTAATGGGGTGTAGTGGGAATGTTTTAGACTTAGTGAACATCAACGGGGGTGTAGTTGGAGGACCCATGGAGTACAGTTCGAGTGTCTTGGTAAGTGTTAATGGGGTGTAGTGGGAATGTTTTAGACTTAGTGAACCTCAACGGGGGTGTAGTTGGAGGTCCCATGAAGTACAGTTGGATGGTTTTGGTGAGCCTGGAATTAACGTGGTTTTCGGAACTCAAAAGTTAGTGAACCTGAACGGGGGTGTAGTTGGAGGTCTCATGGAGTACAGTTGGAGTGTTTTGGTAAGTGTTAATGGGGTGCAGTGGGAAAGTTTTAGACTTAGTGAACCTCAACGGGGGTGTTGTTGGAGGACCCATGCAGTACAGTTGGAGTGTTTTGGTAAGTATTAATGGGATGCAGTGGGACTGTTTTAGACTTAGTGAACCTCAACGGGGGTGTAGTTGGAGGACCCATGGAGTACAGTTGGAGTGTTTTGGTAAGTGTTAATGGAATGCACTGGGAATGTTTTAGACTTAGTGAACATCAACGGGGGTGTAGTTGGAGGACCCATGGAGTACAGTTGGAGTGTTTTGGTAAGTGTTAATGGAATGCACTGGGAATGTTTTAGACTTAGTGAACATCAACGGGGGTGTAGTTGGAGGACCCATGGAGTACAGTTGGAGTGTTTTGGTAAGTGTTAATGGGGTGCAATGGGAAAGTTTTAGACTTAGTGAACCTGAACGGGGTTGTAGTTGGAGGACCCATGGCGTACAGTTGGAGTGTTTTGGTAAGTGTTAATGGGGTGCAGTGGGAACGTTTTAGACTTAGGGAACCTCAACGGGGGTGTAGTTGGAGGTGCCATGGAGTACAGTTGGAGTGTTTTGGTAAGTGTTAATGGGGTGTAGTTGGAATGTTTTAGACTTAGTGAACCTCAACGGGGTGTAGTTGGAGGTCCCATGGAGTACAGTTGGAGTGTTTTGGTAAGTGATAATGAGGTGCAGTGGGAATGTTTTAGACTTAGTAAACCTCAACGGGGGTGTAGTTGGAGGACCCATGGAGTACAGTTGGAGTGTTTTGGTAAGTGTTAATGGGGTGCAGTGGGAATGTTTTAGACTTAGTGAACCTGAACGGGAGTGTAAATGGAGGTCCCATGGAGTACAGTTGGAGTGTTTTGGTAAGTGTTAATGGGGTGCAGTGGGAAAGTTTTAGACTTAGTGATCTTCAACGGGGGTGTAGTTGAAAGACCCATTGAGTACAGTTGGAGTGTTTTGGTAAGTGTTAATGGTGTTCACTGGGAATGTTTTAGACTTAGTGAACCTCAACGGGAGTGTAGTTGGAGGACCCATGGAGTACAGTTGGAGTGTTTTGGTAAGTGTTAGTGGGGTGCAGTGGGAAAGTTTTAGACATAATGAACCTGAACGGGGGTGTAGTTGGAGGACCCATGGCGTACAGTTGGAGTGTTTTGGTAAGTGTTAATGGGGTGCAGTGGGAATGTTTTAGACTTAGTGAACCTGAACGGGGGTGTAGTTGGAGGACCCATGGCGTACAGTTGGAGTGTTTTGGTAAGTGTTAATGGGGTGCAGTGGGAAAGTTTTAGACTTAGTGAACCTCAACGGGGGTGTAGTTGGGGGACCCATGGAGTACAGTTGGAGTGTTTTGGTAAGTGTTAATGGAATGCACTGGGAATGTTTTAGACTTAGTGAACATCAACGGGGGTGTAGTTGGAGGACCCATGGAGTACAGTTGGAGTGTTTTGGTAAGTGTTAATGGGGTGCAATGGGAAAGTTTTAGACTTAGTGAACCTGAACGGGGTTGTAGTTGGAGGACCCATGGCGTACAGTTGGAGTGTTTTGGTAAGTGATAATGAGGTGCAATGGGAAAGTTTTAGACTTAGTGAACCTGAACGGGGTTTTAGTTGGAGGACCCATGGCGTACAGTTGGAGTGTTTTGGTAAGTGTTAATGGGGTGCAGTGGGAAAGTTTTAGACTTAGGGAACCTCAACGGGGGTGTAGTTGGAGGTGCCATGGAGTACAGTTGGAGTGTTTTGGTAAGTGTTAATGGGGTGCAATGGGAAAGTTTTAGACTTAGTGAACCTGAACGGGGTTGTAGTTGGAGGACCCATGGAGTACAGTTGGAGTGTTTTGGTAAGTGTTAATGGGGTGCAATGGGAAAGTTTTAGACTTAGTGAACCTGAACGGGGTTGTAGTTGGAGGACCCATGGCGTACAGTTGGAGTGTTTTGGTAAGTGTTAATGGGGTGCAGTGGGAAAGTTTTAGACTTAGGGAACCTCAACGGGGGTGTAGTTGGAGGTGCCATGGAGTACAGTTGGAGTGTTTTGGTAAGTGTTAATGGGGTGTAGTGGGAATGTTTTAGACTTAGTGAACCTCAACGGGGTGTAGTTGGAGGTCCCAAGGAGTACAGTTGGAGTGTTTTGGTAAGTGATAATGAGGTGCAATGGGAAAGTTTTAGACTTAGTGAACCTGAACGGGGTTTTAGTTGGAGGACCCATGGCGTACAGTTGGAGTGTTTTGGTAAGTGTTAATGGGGTGCAGTGGGAAAGTTTTAGACTTAGTGAACCTCAACGGGGGTGTAGTTGGAGGTCCCATTGATTACAGTTGGAGTGTCTTGGTAAGTGTTAATGGGGTGTAGTGGGAATGTTTTAGACTTAGTGAACCTCAACGGGTGTGTAGTTGGAGGACCCATGGAGCACAGTTGGAGTGTTTTGGTAAGTGTTAATGGGGTGCAATGGGAAAGTTTTAGACTTAGTGAACCTGAACGGGGTTGTATTTGGAGGACCCATGGCGTACAGTTGGAGTGTTTTGGTAAGTGTTAATGGGGTGTAGTGGGAATGTTTTAGACTTAGTGAACATCAACGGGGGTGTAGTTGGAGGACCCATGGAGTACAGTTCGAGTGTCTTGGTAAGTGTTAATGGGGTGTAGTGGGAATGTTTTAGACTTAGTGAACCTCAACGGGGGTGTAGTTGGAGGTCCCATGAAGTACAGTTGGATGGTTTTGGTGAGCCTGGAATTAACGTGGTTTTCGGAACTCAAAAGTTAGTGAACCTGAACGGGGGTGTAGTTGGAGGTCCCATGGAGTACAGTTGGAGTGTTTTGGTAAGTGTTAATGGGGTGCAGTGGGAAAGTTTTAGACTTAGTGAACCTCAACGGGGGTGTAGTTGGGGGACCCATGCAGTACAGTTGGAGTGTTTTGGTAAGTGTTAATGGGGTGTAGTGGGAATGTTTTAGACTTAGTGAACATCAACGGGGGTGTAGTTGGAGGACCCATGGAGTACAGTTCGAGTGTCTTGGTAAGTGTTAATGGGGTGTAGTGGGAATGTTTTAGACTTAGTGAACCTCAACGGGGGTGTAGTTGGAGGTCCCATGAAGTACAGTTGGATGGTTTTGGTGAGCCTGGAATTAACGTGGTTTTCGGAACTCAAAAGTTATAAATTATATGACTCCCCGATTGCAGAATGTTCTGCACCCTTCTTCCGGAAGTTCGCGAACCAGCACGAATACGATGGGGTGGAAGTTGCCGGGAACCACATTTATGCGCCTACCGGATAATCTGCCGAGTTTTCCCCGCCTGTCCCGGCTTCGACTACGACTTGAGCAAGCACGAGTGCTTTATTTACCTAAACCCGAAGAAAAACTTCACCCTGTTGCAATCCGAACACGTCAATCTCTATAGGTTGATTCGAGGCTGTCTGGTTTCAGGCATAGTAATCGATACTTTTTAATTGATTAGTTTTGGGTATTTTAGAACGCAAATTTTAACGTTTTATTATACCTATTTTGCCATCCAAAAAGTTTCTGAGCTTGACATTGAACGTCTACCAGCTGACGGGTCTTTTCTCCCTTTGTCAAACATAAGGGAAACATAGACGGGCAGGCGCGTGGTGTGGGGTGTAGTTTGCAAATCATTGGAAAACCAATACATTGATCCTGATTAGGCTCCACCAAGTGAAGGCCAATTTTGCTCTATATACAACCCCAGAAAATTGCAGACGCAAAGACGAAATCATATAAAAATAATCGACGTGTGCCGCTTTTTCATTACGTTAAGTAATACAATTTAAATATGATCAGTATCTTCCACGCCATGTATAATTGATGATATATCGCATTATATGTATTGTCAAACATGGTGAAGTTAGGGCCTATGACACATGAACACAGGAATTATTTTTCCGCATACTTTGTTTGTTGCGCTACTCAAAAAGCGGAAGCACCGGTTGGGGAATGTTTGCGCATGCGTCATCCTTGCCCGGTTTGTATTACCTTATTAATATTTCAATACGTGCGTTATAATAACGTACTATACTCATTGTTTTGTAAATTGTTTTAGAAATCGTAGGTTGTGTGGGTAATAAGCATGAACGACACGCGGAACATAACGTGCCAGTATACGATGAGTCTAAACTAGAAATAAAGGTATATCACGGTCACCGGAAGTAACAACGTTGGGTCGATCTTTTTTTTACTTCCGTGACACATATCGCACTTGGTGTTAGAACTATCTACATACGGCGACAAGCTTTACTTGCTATTGGACATTCGTGAGTCGCACCTATTGAGCGATGCTAAAAATGTTATGTCCGCAAGGTGCATTGTACGTTGTTATAACAGTTGCTACAAGTGTAACTCTGAAGGGAATGGAATATGAGAAACCAGCATACTAGCTGGCATATTCACATACATGTAAAGTAAACGAGCATTCGATGCGTCACTGCAGCGTCAACGTTAAAGAAGCTCTAGCCGCTTATTGCCCCCCCCCCCCCCCCCCCCCCCCCAACATCGGGGGCATACCTCAATATAAGTTAACCGCCGGGAGCTGTAAGATTTCACTAGAATCTCCCACTTTGAAAATAAATTCAGAGTAAAACACTAGCGAGAGATTGTTGATTGTAGTTGCAAATGGTTAGATTATATTAATTCTTTTACGTGCATAAACCCACACAATTGCCTTTTGTTTCTTTTTAAACAAACATATATCTGACGTTGTAGCGTGTAGCGCCGTATTCAGAATCAAGCAAGAGGAGCAGTCAGCTGGAGGTATCCAACTTCCGGGCTCCTTCACACGTAAACAGTGTTTGCGGTTCTGCTGCTCCGTCAACATCTGTCGTGCCGTGGACCACGACACCAGCCGCGGTGCCTGCTATCTCGTTGATACACGCGTCACACGTCTCGTCTCCAGCCGCACCACGGATCACTTCAGACGCGTCCGCTCTACAAAAGGTAGTTGCCGTATAGCGGCAGTTGTTGGTAACATGCACCAGTTGTTCATGTTATGTGCGATGCAATTGTCTGTGTACACTGCTGCGTTCCACTGCTCTCATATTATTTCCGTGAGTTCACGATCGCTGGCAAGTCGTATTCACGAGTCGTCAACCCGGGCTCCCTTTTAACTGTCGACTTCACCATCGGTAAATGGGGACATGTAGGCGTCGTGAACTCATATTCACGGTAAACCAGGCCGCATTAGAACGCAGCATAACAGTTAAAAGAAGTAGTATTAGAACACATTTACATGTGACAGTTACACGGTGAACTACTAGTTATCCCAGAATGTGTAGTTGTATGTGCTACAAACAAATGCCGCGACTGTGTATTCCGTAATAGCAAACAGTTGTGTTCCTAGGCAAGTAACGCTGCGTGGATTCGGTAAGTAGATAACTATTATGGTCTCGTGATATTTGCTAAAAATATAGACGCCTGGTCTGCAATTAACAAGGGTCTGTATAGACAGACATTCGGTCGTGGTGTCTCCCCTACTTTGCATGCGTTGTGTGTGCTCTTTTATGTACGTGAACGTGCATGTCTCCGTCATCAAGGCTGTAGCTGCTCAAACTGCTGGGCTCTATCATACAGCGGCACTACAGGACACAGAGCACAGATGATTTTCTCACTGGTAGCCATTTTAACATTTTGCTTGATGTTAAGATATAGCGTGACCACGCACAATAATTATAAAACAGCTTTGCAGCCACTGGCTGTTAACATGTCGTTGATGTGCTGAACAAGTTTTTTAAATCACTTATCTCCAGCTCCGTTAAAATGCATCCATTCGATGCCCATCGATACTCAATAAATAGCCACGTGTTAGTCGTGTCCACGTGTGTTATGGTCTCAAACAGCACGAAAAACTCCGCCTATTCAACACTTTATGATGCATACTTTCAGTGCCATTAAATTATACGAAACGTTTTTCTTGAGGTGTCGTAAATAAATATTTACTAGGTCATATATTCGTAACTACATAACTGAAAGTTAGCTGTGCTATGTGACCTATAGTTGGTACGACACTGCCTTGCCTCGTCTTGCTTCTGTTGCTTGTCATAATGCTTCCGTTACGCGGGTTCCTTCGTTGCAGGCTTGCAGCAGTACACGTACGTATCGGTACCTACTGCATTTTTAAAACTAGAATGTACAACGGTTTTCTTTGGTTAACTAGAAAACTGTTTTTCTGACATGGCAAAACAGTTTCATTTTAAATATAGGCCCTATTAATATGTATAAAATGGTGGTTACTAAAAATAATATCCACGCGAAACGTCATGGTGTATCATCTTTTTTATATTTTGAAAAATACACGAATTGGTGATCACGTACATCAATCGAATTTACAGTAAATTAAAACGCCGACCAAGGAATATCCATCTCTGAATGTGAAGCATCACATGTTCACCGGATGATGACTGATCTGTCCGTCAAATTCCCGTCTTATGCCAATTCTGGCTTCGTATCTGTAGCTAATGAAAAACGTTGAACACCCCCTGTATTCTTTTCTATAATGTCACGCATTTGCGTTGTCGTCACACTTCACTTGGCGCCGGAGCCAGTCGTCACACTTCAGTTGGCACCGGAGCCAGTCGTTACACTTCACTTGGCGCCGGAGCCAGCTTTCAGGAGGTGGAAATAATCACCGACAACATTCCACGGACAGCGAGAAGATACAATCATACAATCAAGTTTCGAACAAGTGCGTATGCTCAAATATGAGGTTACCCTCGCGTTTTCAACCATAGCGAAGAAATACATTGTATTCATAGCAAGGCCATTCGTGAGAACTTTGCACCTCTTACTACTTGCTAATTAGTGGATAAGGATATTATAACTGGCCCAATATGTTTTGTTTCAAATTATTGTCGTATCATTAGCAAAACAGCAAATTATGTTAGTATCCGCTGCAGTTAGGTCAGACCAAAGCCGTTCTGCATAACGTTTTGACCCATGGTTGCGTAGACAATATCTGTTATTTTTAAATTCGAACTGTTAGTATACCAATGCATATAATGATAGAAATAATTATTTGCAAAAAAAAAAATTATTTTTGGTGATTTTGAGAGACGTTTTCTCGGAGGTCGTATATCCTATCTCTCATAATGGAGCGGTTGACCTAAGCTGCCCTTAGGCTTATATATATATATATATACATATAATATATATATATATATACATATAATATGCACATAACACGCCTACACATCCGATCTTATTGTTTACATGACGGGAAGAGACCATCTCTACATGTAGACCAACTAAACAATATGACGACCTTGCCGAGGTATACATATACATATATATATATATATATATAAATACGCTCGCTTACACCCAGCAGTGAATACCAATCCAACAGGAACATTTAGTACAATTATAATTATATTGTTTTGTTCTTAAATTCGTTACATGCATATTTTTCTATCGCCAAAGATAACACGCTGGGCTGATATTTGCCACGCGGAACGACAACGAAATAGTAACGTAACTAGTTCTAGCGCTCGTTGTGTACGCATCAAAATAATGTCAACATAATGCCACGGTAACGCCTCGACACTGATGTGTATACGTTGTATTGTTGTATTGGAGTAAATGTTGAATTACTAATGTACATGTTGAATTGGATCTGGATTTCACTGATGACATCGCTCTGTTTGCTAGCCCACTACACGAATCAGAATTCTTTCTCAATAAATTTGAAAGTGCTTCTAAAGCGACGGCATTATTTCTCAATCCAAACAAAACCAGGTACGTGTACATCCAAGTACAAATCCTAATCTGCACACATTAGATGGGAACCAAGTAGAGAAAGTAGACATCTTTCAAAATGACAGTGTAGAAAAACCGAGGCTTGGGCATGTACATGCACTGGATAGTACATAGAAACACCAAACAAAACATCTTTAGCACCACCGTTAAATCAAGCCTCATATACGATTGTGAATCTTTGACACTGAATCAAACACTAGAGAAAACACTCGACGGATCCTACACCAGAATACTACGTAAAATCATACAGTGTCTCCTGGCGCGATCACGTCACCTGCAAGGAACTGTACGGCAGCCTACCACGGATTTCCACCATCGTGAGACAACGGCGTCTACGTCTGGCAGGGCATGTGATGCGCCACGACGAATTATTGGTGTAAATATTGAAATCGTATTATATTGCCGTACATGGTGATGTTAAGCAATGGTGAAATTTTTATGTTGAAGCAATATATAGACGTAGATGTTTAATTGTTGTGCAGAGTGAATTGCATCACTTTTCATTGTCATTATGATGAGCCGTTTACACAAGCCATGGAGAAACAACCCAAAGAGACATAATGACTCTGTAATCCGAAAGACACTGCGTGAATTGCCGACTATGATGATATTATGTTGTAAAACGTTCGGGCGAATAAACACATGTTACTATTCCACCTTTGGCTCTACTTTCTGAGAATTGAGCTCTGGGTGCAAGGCTTAAATTGTCACAGGAGTTGGCCATGGTCCAGTGATTAGCAGTGTCACCATTAACTAACTGATTTACTCAAGTACAAGAATGATTTGCTGCTGGTTAACAACATCCATCAGGATAAAAAAGAAACTATTATACATCTTATTTTCATTATCTAAAACACACACGCACGCAAATGCATACTCAGACGCAACCAAGGCTGACCAATAGGGCTTGTACCACTGACCAGTAAGGGTGTCTCGATACATGGCGAGATTCCGCGTGAGTGGAGCCGACAGCCGACATGCACAATTACTGCCCACTGATTTTAGCATTGCGGAAGCCAGGAAACAGTTGTTGACGTTTAGTTTATCGGTTTATTGTAGCTTTGTTAATTCAAGTTTTATATGAATTATACATCAGGGAAATTAAAAATGTAGAGAAAGAACTAGGCAGCTGTCGACGGCGGTCATATATACTTGTTTCTACCGAAATTTGTTTTTGAGCCAGAATTTTTTTCGTCTAAATGAAATACATATTAATATTTAGTTAAAGTTACAAGAACCAGTACATATTAAAATATGAAATATAACATATGGATTTCATAATATGGTTAACAATTATGTAAGAAATGGGAGTTAAAACGAGATACAACGGAGTATCGTTTGTTATAAAAACCGCGAATTTTAAAATGTTATAACTTGTTATTTCAAAAAATGCATTTATATCTTAAAAGTTGCCTAATTGCACACAATCACCAAACAAATATGCATTAGTTCAACAACATGTCGTACTGGGCGAAATAATGCATAGTCATTGTCAACAAAGTCGCCACCATGGCTCGTTAAATCGTGATAATAATTCGATTAAGGTGCACGGTTACTGTTTCACAATGTACACAACTCGTGTCATAGTGAGTTGTTTATTGCCGAAATCGCTGTCTGACAAACATGCCGCTAGCCGAGGAAACACAGAACTGCGCGAGAGCGCTAACTACAGTCCGTTCTACAAAAGTTGGATATTGACACATCCCTTCTTTTCTAAACAAAGAAAAATAAGAACTTATTAATACAACACTATCTATATAGCGCTAAAATGGCTCGATAGTCTACAGCTACACTTATTAACACTAGTTAAAAGTTCGATTATAAAATAGAAATAAGCGTATGGCAAAGTCACACGTTGGTAATATAGTCCGCCAGACGAGTAGATCGTTTCTTGAGTCGCACAGATCTTCGCGGAGTCGTCACCGTGGCGTCACTCATCTCCGGTGATTGATCTGCCGGTTCGGATGGCTCGGGTGTCGTCTCCGTTGCTGGCTCCTGCGTCTGCGGGTTTGTCGCGTCCTCGTGTGTTCGTCTAAGGTGCACTCGATTCCGCCTGTATGTACCAGCAGGTGTATCAACTTCGTCGAGCGTTCATCGAGACGTCGTTAAACCACGGCCTTTTCCCATGCCTTTTGACCAGGACGGAACGGCTTCATGCGAACGATATCACCCTCCTCGAGGATCGGAAGATCTTTCGCTGTTCTGTTGTAGTTTTTTCCTTGTTTCTCCTTCTGTTCGCTTATTGTGACCCTGTCTTTTCTCAAGTATTCTTCGGCCCTTGGCGCCAGAAGTGTTGTTGTCGTCGGGAGTAATGTTCGCGTTCGTCTGTTTAACAGTCTCTGTGCTGGACTGCTTCCAACCCCTTGTGTCGGTGTGTTTCGGATTTCTAGAAGTGCTAGATGTGGGTCTGTCTGTGACTTCTTGCATTTGGTGAACATCAGCTTTGCGGCTTTCACGGCTGCTTCCGCTCTTCCGTTGGCGCTCTGGTGGCCTGGTGCGCTGGTCTGATGCTCGATGTCCCACTTCGCAGCAAATCTCTGGAATTCATCCGAGACGTACTGCGGCCCGTTGTCGCTAACTATGACTGATGGGATGCCATTTCTAGCGAAGTGTGCTTTCATAGTTTTTATCACGCTTGCTGTGGTCGTTGAAGTCATCCTGTCGACTTCCCAGAAGTTGCTTGTGTAATCGACCAATACGTGATAGTCACGACCTTCCCAGCTGAACAGGTCCACTCCGACTTTCTCCCACTGTCTCGTCGGTGTCTCTTGTAGCATTAACGTTTCTTTTTGTTGTGCTCGTTCATAGGTTCTGTACGCCTCACAGTTCTCAACCACTTGTCTGATGTCTGATGCCATGTTAGGCCAATAGATACATTCTCTTGCTCGTCGCAGGACACTTTCCACACCAAGGTGCGCGCTGTGGAGACACTCCTTCGTGAGTTTCCTCATTCCATCTGGGATGACTACTCTTTCTCCTCTGAAGACTAAACCGTCGTGCACTGCTAGTTCGTCTCTCATGCTGAAATACGCATGGATGCTAGTTGGGGTTTCATCACGCGTCTCGGGCCACCCTCGCTGTATGACATGCTTCAGTGTCTGTGGAGTCTCGTCACTCTCCGTGTGTGCCTTCAGCATTGCCAGGCGTTCTGTGCTGATTGGCAGCTGCTTCACAGCATTCACAGCTCCGAAGTTGTCGGTACCGCCTTGGTGTTGCAGGTATGACCTCGAGAGAGTATCTGCGATATACATCTCTTTCCCTTTGTGGTAGATGACCTCCGTGTCGTACTGCAACATCCGCAGGAGTATTCCTTGCAATCTCCTCGGAGCTTTATACAGTGGCTTCTTTACGATCATTTCGAGAGGTTTGTGGTCGCTGTGTACGATTGTCCTTCGCCCAAATGTGTATTGGTGGAATCGTTCCAACGAGAAGACGATGGCAAGACATTCTTTCTCAAGTTGCGCATATCTAGTCTCCGTATCAGTGAGTGATCGACTAGCATAGGCGATAGGTCTCCCCTTCTGTAAGAGAGCTGCACCAAGTCCGGTTTCGCTAGCGTCGCACTCGATGACAAGTTCGGCTTGAGGCTCATAGTAGGCGAGGATCGGACTATGTGTCGTCAGCTGCTTTATCTTCTCCATTGCTCTTTCTTGTTGTTCTGACCACTTCCACGGAACGTCAGGATGCGTTAACCTTCTGATGGGTTCCATGACATCGGAGAGGCCGGGCAGGAACTTCGAAATACCCAACCGTGCCCTGCAGCCTCTGGACGCCCTTCACGTCGTTTGGGTTCTCCATCTTTATGATGGCCTCAATTTTCTTCTCGTCTGCTCTCAGTCCTTCACTGGTGACCAGGTGTCCCATAAAGTTTATCTCGTTCGTCCGGAACTCGCACTTCTTCCGGTTGAGTCTGATGCCAGCTTCACGACATCGCAGGAGCTGCAAACGCAGCTTCTTGTCGTGGTCGTCGTCGTCTCTGCCGAAGACGACTATGTCATCCGCCACGCAGATGACACCTTCAAGACTCTCAAGGGCCTGGTTCAACTTCCGCTGGAATATCTCGGCGCTGACGTTCGTCCCGAATGGTAAACGCTTCCATCGGTACCGACCAAACGGTGTAATGATGGTAGTCAGCAGGCTACTCTCGTCGTCGAGGTCACAGTGCCAGTACCCTGATTGCAGATCTAGCTTCGAGAATACTCGCGCCGTGGACATCTCTAGTAGCACCTCGTCCATTGTCGGTAGCGGGTAAAGTTCACGGTGTAAGACCTTGTTTAGTCGTCTCGGGTCTATACAGATACGCAACGACGTGTCCTTCTTTGTCTGTATAGGTATTTGGCTACATCACTTGGTGGGCTCGGTGACTGGATAGATGACTCCCATCTTCACGAGACGGTCCAGTTCCGTCTTCAACTTGCTCTTCAGTGTGATGGGGACTCTTCTCGGTGGGTACTGCACGGGTACCGCGTCCTGTTCCACGTGGAGGTGGACCTTTCCCGGTAGGCTTCCCAACCCTCCGTCGAAAACGTCGTTGAACTCTTCCAATACGTTTGTCGACGTTACCTCGTGCACCAGCTTGAAACTTCCGTAGTTTACGGTTATGAGGCCCATTTCTTCTGAGGCCTGCCTGCCGATGAGAGGTGTGAAGTCTCCTTGGACGACTTCAAACCACACTGCATACTTTTTGTTTGTTGCGGGGTTCTCTACGACTGATTGTGTCTTGCCAACAACAGCTCGAGTCGTCTTGTTCCACATGTGTAGCGTTACATTGGAGGTCACAATATCATCTTTATTGACGTACTTCTCGGGCAGGACATTCACGGTCGCCCCACTGTCAACTTGAAGCTTCACCAGCTTGTCGTTCAATTTCAGTTGTGCGTAAATCGGACCTCTGCTGTCCGAAGCCTTACGCAGACCCACGATGGTCTCGTCCGCGCTCTCGGACGCAGCGATATTGTGCACCTTCTTGTTTCCTACCTGGCAACAGTTCGAGAAATGATTTTGTTTTCGACAATTGTGGCACGTTTTTCCCCACGCAGGGCAACTTTCTTTCCTCTGCTGGTGTGTGCGTCCACAGAATTTACAGTTCAGCCTCATGTCGCTGTCGCTGCGTGTAGTGGGTTGTTTCTGTTTGTGTGCGTCACGGTATCTAGGTTTTATTGCGTGATCACCGCGAAAATTGACTTTGTGTATCTGATCTGTGTCACACTTAGATTTCATCTGTTTGCTTGCCGCCTCATCAGAGCGGCAGATATATATGGTCATCTTCAGCGTCAACTTCCTTTTCTGCAGCAGGTGTTTACGACTAGCGGGATCTCGAATGCCCATGAGGATGCGGTCTCTTATCAGCGAGTCGTTCAAACAGTCACAGAAATTGCATGATTTTGCTAATAATCTGAATGCCGATACATACGCATCAAAGGTTTCGTCCACACCTTGGTTCCGCTTGTTGAACACGTAGCGCTCGTACGTCTCGTTCAGTTCGCCTTGAATTGTAGCATCAAGTTTCGCCATGATGACAGTAGTATCTTCATTGTCCTCTCCTTCCGTGAATGTCAAATCATCGTATAGCCGTACACCCACGGGTCCCATTGCATTGAGAAGTACGGCTAGCTGATACGCTTTATCTTGTTGTTGCAACTTCGTGATGATAGTTCTTGTACAGCCTCTTGAACATCGCCCATTCTTCAATTGGTTGATCTTTCAAGATTAGTAGCGGCGGCGGATTGACATTTGCGAGAGGCGCTGCACGCGCTTGCTCATCGGCCATCGTGACAGACTTATGGTGAATCGACTGTAGCTCCTAAGTCACGCTCGTGCGAGGATTCAGTGCACTTCAACACTACGATATTCAACGTTTCGTCAATGTTCATCAGCAAACTACTGCATTTATCACGTTAATGTATCGCCGGAGGTTTGGGCGCCTTAGTAGCTGCCACCATGTTTCACAATGTACCCAACTCGTGTCATAGTGAGTTGTTTATTGCCGAAATCGCTGTCTGACAAACATGCCGCTAGCCGAGGAAACACAGAACTGCGCAAGAGCGCTAACTACAGTCCGTTCTACAAAAGTTGGATATTGACACAGTTACCACGAACATTCTTAACGACAAAGTTTTCCCCACTGCTTCAACTTGTGATCATCTGTCGGAAACCGGAAAAAAGAACTAGATTTGAAAAAACTCCGATGATTACAACCAAAAACAAAACGTATCCCCATTATTTCAGCTGGCGTAAATGGAGTCGATTACGCCAGATGACTCCAGATCGAAAACGAGGCGCGAGACTTACAGGCCCTATTAGAGGCATACAAGTAGGGCAGCTTTAAGCCATTTTAGTACATCAGCAGTGAAGATGCATGTTACACATCAAATAAGGAACAGTTAAGCTACGTCATGAAATATCAAAACCTGAATCCGTGAAAAGTTCTTGGAATTTCTCTTGTTGTGGAACTCCATAGTTGCAAGCGCAGCTCCCGCTGATAAGATCGAGCAGCTTTTCTTGGATTTCCGAAAGATGCTTATTAAACAGTAATGGCTGTTCGAATATGCCTGGAATTGTTAGACAGTTTCTACCGCAAATTTTTCATCACACACGCGCACACGCGCACACGCGCACACGCGCACACGCGCACGCACACACTTCACCACCACCAATACCACCACACACCATACCATACACACACGCACGCACGCACGCACGCACGCACAACGCATTCGAGAGAGCCGCGAGCTGGCTAGGCCGGAAGGGTGTATCATATGCCATCTTACCATCAAGTTGTCGCGTCGGACGGCTGCGAAAGAATGATATATATTCGTCAGTGACATTTGACGTTGCTAATTGTGACCTCATTAATAGAGACGGACGCATCGAAATGTCACAAAATTCAATATCATGTCAAGCTCAATAACATTGTCTGTTTTAGTTATTTTAGCTCTCCATGCTGTTTGTCATTTCTCATGACACAACGCACACGAACGGAATGCGACTTACAATACACAGATCACGTTGGATTTCAACTCTTGCCACGGGAAATCACGTCTGAAGACAAATCTCGCCACGGAACGTAGTTTCTTAAATGCAGCAATAAGAAAACACGATGTCAGGTTTTCTTCTATGTTATAAAACAGAGTGTGGGTATGTTTGTTTGTGTGTGTGTGTTTGTGCGTTTGTGCGTGTTTGGTTGTGTGTGTGGTTGTGTGTGTGTGTGTGTGTGTGTGTGTGTGTGTGTGTGTGTGTGTGTGTGTGTGTGTGTGTGTGTGTGTGTGTGTGTGTGTGTGTGTGTGTGTGTGTGTGTGTGTGTGTGTGTGTGTGTGTGTGTGTGTGTGTGTGTGTGTGTGTGTGTGTGTGTGTGTGTGTGTGTGTGTGTGTGTGTGTGTGTGTGTGTGTGTGTGTGTGTGTGTGTGTGTGTGTGTGTGTGTGTGTGTGTGTGTGTGTGTGTGTGTGTGTGTGTGTGTGTGTGTGTGTGTGTGTGTGTGTGTGTGTGTGTGTGTGTGTGTGTGTGTGTGTGTGTGTGTGTGTGTGTGTGTTTGTTTGTTTGATTCCATATCCGTCCGAGCATTCCTCCATTTGTTTGGCATGTACGAGACTGAAATGTTGCAGGCGTGCTAGCTAGCTGAGCCAAAAGCGTGGCTCGTAGATTTACATTTTGTTATTTCACGCGGAGTGTCATATGAGATGGACATCTCGGGGCTCAACATTTCGTTAAAAGGCTGCATCAGAAGATGCAACCACTCAATGTATTGCTTGTTCCGTGTCATCTTAGACATATTAAAATAATATACACCTATATGTCGCTGGATCTGCACAGACAGTTTGAATAGTTTTCAAGATTCCAATTTGAAACATTTGGATTTGAATCTTGGCTGATTCAACAAAGTTACACAATGTTAATTTTTGTTGGATGTCATCACTAGTCTGTTTCACAACCACGTTTTGTCCCGTATACTAAGCGAAACATTGGCAAATGCGCTTTATCTGTAGCGCTGCACTCAAATACGTTGAAATAATGTGAAACTATATCTCAACATTTATTTGTGCGTCCGTGCCTGGCTCATTCGACTGGACCAGCTCAAACTATACGAATCGGTGCGACCGGTCAGAGTACTTGGCGCAACGACAGTTTTCGCGCAACTTACGAGTTCGAGTAGGCCTACACGAACTGCGACCACAGCGCTACATTCTAGAACAATATATGCTCGCGCCACCTAGTGTTGGGTTTTGGAGTGATTATTTGTTTAAGTAACGTACGATACGGCCTTATCGCTTCTCTGTGCCGTCATGCAACCTGGTACATTTAAAGCAGCAAATCTAGGCAGGCCAACGTCTCGTTCAAGTAAAAGGTAAAGGTAAGTTCTTATATAGCGCAATATCCAGTCCTCAGAACTGCTCAAATCACTTTTTACTCCCTGAGAAGCATTCAGCACGCTGCAATTAATGCGCGAAGACTATTCGTACACAAATATCCACCACTGTCCATAGCCAGGTACTCATACATACAGCTGAGTGAACTGAAGCAATGTAGCGTAAACTAACTTGCCCAAGATTCGACACCACCGCACAGGATTCGAACCCGCGTTATCTCAGTCGAGAGTCCGGAGGCCTTACCGCTGTGCTACTGCGCTCCAGCAGTAGCACAGCACAACTAATACATGACATTGAACACGTCATTAAAGTCCTCACTTCCTAAACGCTGCTGAGAAGTCTATGTTTCTGTCTACAGTTGGTAGAGATGTAGCATACACAAATGACTGCATCGGTAATATCATAGAGCCCCCCTCGTATCTAGGGTTGAAATGGTAAATAAACCCTCAATATGTTTGACTGTCTAGGTAGATGTCCCATGCCCGGGGTTTTCGATGATGATTGCTGTTGTAGCATCGGAGCTTCCTTCCTCTAGTGATATGACGTCATTTTCCAGTCCAAATTGTCCAAAGACGTGCGTGATTATGATATATGTGTTCTCTGTGAACTGTGGTCTGCACGCCGTCTTCCTCTACATCTGTTGCAGGATGTTGGCGCATTACGAAGTTAGCTGAAATTGCATAGGACCATAGTTGATCCCTTTTGTTCAATGTGGTGGCTAAAGTGAGCAGTGTCTTGCTCAGCGTCTGGTTGTACTCATGGAAGGCACTGAAAAGTGTAGCCTCAATTAGCCAGGCGCCGTGAGATGGCGCCATTATTTGTTGCTCCCACGACTCATCTTGGCGAGTCCACGAAGGCGACGAGTGTCGAATAAGAAAAATCATGTTTAATGGCGTAGTTATCCCAGAAGCATGTCTTAGAAGACAATATAAGTGCTTTTCGCTTGGTCGATGTATCATCGTATTTTCTTCCTGACGTTAGGAGAGAGTTGGGAGGGAAAGTGGGAGGAAGGGAGGAGGAAGGGAGGAGGAAGGGGCGAGTGAGGGAGGAGGAAAGGAGGAGGAATGGAGGAGGTAGGGAGAAGGGAGGGAGGGAGGGAAGAGGAACGGAGGAGGGAGGGAAGAGGAAGAGAGGAGGAAGGAGGAGGAGGAGTGAGGGAGGAGGAAGAGAGGAGGAAGGAAGGAGGAAGGAAGGATGAAGGGAGGAGGAAGGGGGAGGAAGGGAGGAGGAAGGGGCGAGTGAGGGAGGAGGAAAGGAGGAGGAATGGAGGAGGTAGGGAGAAGGGAGGGAGGGAGGGAAGAGGAACGGAGGAGGGAGGGAAGAGGAAGAGAGGAGGAAGGAGGAGGAGGAGTGAGGGAGGAGGAAGAGAGGAGGAAGGAAGGAGGAAGGAAGGATGAAGGGAGGAGGAAGGGAATAGAAAGGGAGGAGGGATCGAGGAGGAAGGAAGGAGGGATGGAGGAGGAAGGGAGGAGGGTCGGAGGAGGAAGGGATGGAGGAGGAAGGGAGGAGGAAGGGAGGAGGGAGGGAGGGAGGAGGAAGGGAGGAGGAAGGGAGGAGTGAAGGAGGAAGGGAGGTGGAAGGGAGGAGAAAATGAGGAAAAGAGGATTGAGGAAGGGAGGAGGAAGGGAGGAGGAAGGGAGGAAGAATGGAGGAGGAATGGAGGAGGTAGGGAGAAGGAAGGGAGGAGGAACATGAGACTACGGACGGGACAACACACGAGACAACGTATGAGAGAGCGTACGAGACATCAGATCAAACAGAGTACGCAAAATGTAATAATAATTATCCGTACGTAACCATTCTTCACTGTCTATAGCCAGGTACTAATGCATGCAGCTGAATGAACTTAAACAGCATGCAGGTGAAATTCAGGATATTCACCTAGATAGACAAATAAAAGTCAGGAAATTCACCGAGATAAACCGGTAAATTGAGGAAATTCACCTAGATACACAAGTAAAATTCAGGGAATTCACCTAGATACCCAGATAAAATTCAATGAAAAATGTATCAATACGAACAAATGTCTTTCCTAAATCGTACCTGTGTATCTAGGTGAATTTCCAAAATTTACCTGTTTATCAAGGTGAATTTCGTGAATAAACCTGTGTATCTAGGTGAATTTTCATAGTTTACCTGTTTACCTAGGTGAATTACCTCAATTTACCTGTCTATCAGGTGAATTTCCTGAATTTATCTGGATATTTAGGAGAATTTCCTGAATTTTATCTGTGTATCTTGACATTTGGCTGCAAACGTTGTGAATGCCGGCATTTCAAGGCAAGTCTTAATCTTTAGCATAATATGTTTACTTTCCCCTCGATTACACTTTTATAAATGTTATGCAATCACTAGGGAATACTTTTGTGTTCATAAACTGCGGTGCCATACGTCACATAAGCAGTGCTTCATCATCATTAAAACAGTGTCGCTGTGCTTGAGTCTCATTCATAAACGGTGAGCTAATGTAATTAATTAATTAATTAATTATATTAGAGTAGCCTTATACCGAGAAAAATAATAGCTGATGTATTTGATAGGCTAAGTCATAAAATGTGGTACAATACATCACATATACATTGGTTCAAATTCGCTATATAATACCTTTTGGGACGTTCAGACTAGCTTCTACACTGGAATATAGAAACGTTCGCAATTTTCTGGACAATAATTCATTGAATATTTTACGATACACTCTCATTCGTATAATGTGGAGAAGCATAGTTCTGTCAGATATGTCCATTCATCCCTCCACTAAACCTCCTTGCCATCTGCATTTATCGATTGGCCGTACGACTTTGACGTTCTGTTCCACGTGTATCCGAACAACTGAAAGTCTAAGTTGTATTCCTGTATGAGCCTATTAGTATAATATTCGGAAACTGTTTCGTAGTACATCTTGACCATGGTAAAATCCGTCGCTCCTTTGTATGTTGTAATTGATTGTGGCAGACCCGTCTTTGAACCGGGGACGTCCTTCAATCTCGAAAATATGTGCGGGTAATCCAGGTAGCTTGTCTCAAGTCTTGCGATATAGTCGTAGGCTATTTCGCACGGATTGCACAGCAGCGAGACAGGTGTCCAGTGGTGGTCGTATGGACCGTGGTCGATGAGATAGCGGACCATTTGTATGAATGTAACGTTGTTGCTTTTCGAGTGTCGTGCCGGATCACCGCCGTATTGTCGTTCAATAGCCTGTCCGAGTAAAGGGCGGTAATAGTCGTTCGGTTTTTCCAGTGTGTCCCTGTAAGCAGACAGAACTCTGACAAGCGGGTGTCGGACTACCAAGAATTTGAAGTACGTTTTTAATCGAGTTTGTATGTCAGTCCGTTTGTATGAGCTAAGGTATCGTAGGTTGTGTTTCCGGAGGAAGCTTTGACTGTGGATATGCTTGATGTCGTTGACCCCGCGAGTGTAGTTCAACCAGAGCGTCTTGAACAACGAGCTTCCGGTCTTTGGGGCGTCGCAGAAGAGCACCCGGTTGGCGTCATCGACGAGAATATGGTCGTAATCGTGCCGTTTTCTCTCCAGCTTATTCCGATCAGGAATGTCCAGAGACCGGCATGTGTTTTCCAGCCACTTGAGGCGCGCTGCTGATTGTCCCGTCACTATCGGTGTCGCTGGAAAAAAGGTGACTGATTGTTTAACCATATGTAATAACATTTGGAACCATTTAAATCGATGTTTTTCTTATCATACTATCTGACGAAGAGAGTAAATAGAAATGTCACCATTTAATTCCTGACGTACGCAAACCGCGATGCAGTGGATGCATCAATTGATGTATTTAGTAGGTCGCGGTTTGCCTACGTCACAATCAAAATTCTGCGCGTGACCTCCATCAAGTTTTCGTACCAGCACGAGTTTACATGCGTTGGCATCTTGGTGGTTTGACGGACCTTGTTGCAATGCAAAGGGTCACGTGATGGATAAGCCAGTAGTTCCAATAAAGTGTTACAGTTACCTGTTGTCGTACGCCTTTCGTCTACGATCATGCGATATATCGGAAAGATGGTCAGCGGTACACTGTAGAGCTGGCTCCCAATGTGCAGAAGACACGACGCCATGACAAGACCCGCCAGTCGTCTCAATATCCATCTCATTCTGCAGCACATTAGATTCACACAATGGGAGCGGTTTTCAAAAAATCAATACAATAATAGTGGTGACAACTGCTACTCTTTATTTGCTGTTCGTGTGTGGATGTAAGCAAATTGTAAATAATGAACTAACGTCTACATTCACCTCTCTCTCTCTCTCTCTCTCTCTCTCTCTCTCTCTCTCTCTCTCTCTCTCTCTCTCTCTCTCTCTCTCTCTCTCTCTCTCTCTCTCTCTCTCTCTCTCTCTCTCTCTCTCTCTCTCTCTCTCTCTCTCTCTCTCTCTCTCTCTCTCTCTCTCTCTCTCTCACACACACACACACACACTCTCTCTCTCTTTCTCGATCAAATACTTTAGAAAGTTACTTTGCCGTACAGACAAATGACTTCCTGATTCAACTTGATGGTAGGCCACACAAATGACTTCACGAATTTCAAAGGCAAAATGGGTTAAAACAGTTAGTAATGATTTTGTAAATTTAAGATATGTAAACACGTAGTTGGCAGGTGATCGAGAAGTATTAATTTGCACCATACATCAACCCGATCCAAACATCAACATGACTCTACCTTGTTTGTTGCATTTTTTTCACGGTTTCATCTCTCGTGGTTCCTGGAGACGCAGCCGTTTTCTCCGATTCTTTTTTGATTCCTGAACTTGGTTTTCGCGAGCGGTTACACATCGGCGTTTCCATGCATGTTCTTATCTGTGAAATTGCAATGATCAGATTGAAATTATGTTTGTGGCATCTACTTTAAGCTTAACTTCCGTCCAGTTTTGTTTACCTGTTTTATCAAAACTACCCTTATCCGAATAGATATTCAGATACACCTACGTGGGAACTGTTTAATAATAATAATAATAATAATTTACTGCATTTCTCTGCGCCATAAATCTGGCAGTTACTACCATTCAGAGGCGCATTACAATCCTAAAAACATGGCATGTAGCTATTAAGATTATTAAATAAAATAAAAATATATCAATAAATAAATAAAATAAATAAATAAATTAAATAAATAAATAAAATCATTACCATATACATACATATACATTTCAATAGTAAAGATACTAATACTAATTAAAACGACAAATTAAGAGAGTAATAATACTAATAGTTAAAGGTGGATATTGGAAAGTCCGGAGTTCGCCACTGTCCACACCTATAATTTAAAGAGAAAAGGCACGTTTAAAAAGAAGTGTCTTTAGTTGCTTCTTGAACACGATGAGGCAGCCTGTAGCACGCATGGCAAGGGGCAGATTGTTCCAGAGGCGTGGCGCGGCGCGTGAAAAAGCTTTGTCGCCTTGAGTACAAAGCTTGCTGCGCGGGACCTCGAGCAGGTGAGCGTCGGCGGAGCGTAACGTGCGAGTGGGCTGGTGTCGATTTAGCAAGTCCGCTAGGTATGACGCACTCATGCCGTGCAAACTGCGGAACGTAAGCAGGAGTAGTTTGTACTCGATGCGCTGTTTAATCGGCAACCAATGAAGCGCAATTAGAGCAGGAGTGATGTGGTCGTGCTTCTTAGTTTTGGTTATGAGACGGGCTGCAGCATTTTGCACTCTCTGGAGTCTGGTGAGGAGATAGTCAGAAATCCCGTAAAGCAGGCCATTTCCATTGTCTAGACGAGACGTCACGTAAGTATGCACCATCATCTCTGTCGTTTTCCTATCTAAAAGATTTCGAATTCTTCCAATACTGTGTAGATGGAAATATGCTACACGACACATGTAGTGTACATGGTTGTTCATGTTTAGGGCATCATCGAAGAAAACACCAATGTTCCTGGCCACAGTGGAAGTAGGCACGATGTTATTGGCAACTTCTATGTGCGGCATAGAAAGTTTGTTCTTGATGTGCGGAGAAACATATCACAATAGCCTCTGTTTTGTCAGCATTGAGTTTGAGTTTATTCATGCGCATCCAAGCTTGTATTTCAGTGACACATGCTTGTATGCGCTTCACAGCTTCGGTTGTGTCTTCCTCTGAGAGAGGACTGAAGGCGATGTAGAGTTGGGTATCATCAGCATATAAACGCATGTTGATTCCATGCCGACGTGCGATATCTCCGAGAGGTGCCGTGTAACAAATGAACATGAGCGGGCCGAGAACGGAACCTTGCGGGACTCCGTACATCACTGGACTTTCCGCTGATTCTCTTCCGTGCACTTGAATACTCTGACTTCGGTTGGCCAAATATTAATCAAACCATGCAAGAGATGTTCCAGTTACTCCATAACGATCTCTGAGGCGTGATAACATGATCCCGTGGTCGATCGTGTCGAATGCTGCTGAGAGATCCAGTAGCACAAGTATGGCAGCCTTGCGCTCATCCAGTATACAAAGCAGATCGTTGCATACTCTCAGCAATGCAGTCTCAGTGCTGTGGTGCGGACGATAAGCAGATTGCATTTGCTCATAGAGTTCGTCGTCAGATAGGTGTTTGGAGAAACGGGCAGCAACGACCTTCTCTGCAATTTTTGACACAAAAGACAAGTTCGACACTGGACGATAGTTCTTTAGGTCATTTGGGTTCAGTTTTGCTTTCTTCAAAACAGGAGTTACGACAGCCTTTTTAAAGGCAGAAGGAAAGACTCCTGTCATGATAGATAAGTTCACAATGTCGGTGATGACTGGTGCCAAAGTGGATATGTTGGCCTTCAGCAGATTAGTCGGAATCGGATCCAACTTGCACGATTTACAAGCCGACTTGCCGACCAATTTGGTGATCTCATGTGTCGTGGTCGGCAGGAACGATGATAGATGTAACAGGACAACACAGGGCTCGTCCGGACGCAGCAATGTGTGTTTGTCGTGGGTATCAAGATCGCGCCTGATAATGTCAATTTTGTCCGTGAAGTAGTTGCTGAAGTTGTCAAGCAATTGTCCGGGGCGGTTATCGGGCAGTGCTGTTGGCAAGTCTTTTGTATGCAGCAGAGAACCAACTATCCGATACAGAGTTTTTGGGTTGCCAGCCTGTTCGTTGATTTTGTTGGTATAAAATGTAGCTCTGGCAGTGTACAACATCTTCTTCACTCGTTCTCTCTGGTTGATGAAGATTTCTCTGTCGATGGTCAACCTGGATAATCTCCATCTTCGCTCCTTCCGGCGCCTCTCCTTCCTGGCTGATAGAATGTCGTCATCGACCCACGGCGCATCAGGTCGGATGGTGAGCCATTTCGTTTTAAGTGGTGCGTGTTTTTCAAGTAGCTCGCTCAGGACAATGTTGTATTGAGCTACAATGTCATTTAATGATTGTTCACAGTTTGTATGTAATGTGGAGTTCACAATATCCGACGAGAACGATGTGAGATTGATCGCCTTTATCTTGCGGTAAGTCTTCTTTTCTCTCCGAAATGGAGGCTTGCGCATTGCAAGACGGCAGTGCACAGCGTGGTGATCAGAAATAAGCTCGGCGACCACCGTATCAGCCACACAGGAGTTAGTACGTGCTATCACAAGGTCTAAAATGTGGCCTTCTTGATGCGTTGGTTGTTGGACATACTGCGTCATGTCATGGCAGTGCAACATGTCACGGAAACGTTTCACATGAACGTCAGTGTTAACGTCAAAGTGAAAATTAAAGTCGCCAACTATAACAAGTTCACCAGGTAGTGTCGCATACGTGTCAAGAATATCTGCGAAGTCGTTGAAGAAATCGACAACCGATGATCCATTCTTCTTAGTTGGTGGTGGGCGATAAACAACAAGCAAGATTATACTTTTTCCGTGTGATGTTAATTTCGCGCTCATCGCTTCGAAGGACCGAATGTTGTTGAAAGTTTTCACTGCTGTTGTTTTGATCGAATCTTTATGCAGTATCGCAATGCCGCCACCACGACGACTGGATCTAGGATGGTGAATTAGTTTATAACCAGGTGGTGTGAGAGCCCTGGTTACCGGGAGGTCGGAGTCTTTGTTAGAGAGCCAAGTTTCGGTAATGGCCACAACGTCGAGATCGTGTGCACAGACGTGGTATAAAATGTCGGTCGTTTTGTTGCGAACAGATCTTGAATTGATAAGGCATAAGGAGGCTTGTGTAGTCGGACAGCATTGTGGATTTGGGGAAAGAGTCACGGAAATCAGGTTGTCATGTACTTGTGAAGAAGTGCGCACATAGTTGCTGGGTGGTCGAAAACCGATCACTGTGGAGATAGGTAGTTGATTACTTCCACCTCGGCATCCACGCTTCGTTGGTCGTCTTGACGCAATGCCAAGTTCAAGTAAAATGTTCCAAGCACTGGCATTCAAGCGTGAAGAATTGGAACGTGCCCCTTGAGCCAGTTGATGCAGCTGACAAGCTGTGTATGTGTAGCAGGCTTGGTCAGGCGTGGTCATAGTGGGTAGCAATCACTGAAGCGTGACGGCAAAGCTGCACACTGGTTCTGCAGGCTCGTTAGTAATGTCGCCGATTGTTGTCACGCACGAGTAATCACCGGCAGAGCATATCAAGTAAAATGACAGTTCATAAAAACATTTAAAACTCACAGATTTGCTGCATATGTATAAAATCGTCCGTTGAACAGCAATCCAAATGTGCTTGCAATTTCCTTTGTCAAATAGTAGCAGTGTTAGACAATTATAACTCCTACAAAATCAAAATCTCACGGAGCACTTATAAGACGCAGCCACACAGGCGCAGCCATGTAAACATGTTTAGTGAAGTATTCGAACATAAATATTCGAACAGATCGCCGACTTAGTGTATTCTGTGCAATGATTACAGGATAGGTATACCCTTCATCGACTAGTGCAATACCGCCAGGTGCATACGGCCATTATTTACCTAAACACATTGGTACCATATCCCAAATATTACATCTGCCATCCACGCTACTCCCTTCCTCGCCTATCATCACCATCCATAATACTCCCTTCCCCGCCTATCTCCACCATCCATACTACTCCCTCCCCCGCCTATCTCTGCCATCCACACCACTCCCTCCCCGCCTATCTCCTCCATCCATACTACTCCCTGCCCCGCCTATCTCCTCCATCCACACTACTGCATCCCAGCCTATTACCGCCATCAATACTACTCCCTCCCTGCCTATCTCCACCATCCATACTACTTTATATTGAATTAAAAAAACAACGTCTATAACTATTTTACAATTACCCCGACACCTCTCCTATCCCATGTAACGTTTCGTCACATACACCCGCCACGCCTAAGTGTGACATACTTTATGAATGTACCCTAATACATTAAACCAATTAAAGACAATATTGCCCATTACGGTACCCCACGAAGTGATATAGAAACATCATGATTAGATTATGGTATTGCATAACATGACTCGAATTTTTTGATTGCTTAGCCTAGTCGTACGAGCCGGAATGATTGCAGTGGGGTTGGCGTATGCCGTTCTTGCGTCCTAAATTCTACCTTCCTGCGATTATCGATTGCGATAAAGGTTAACTAGTTCCGTTAACACATTTATGCACATATCTATATATTTCGTACGTACATTTTACTGTTAGAAACATAGAGAACATCACTACATGTGAGAAAACAATTACCTGCTGTAGCCGATCGTAAAACCGCTCACTGCGCGCTTAGACAATGGTGTTTATTAGACGTCGACGCGAGATGTGCTGTTTACTTCAAATTTGAGGTCGCCTTTAGATTTGGCGTACATGTGTGCCGTGTGACAGGTTGCCGTGTGCACGTATGTGTGGCATGAGTAAAATGTGTGACAGGTGTAACAGGTTTAACATGTGTGACAGGTGTACCAGGTGTGACAGGTGTATTAGGTGTAACAGGTGTGAGATTTCTAACATAGATAACAAAAAGCTGTCAAAAGAGCTCTCTAACTTGCATCCTATGCGACGTAAGTTCTAATAATAGTACCGTGTGCCACGGCAAGTCTGAACTTGTCCACGACCTACAATACTATTGTTACTACACCTCGTCGCCTTTTCTTGATGTGACATATCTTCTATTAATAGCACCTCGTACCTCGGCAAGTCAGAACTTGTCCGCGACGTACAATATGTAACATTGTCACTACACCTCGTTGCGTTTTGTCCATGTGAAGTCGTTTTGTCCATGTGAAGTAAGGGCTAGTCGTGCCTCGAAACTGGTTTCAACTGCATTACATACTAGCTACAGAGAGACAGAACTACAATCAGCTAGGTAGTGCATCATTTTAGATTACTACAACATTCTGAAACATTTAGTGAGAGAGCCATATACCCGAGGTCGTATTCACTGTGTGTATTTTACCACATGTAGCGTAATTGTCATATGTGCTTGAGCATAATTCATAATTATTGTGACCGGTATATATTTAACATTTAGTGAGACAGCCAGAGACCCGAAGTCCTATTCACCGTCTATATTTTATCACATGTAGCGTGATTTTCATATACATTTGAACATAATTCAGAAATATGGTGACCTGTATATATGTTGTTATAGTGACAGTACTTCTTATAACCCAACAAACGCTAGACCCAAAACATCTACTTGTGTCACGAGAAAATATTTACAAATAGAAACCCCCGTGATACGTTCAAAATTTGTGAAAAATAACGGGAATTCGGTGCAAATGACGGGAAAGCTTTTTAAAGGTAACCTACTACTTCTACTATGTAAGTCTGAACTCCGCGACGTACAATATGTTACATTGTAACTATACATCGTAACGCTTTCTTTATGTGACATAAGTGCTATTAATAATAACGCGTGGTGGCTAATTCACAATTACCACAATTCCATTTGCCAATGTGAGTACTCATTAAACACTAAGAGAAATGAAATTTTAAGTGGTTTTGAAACATCATATATATAAATTTAATACTCTTGTCAAGTGATGTGCCAAATATGAACCCTGTTCATTGCGAACTCATGTCGCTAAAGGGAAGCATTCAACCACTCTGCAATTAATGCGCGAAGATTTATGTACATAACAATCCACCACTGTCTATAACCAGGTGCTCATTCATACAGCTGAGGCTTGCCAGACGAGACATCGCATGAGAATACAGACGAGACAACAGACGAGGCAACAGACGAGACAACGGAAGAGACATGTGATGAGACAATGTATCAAACGAACGAGACAACGGACGAGACAACGTACGAGACAACATACATTAAACGGACAAAATAAAAGACGACCACGGACAAGACAACATAAGAAACAATGGACGAGATCTCGCATGACACAACGAACGAGATAACAGACGGCAACAGACAAAACTACGGCTGAGACAACTTACGAGACAATAGACGAGACAACAGACCTGACATCACATGAGACTACGGACGGGACAACACACGAGACAACGTATGAGAGAGCGTACGAGACATCAGATCAAACAGAGTACGCAAAATGTAATAATAATTATCCGTACGTAACCATTCTTCACTGTCTATAGCCAGGTACTAATGCATGCAGCTGAATGAACTTAAACAGCATGCAGGTGAAATTCAGGATATTCACCTAGATAGACAAATAAAAGTCAGGAAATTCACCGAGATAAACCGGTCAATTGAGGAAATTCACCTAGATACACAAGTAAAATTCAGGGAATTCACCTAGATACCCAGATAAAATTCAATGAAAAATGTATCAATACGAACAAATGTCTTTCCTAAATCGTACCTGTGTATCTAGGTGAATTTCCAGAATTTACCTGTTTATCAAGGTGAATTTCGTGAATAAACCTGTGTATCTAGGTGAATTTTCATAGTTTACCTGTTTACCTAGGTGAATTATCTCAATTTACCTGTCTATCAGGTGAATTTTCTGAATTTATCTGGATATCTAGGAAAATTTCCTGAATTTTATCTGTGTATCTTGACATTTGGCTGCAAACGTTGTGAATGCCGGCATTTCAAGGCAAGTCTTAATCTTTAGCATAATATGTTTACTTTCCCCTCGATTACACTTTTAGAAATGTTATGCAATCACTAGGGAATACTTTTGTGTTCATAAACTGCGGTGCCATACGTCACATAAGCAGTGCTTCATCATCATTAAAACAGTGTCGCTGTGCTTGAGTCTCATTCATAAACGGTGAGCTAATGTAATTAATTAATTAATTAATTGTATTAGAGTAGCCTTATACCGAGAAAAATAATAGCTGATGTATTTGATAGGCTAAGTCATAAAATGTGGTACAATACATCACATATACATTGGTTCAAATTCGCTATATAATACCCTGTGGGACGTTCAGACTAGCTTCTACATTGGAATATAGAAACGTTCGCAATTTTCTGGACAATAATTCATTGAATATTTTACGATACACTCTCATTCGTATAATGTGGAGAAGCACAGTTCTGTCAGATATGTCCATTCATCCCTCCACTAAACCTCCTTGCCATCTGCATTTATCGATTGGCCGTACGACTTTGACGTTCTGTTCCACGTGTATCCGAACAACTGAAAGTCTAAGTTGTATTCTTGTATGAGCCTATTAGTATAATATTCGGGAACTGTTTCGTAGTACATCTTGACCATGGCAAAATCCGTCGCTCCTTTGTATGTTGTAATTGATTGTGGCAGACCCGTCTTTGAACCGGGGACGTCCTTCAATCTCGAAAATATGTGCGGGCAATCCAGGTAGCTTGTCTCAAGTCTTGCGATATAGTCGTAGGCTATTTCGCACGGATTGCACAGCAGCGAGACAGGTGTCCAGTGGTGGTCGTATGGACCGTGGTCGATGAGATAGCGGACCATTTGTATGAATGTAACGTTGTTGCTTTTCGAGTGTCGTGCCGGATCACCGCCGTATTGTCGTTCAATAGCCTGTCCGAGTAAAGGGCGGTAATAGTCGTTCGGTTTTTCCAGTTTGTCCCTGTAAGCAGACAGAACTCTGACAAGCGGGTGTCGGACTACCAAGAATTTGAAGTACGTTTTTAATCGAGTTTGTATGTCAGTCCGTTTGTATGAGCTAAGGTATCGTAGGTTGTGTTTCCGGAGGAAGCTTTGACTGTGGATATGCTTGATGTCGTTGACCCCGCGAGTGTAGTTCAACCAGAGCGTCTTGAACAACGAGCTTCCGGTCTTTGGGGCGTCGCAGAAGAGCACCCGGTTGGCGTCATCGACGAGAATATGGTCGTAATCGTGCCGTTTTCTCTCCAGCTTATTCCGATCAGGAATGTCCAGAGACCGGCATGTGTTTTCTAGCCACTTGAGGCGCGCTGCTGATTGTCCCGTCACTATCGGTGTCGCTGGAAAAAAGGTGACTGATTGTTTAACCATATGTAATAACATTTGGAACCATTTAAATCGATGTTTTTCTTATCATACTATCTGACGAAGAGAGTAAATAGAAATGTCACCATTTAATTCCTGACGTACGCAAAACGCGATGCAGTGGATGCATCAATTGATGTATTTAGTAGGTCGCGGTTTGCCTACGTCACAATCAAAATTCTGCGCGTGACCTCCATCAAGTTTTCGTACCAGCACGAGTTTACATGCGTTGGCATCTTCGTGGTTAGACGGACCTTGTTGCAATGCAAAGGGTCACGTGATGGATAAGCCAGTAGTTCCAATAAAGTGTTACAGTTACCTGTTGTCGTACGCCTTTCGTCTACGATCATGCGATATATCGGAAAGATGGTCAGCGGTACACTGTAGAGCTGGCTCCCAATGTGCAGAAGACACGACGCCATGACAAGACCCGCCAGTCGTCTCAATATCCATCTCATTCTGCAGCACATTAGATTCACACAATGGGAGCGGTTTTCAAAAAATCAATACAATAATAGTGGTGACAACTGCTACTCTTTATTTGCTGTTCGTGTGTGGATGTAAGCAAATTGTAAATAATGAACTAACGTCTACATTCACCTCTCTCTCTCTCTCTCTCTCTCTCTCTCTCTCTCTCTCTCTCTCTCTCTCTCTCTCTCTCTCTCTCTCTCTCTCTCTCTCTCTCTCTCTCTCTCTCTCTCTCTCTCTCTCTCTCTCTCTCTCTCTCTCTCTCTCTCTCTCTCTCTCTCTCTCTCTCTCTCACACACACACACACACACACACTCTCTCTCTTTCTCGATCACATACTTTAGAAAGTTACTTTGCCGTACAGACAAATGATTTCCTGATTCAACTTGATGGTACGCCACACAAATGACTTCACGAATTTCTAAGGCAAAATGGGTTAAAATAGTTAGTAATGATTTTGTAAATTTAAGATATGTAAACACGTAGTTGGCAGGTGATCGAGAAGTATTAATTTGCACCATACATCAACCCGATCCAAACATCAACATGACTCTACCTTGTTTGTTGCATTTTTTTCACGGTTTCATCTCTCGTGGTTCCTGGAGACGCAGCCGTTTTCTCTGATTCTTTTTTGATTCCTGAACTTGGTTTTCGCGAGCGGTTACACATCGGCGTTTCCATGCATGTTCTTACCTGTGAAATTGCAATGATCAGATTGAAATTATGTTTGTGGCATCTACTTTAAGCTTAACTTCCGTCCAGTTTTGTTTACCTGTTTTATCAAAACTACCCTTATCCGAATAGATATTCAGATACACCTACGTGGGAACTGTTTAGTGAAGTATTCGAACATAAGTATTCGAACAGATCGCCGACTTAGTGTATTCTGTGCAATGATTACAGGATAGGTATACCCTTCATCGACTAGTGCAATACCGCCAGGTGCATACGGCCATTATTTACCTAAACACATTGGTACCATATCCCAAATATTACATCTGCCATCCACGCTACTCCCTTCCTCGCCTATCATCACCATCCATAATACTCCCTTCCCCGCCTATCTCCACCATCCATACTACTCCCTCCCCCGCCTATCTCTGCCATCCACACCACTCCCTCCCCGCCTATCTCCTCCATCCATACTACTCCCTGCCCCGCCTATCTCCTCCATCCACACTACTGCATCCCAGCCTATTACCGCCATCAATACTACTCCCTCCCTGCCTATCTCCACCATCCATACTACTTTATATTGAATTTAAAAAACAACGTTTATAACTATTTTACAATTACCCCGACACCTCTCCTATCCCATGTAACGTTTCGTCACACACACCCGCCACGCCTAAGTGTGACATACTTTATGGATGTACCCTAATACATTATACCAATTAAAGACAATATTGCCCATTATGGTACCCCACGAAGTGATATAGAAACATCATGATTAGATTATGGTATTGCATAACATGACTCGAATTTTTTGATTGCTTAGCCTAGTCGTACGAGCCGGAATGATTGCAGTGGGGTTGGCGTTTGCCGTTCTTGCGTCCTAAATTCTACCTTCCTGCGATTATCGATTGCGATAAAGGTTAACTAGTTCCGTTAACACATTTATGCACATATCTATATATTTCGTACGTACATTTAACTGTTAGAAACACAGAGAAAATCACTACATGTGAGAAAACAATTACCTGCTGTAGCCGATCGTAAAACCGCTCACTGCGCGCTTAGACAATGGTGTTTATTAGACGTCGACGCGAGATGTGCTGTTTACTTCAAATTTGAGGTCGCCTTTAGATTTGGCGTACGGTCGCGGCGCTTAATTGCGTTAGCCAATGGTCTTTATTTGTTGTTACTGTCAGTGTTTACTAGTGAGCCATTGTATTTGAAACATTGTGGTCTATTGATTTTCTGCTAGCATTGTTGGATAGATGGTCACGACCTTAAACCATTACATTTGTCATGGCAGCATTGATTTTCTTAATTATATTAATAGCGTATCAGTTTGTTATATGTCGTATACTTGCTTTACATGATTTAGCAACTAAGACCCATTAGAATGTAGATTTGTAACCGGTGTCACATGTATAACATGTGTAACCGGTGTGACAGGTGTGACAAGTGTGACATGTGTGCCGTGTGACAGGTTGCCGTGTGCACGTATGTGTGGCATGAGTAAAATGTGTGACAGGTGTAACAGGTTTAACATGTGTGACAGGTGTACCAGGTGTGACAGGTGTATTAGGTGTAACAGGTGTGAGATTTCTAACATAGATAACAAAAAGCTGTCAAAAGAGCTCTCTAACTTGCATCCTATGCGACGTAAGTTCTAATAATAGTACCGTGTGCCACGGCAAGTCTGAACTTGTGCACGACCTACAATACTATTATTACTACACCTCGTCGCCTTTTCTTGATGTGACATATCTTCTATTAATAGCACCTCGTACCTCGGCAAGTCAGAACTTGTCCGCGACGTACAATATGTAACATTGTCACTACACCTCGTTGCGTTTTGTCCATGTGAAGTCGTTTTGTCCATGTGAAGTAAGGGCTAGTCGTGCCTCGAAACTGGTTTCAACTGCATTACATACTAGCTACAGAGAGACAGAACTACAATCAGCTAGGTAGTGCATCATTTTAGATTACTACAACATTCTGAAACATTTAGTGAGAGAGCCATATACTCGAGGTCGTATTCACTGTGTGTATTTTACCACAAGTAGCGTAATTGTCATATGTGCTTGAGCATAATTCATAATTATTGTGACCGGTATATATTTAACATTTAGTGAGACAGCCAGAGACCCGAAGTCCTATTCACCGTCTATATTTTATTACATGTAGCGTGATTTTCATATACATTTGAACATAATTCAGAAATATGGTGACCTGTATATATGTTGTTATAGTGACAGTACTTCTTATAACCCAACAACTAGGTAGGCCTTAAACGCTAGACCCAAAACATCTACTTGTGTCACGAGAAAATATTTACAAATAGAAACCCCCGTGATACGTTCAAAATTTGTGAAAAATAACGGGAATTCGGTGCAAATGACGGGAAAGCTTTTTAAAGGTAACCTACTACTTCTATTATGTAAGTCTGAACTCCGCGACGTACAATATGTTACATTGTAACTATACATCGTAACGCTTTCTTTATGTGACATAAGTGCTATTAATAATAACGCGTGGTGGCTAATTCACAATTACCACAATTCCATTTGCCAATGTGAGTACTCATTAAACACTAAGTGAAATGAAATTTTAAGTGGTTTTGAAACATCATATATATAAATTTAATACTCTTGTCAAGTGATGTGCCAAATATGAACCCTGTTCATTGCGAACTCATGTCGCTAAAGGGAAGCATTCAACCACTCTGCAATTAATGCGCGAAGATTTATGTACATAACAATCCACCACTGTCTATAACCAGGTGCTCATTCATACAGCTGATGCTTGCCAGACGAGACATCGCATGAGAATACAGACGAGACAACAGACGAGGCAACAGACGAGACAACGGAAGAGACATGTGATGAGACAATGTATCAAACGAACGAGACAACGGACGAGACAACAGACGAGACAACGTACGAGACAACATACATTAAACGGACAAAATAAAAGACGACCACAGACAAGACAACATAAGAAACAATGGACGAGATCTCGCATGACACAACGAACGAGATAACAGACGGCAACAGACAAAACTACGGCTGAGACAACTTACGAGACAATAGACAAGACAACAGACCTGACATCACATGAGACTACGGACGGGACAACACACGAGACAACGTATGAGAGAGCGTACGAGACATCAGATCAAACCGAGTACGCAAAATGTAATAATAATTATCCGTACGTAACCATTCTTCACTGTCTATAGCCAGGTACTAATGCATGCAGCTGAATGAACTTAAACAGCATGCAGGTGAAATTCAGGATATTCACCTAGATAGACAAATAAAAGTCAGGAAATTCACCGAGATAAACCGGTAAATTGAGGAAATTCACCTAGATACACAAGTAAAATTCAGGGAATTCACCTAGATACCCAGATAAAATTCAATGAAAAATGTATCAATACGAACAAATGTCTTTCCTAAATCGTACCTGTGTATCTAGGTGAATTTCCAGAATTTACCTGTTTATCAAGGTGAATTTCGTGAATAAACCTGTGTATCTAGGTGAATTTTCATAGTTTACCTGTTTACCTAGGTGAATTACCTCAATTTACCTGTCTATCAGATGAATTTTCTGAATTTATCTGGATATCTAGGAGAATTTCCTGAATTTTATCTGTGTATCTTGACATTTGGCTGCAAACGTTGTGAATGCCGGCATTTCAAGGCAAGTCTTAATTTTTAGCATAATATGTTTACTTTCCCCTCGATTACACTTTTAGAAATGTTATGCAATCACTAGGGAATACTTTTGTGGTCATAAACTGCGGTGCCATACATCACATAAGCAGTGCTTCATCATCATTAAAACAGTGTCGCTGTGCTTGAGTCTCATTCATAAACGGTGAGCTAATGTAATTAACTAATTAATTAATTATATTAGAGTAGCCTTATACCGAGAAAAATAATAGCTGATGTATTTGATAGGCTAAGTCATAAAATGTGGTACAATACATCACATATACATTGGTTCAAATTCGCTATATAATACCCTGTGGGACGTTCAGACTAGCTTCTACACTGAAATATAGAAACGTTCGCAATTTTCTAGACAATAATTCATTGAATATTTTACGATACACTCTCATTCGTATAATGTGGAGAAGCATAGTTCTGTCAGATATGTCCATTCATCCCTCCACTAAACCTCCTTGCCATCTGCATTTATCGATTGGCCGTACGACTTTGACGTTCTGTTCCACGTGTATCCGAACAACTGAAAGTCTAAGTTGTATTCCTTTATGAGCCTATTAGTATAATATTCGGGAACTGTTTCGTAGTACATCTTGACCATGGCAAAATCCGTCGCTCCTTTGTATGTTGTAATTGATTGTGGCAGACCCGTCTTTGAACCGGGGACGTCCTTCAATCTCGAAAACATGTGCGGGTAATCCAGGTAGCTTGTCTCAAGTCTTGCGATATATTCGTAGGCTATTTCGCAAGGATTGCACAGCAGCGAGACAAGTGTCCAGTGGTGGTCGTATGGACCGTGGTCGATGAGATAGCGGACCATTTGTATGAATGTAACGTTGTTGCTTTTCTAGTGTCGTGCCGGATCACCGCCGTATTGTCGTTCAATAGCCTGTCCGAGTAAAGGGCGGTAATAGTCGTTCGGTTTTTCCAGTTTGTCCCTGTAAGCAGACAGAACTCTGACAAGCGGGTGTCGGACTACCAAGAATTTGAAGTACGTTTTTAATCGAGTTTGTATGTCAGTCCGTTTGTATGAGCTAAGGTATCGTAGGTTGTGTTTCCGGAGGAAGCTTTGACTGTGGATATGCTTGATGTCGTTGACCCCGCGAGTGTAGTTCAACCAGAGCGTCTTGAACAACGAGCTTCCGGTCTTTGGGGCGTCGCAGAAGAGCACCCGGTTGGCGTCATCGACGAGAATATGGTCGTAATCGTGCCGTTTTCTCTCCAGCTTATTCCGATCAGGAATGTCCAGAGACCGGCATGTGTTTTCCAGCCACTTGAGGCGCGCTGCTGATTGTCCCGTCACTATCGGTGTCGCTGGAAAAAAGGTGACTGATTGTTTAACCATATGTAATAACATTTGGAACCATTTAAATCGATGTTTTTCTTATCATACTATCTGACGAAGAGAGTAAATAGAAATGTCACAATTTAATTCCTGATGTACGCAAACCGCGATGCAGTGGATGCATCAATTGATGTATTTAGTAGGTCGCGGTTTGCCTACGTCACAATCAAAATTCTGCGCGTGACCTCCATCAAGTTTTCGTACCAGCACGAGTTTACATGCGTTGGCATCTTGGTGGTTTGACGGACCTTGTTGCAATGCAAAGGGTCACGTGATGGATAAGCCAGTAGTTCCAATAAAGTGGTACAGTTACCTGTTGTCGTACGCCTTTCGTCTACGATCATGCGATATATCGGAAAGATGGTCAGCGGTACACTGTAGAGCTGGCTCCCAATGTGCAGAAGACACGACGCCATGACAAGACCCGCCAGTCGTCTCAATATCCATCTCATTCTGCAGCACATTAGATTCACACAATGGGAGCGGTTTTCAAAAAATCAATACAATAATAGTGGTGACAACTGCTACTCTTTATTTGCTGTTCGTGTGTGGATGTAAGCAAATTGTAAATAATGAACTAACGTCTACATTCACCTCTCTCTCTCTCTCTCTCTCTCTCTCTCTCTCTCTCTCTCTCTCTCTCTCTCTCTCTCTCTCTCTCTCTCTCTCTCTCTCTCTCTCTCTCTCTCTCTCTCTCTCTCTCTCTCACACACACACACACACACTCTCTCTCTCTTTCTCGATCAAATACTTTAGAAAGTTACTTTGCCGTACAGACAAATGACTTCCTGATTCAACTTGATTGTAGGCCACACAAATGACTTCACGATTTTCAAAGGCAAAATGGGTTAAAACAGTTAGTAATGATTTTGTAAATTTAAGATATGTAAACACGTAGTTGGCAGGTGATCGAGAAGTATTAATTTGCACCATACATCAACCCGATCCAAACATCAACATGACTCTAACTTGTTTGTTGCATTTTTTTCACGGTTTCATCTCTCGTGGTTCCTGGAGACGCAGCCGTTTTCTCTGATTCTTTTTTGATTCCTGAACTTGGTTTTCGCGAGCGGTTACACATCGGCGTTTCCATGCATGTTCTTACCTGTGAAATTGCAATGATCAGATTGAAATTATGTTTGTGGCATCTACTTTAAGCTTAACTTCCGTCCAGTTTTGTTTACCTGTTTTATCAAAACTACCCTTATCCGAATATATATTCAGATACACCTACGTGGGAACTGTTTAGTGAAGTATTCGAACATAAGTATTCGAACAGATCGCCGACTTAGTGTATTCTGTGCAATGATTACAGGATAGGTATACCCTTCATCGACTAGTGCAATACCGCCAGGTGCATACGGCCATTATTTACCTAAACACATTGGTACCATATCCCAAATATTACATCTGCCATCCACGCTACTCCCTTCCTCGCCTATCATCACCATCCATAATACTCCCTTCCCCGCCTATCTCCACCATCCATACTACTCCCTCCCCCGCCTATCTCTGCCATCCACACCACTCCCTCCCCGCCTATCTCCTCCATCCATACTACTCCCTGCCCCGCCTATCTCCTCCATCCACACTACTGCATCCCAGCCTATTACCGCCATCAATACTACTCCCTCCCTGCCTATCTCCACCATCCATACTACTTTATACTGAATTAAAAAAACAACGTTTATAACTATTTTACAATTACCCCGACACCTCTCCTATCCCATGTAACGTTTCGTCACACACACCCGCCACGCCTAAGTGTGACATACTTTATGGATGTACCCTAATACATTATACCAATTAAAGACAATATTGCCCATTATGGTACCCCACGAAGTGATATAGAAACATCATGATTAGATTATGGTATTGCATAACATGACTCGAATTTTTTGATTGCTTAGCCTAGTCGTACGAGCCGGAATGATTGCAGTGGGGTTGGCGTTTGCCGTTCTTGCGTCCTAAATTCTACCTTCCTGCGATTATCGATTGCGATAAAGGTTAACTAGTTCCGTTAACACATTTATGCACATATCTATATATTTCGTACGTACATTTTACTGTTAGAAACACAGAGAAAATCACTACATGTGAGAAAACAATTACCTGCTGTAGCCGATCGTAAAACCGCTCACTGCGCGCTTAGACAATGGTGTTTATTAGACGTCGACGCGAGATGTGCTGTTTACTTCAAATTTGAGGTCGCCTTTAGATTTGGCGTACGGTCGCGGCGCTTAATTGCGTTAGCCAATTCTCTTTATTTGTTGTTACTGTCAGTGTTTACTAGTGAGCCATTGTATTTGAAACATTGTGGTCTATTGATTTTCTGCTAGCATTGTTGGATAGATGGTCACGACCTTAAACCATTACATTTGTCATGGCAGCATTGATTTTCTGAATTATATTAATAGCGTATCAGTTTGTTATATGTCGTATACTTGCTTTACATGATTTAGCAACTAAGACCAATTAGAATGTAGATTTGTAACCGGTGTCACATGTATAACATGTGTAACCGTTGTGACAGGTGTGACAAGTGTGACATGTGTGCCGTGTGACAGGTTGCCGTGTGCACGTATGTGTGGCATGAGTAAAATGTGTGACAGGTGTAACAGGTTTAACATGTGTGACAGGTGTACCAGGTGTGACAGGTGTATTAGGTGTAACAGGTGTGAGATTTCTAACATTGATAACAAAAAGCTGTCAAAAGAGCTCTCTAACTTGCATCCTATGCGACGTAAGTTCTAATAATAGTACCGTGTGCCACGGCAAGTCTGAACTTGTCCACGACCTACAATACTATTATTACTACACCTCGTCGCCTTTTCTTGATGTGACATATCTTCTATTAATAGCACCTCGTACCTCGGCAAGTCAGAACTTGTCCGCGACGTACAATATGTAACATTGTCACTACACCTCGTTGCGTTTTGTCCATGTGAAGTCGTTTTGTCCATGTGAAGTAAGGGCTAGTCGTGCCTCGAAACTGGTTTCAACTGCATTACATACTAGCTACAGAGAGACAGAACTACAATCAGCTAGGTAGTGCATCATTTTAGATTACTACAACATTCTGAAACATTTAGTGAGAGAGCCATATACCCGAGGTCGTATTCACTGTGTGTATTTTACCACATGTAGCGTAATTGTCATATGTGCTTGAGCATAATTCATAATTATTGTGACCGGTATATATTTAACATTTAGTGAGACAGCCAGAGACCCGAAGTCCTATTCACCGTCTATATTTTATCACATGTAGCGTGATTTTCATATACATTTGAACATAATTCAGAAATATGGTGACCTGTATATATGTTGCTATAGTGACAGTACTTCTTATAACCCAACAACTAGGTAGGCCTTAAACGCTAGACCCAAAACATCTACTTGTGTCACGAGAAAATATTTACAAATAGAAACCCCCGTGATACGTTCAAAATTTGTGAAAAATAACGGGAATTCGGTGCAAATGACGGGAAAGCTTTTTAAAGATAACCTACTACTTCTATTATGTAAGTCTGAACTCCGCGACGTACAATATGTTACATTGTAACTATACATCGTAACGCTTTCTTTATGTGACATAAGTGCTATTAATAATAACGCGTGGTGGCTAATTCACAATTACCACAATTCCATTTGCCAATGTGAGTACTCATTAAACACTAAGTGAAATGAAATTTTAAGTGGTTTTGAAACATCATATATATAAATTTAATACTCTTGTCAAGTGATGTGCCAAATATGCACCCTGTTCATTGCGAACTCATGTCGCTAAAGGGAAGCATTCAACCACTCTGCAATTAATGCGCGAAGATTTATGTACATAACAATCCACCACTGTCTATAACCAGGTGCTCATTCATACAGCTGATGCTTGCCAGACGAGACATCGCATGAGAATACAGACGAGACAACAGACGAGGCAACAGACGAGACAACGGAAGAGACATGTGATGAGACAATGTATCAAACGAACGAGACAACGGACGAGACAACAGACGAGACAACGTACGAGACAACATACATTAAACGGACAAAATAAAAGACGACCACAGACAAGACAACATAAGAAACAATGGACGAGATCTCGCATGACACAACGAATGAGATAACAGACGGCAACAGACAAAACTACGGCTGAGACAACTTACGAGACAATAGACAAGACAACAGACCTGACATCACATGAGACTACGGACGGGACAACACACGAGACAACGTATGAGAGAGCGTACGAGACATCAGATCAAACAGAGTACGCAAAATGTAATAATAATTATCCGTACGTAACCATTCTTCACTGTCTATAGCCAGGTACTAATGCATGCAGCTGAATGAACTTAAACAGCATGCAGGTGAAATTCAGGATATTCACCTAGATAGACAAATAAAAGTCAGGAAATTCACCGAGATAAACCGGTAAATTGAGGAAATTCACCTAGATACACAAGTAAAATTCAGGGAATTCACCTAGATACCCAGATAAAATTCAATGAAAAATGTATCAATACGAACAAATGTCTTTCCTAAATCGTACCTGTGTATCTAGGTGAATTTCCAGAATTTACCTGTTTATCAAGGTGAATTTCGTGAATAAACCTGTGTATCTAGGTGAATTTTCATAGTTTACCTGTTTACCTAGGTGAATTACCTCAATTTACCTGTCTATCAGATGAATTTTCTGAATTTATCTGGATATCTAGGAGAATTTCCTGAATTTTATCTGTGTATCTTGACATTTGGCTGCAAACGTTGTGAATGCCGGCATTTCAAGGCAAGTCTTAATCTTTAGCATAATATGTTTACTTTCCCCTCGATTACACTTTTAGAAATGTTATGCAATCACTAGGGAATACTTTTGTGGTCATAAACTGCGGTGCCATACGTCACATAAGCAGTGCTTCATCATCATTAAAACAGTGTCGCTGTGCTTGAGTCTCATTCATAAACAGTGAGCTAATGTAATTAACTAATTAATTAATTATATTAGAGTAGCCTTATACCGAGAAAAATAATAGCTGATGTATTTGATAGGCTAAGTCATAAAATGTGGTACAATACATCACATATACATTGGTTCAAATTCGCTATATAATACCCTGTGGGACGTTCAGACTAGCTTCTACACTGAAATATAGAAACGTTCGCAATTTTCTGGACAATAATTCATTGAATATTTTACGATACACTCTCATTCGTATAATGTGGAGAAGCATAGTTCTGTCAGATATGTCCATTCATCCCTCCACTAAACCTCCTTGCCATCTGCATTTATCGATTGGCCGTACGACTTTGACGTTCTGTTCCACGTGTATCCGAACAACTGAAAGTCTAAGTTGTATTCCTTTATGAGCCTATTAGTATAATATTCGGGAACTGTTTCGTAGTACATCTTGACCATGGCAAAATCCGTCGCTCCTTTGTATGTTGTAATTGATTGTGGCAGACCCGTCTTTGAACCGGGGACGTCCTTCAATCTCGAAAACATGTGCGGGTAATCCAGGTAGCTTGTCTCAAGTCTTGCGATATAGTCGTAGGCTATTTCGCACGGATTGCACAGCAGCGAGACAGGTGTCCAGTGGTGGTCGTATGGACCGTGGTCGATGAGATAGCGGACCATTTGTATGAATGTAACGTTGTTGCTTTTCGAGTGTCGTGCCGGATCACCGCCGTATTGTCGTTCAATAGCCTGTCCGAGTAAAGGGCGGTAATAGTCGTTCGGTTTTTCCAGTTTGTCCCTGTAAGCAGACAGAACTCTGACAAGCGGGTGTCGGACTACCAAGAATTTGAAGTACGTTTTTAATCGAGTTTGTATGTCAGTCCGTTTGTATGAGCTAAGGTATCGTAGGTTGTGTTTCCGGAGGAAGCTTTGACTGTGGATATGCTTGATGTCGTTGACCCCGCGAGTGTAGTTCAACCAGAGCGTCTTGAACAACGAGCTTCCGGTCTTTGGGGCGTCGCAGAAGAGCACCCGGTTGGCGTCATCGACGAGAATATGGTCGTAATCGTGCCGTTTTCTCTCCAGCTTATTCCGATCAGGAATGTCCAGAGACCGGCATGTGTTTTCCAGCAACTTGAGGCGCGCTGCTGATTGTCCCGTCACTATCGGTGTCGCTGGAAAAAAGTTTACTGATTGTTTAACCATATGTAATAACATTTGGAACCATTTAAATCGATGTTTTTCTTATCATACTATCTGACGAAGAGAGTAAATAGAAATGTCACAATTTAATTCCTGATGTACGCAAACCGCGATGCAGTGGATGCATCAATTGATGTATTTAGTAGGTCGCGGTTTGCCTACGTCACAATCAAAATTCTGCGCGTGACCTCCATCAAGTTTTCGTACCAGCACGAGTTTACATGCGTTGGCATCTTGGTGGTTTGACGGACCTTGTTGCAATGCAAAGGGTCACGTGATGGATAAGCCAGTAGTTCCAATAAAGTGTTACAGTTACCTGTTGTCGTACGCCTTTCGTCTACGATCATGCGATATATCGGAAAGATGGTCAGCGGTACACTGTAGAGCTGGCTCCCAATGTGCAGAAGACACGACGCCATGACAAGACCCGCCAGTCGTCTCAATATCCATCTCATTCTGCAGCACATTAGATTCACACAATGGGAGCGGTTTTCAAAAAATCAATACAATAATAGTGGTGACAACTGCTACTCTTTATTTGCTGTTCGTGTGTGGATGTAAGCAAATTGTAAATAATGAACTAACGTCTACATTCACCTCTCTCTCTCTCTCTCTCTCTCTCTCTCTCTCTCTCTCTCTCTCTCTCTCTCTCTCTCTCTCTCTCACACACACACACACACACTCTCTCTCTCTTTCTCGATCAAATACTTTAGAAAGTTACTTTGCCGTACAGACAAATGACTTCCTGATTCAACTTGATGGTAGGCCACACAAATGACTTCACGAATTTCAAAGGCAAAATGGGTTAAAACAGTTAGTAATGATTTTGTAAATTTAAGATATGTAAACACGTAGTTGGCAGGTGATCGAGAAGTATTAATTTGCACCATACATCAACCCGATCCAAACATCAACATGACTCTAACTTGTTTGTTGCATTTTTTTCACGGTTTCATCTCTCGTGGTTCCTGGAGACGCAGCCGTTTTCTCTGATTCTTTTTTGATTCCTGAACTTGGTTTTCGCGAGCGGTTACACATCGGCGTTTCCATGCATGTTCTTACCTGTGAAATTGCAATGATCAGATTGAAATTATGTTTGTGGCATCTACTTTAAGCTTAACTTCCGTCCAGTTTTGTTTACCTGTTTTATCAAAACTACCCTTATCCGAATAGATATTCAGATACACCTACGTGGGAACTGTTTAGTGAAGTATTCGAACATAAGTATTCGAACAGATCGCCGACTTAGTGTATTCTGTGCAATGATTACAGGATAGGTATACCCTTCATCGACTAGTGCAATACCGCCAGGTGCATACGGCCATTATTTACCTAAACACATTGGTACCATATCCCAAATATTACATCTGCCATCCACGCTACTCCCTTCCTCGCCTATCATCACCATCCATAATACTCCCTTCCCCGCCTATCTCCACCATCCATACTACTCCCTCCCCCGCCTATCTCTGCCATCCACACCACTCCCTCCCCGCCTATCTCCTCCATCCATACTACTCCCTGCCCCGCCTATCTCCTCCATCCACACTACTGCATCCCAGCCTATTACCGCCATCAATACTACTCCCTCCCTGCCTATCTCCACCATCCATACTACTTTATACTGAATTAAAAAAACAACGTTTATAACTATTTTACAATTACCCCGACACCTCTCCTATCCCATGTAACGTTTCGTCACACACACCCGCCACGCCTAAGTGTGACATACTTTATGGATGTACCCTAATACATTATACCAATTAAAGACAATATTGCCCATTACGGTACCCCACGAAGTGATATAGAAACATCATGATTAGATTATGGTATTGCATAACATGACTCGAATTTTTTGATTGCTTAGCCTAGTCGTACGAGCCGGAATGATTGCAGTGGGGTTGGCGTTTGCCGTTCTTGCGTCCTAAATTCTACCTTCCTGCGATTATCGATTGCGATAAAGGTTAACTAGTTCCGTTAACACATTTATGCACATATCTATATATTTCGTACGTACATTTTACTGTTAGAAACACAGAGAAAATCACTACATGTGAGAAAACAATTACCTGCTGTAGCCGATCGTAAAACCGCTCACTGCGCGCTTAGACAATGGTGTTTATTAGACGTCGACGCGAGATGTGCTGTTTACTTCAAATTTGAGGTCGCCTTTAGATTTGGCGTACGGTCGCGGCGCTTAATTGCGTTAGCCAATGGTCTTTATTTGTTGTTACTGTCAGTGTTTACTAGTGAGCCATTGTATTTGAAACATTGTGGTCTATTGATTTTCTGCTAGCATTGTTGGATAGATGGTCACGACCTTAAACCATTACATTTGTCATGGCAGCATTGATTTTCTGAATTATATTAATAGCGTATTAGTTTGTTATATGTCGTATACTTGCTTTACATGATTTAGCAACTAAGACCCATTAGAATGTAGATTTGTAACCGGTGTCACATGTATAACATGTGTAACCGGTGTGACAGGTGTGACAAGTGTGACATGTGTGCCGTGTGACAGGTTGCCGTGTGCACGTATGTGTGGCATGAGTAAAATGTGTGACAGGTGTAACAGGTTTAACATGTGTGACAGGTGTACCAGGTGTGACAGGTGTATTAGGTGTAACAGGTGTGAGATTTCTAACATAGATAACAAAAAGCTGTCAAAAGAGCTCTCTAACTTGCATCCTATGCGACGTAAGTTCTAATAATAGTACCGTGTGCCACGGCAAGTCTGAACTTGTCCACGACCTACAATACTATTATTACTACACCTCGTCGCCTTTTCTTGATGTGACATATCTTCTATTAATAGCACCTCGTACCTCGGCAAGTCAGAACTTGTCCGCGACGTACAATATGTAACATTGTCACTACACCTCGTTGCGTTTTGTCCATGTGAAGTCGTTTTGTCCATGTGAAGTAAGGGCTAGTCGTGCCTCGAAACTGGTTTCAACTGCATTACATACTAGCTACAGAGAGACAGAACTACAATCAGCTAGGTAGTGCATCATTTTAGATTACTACAACATTCTGAAACATTTAGTGAGAGAGCCATATACCCGAGGTCGTATTCACTGTGTGTATTTTACCACATGTAGCGTAATTGTCATATGTGCTTGAGCATAATTCATAATTATTGTGACCGGTATATATTTAACATTTAGTGAGACAGCCAGAGACCCGAAGTCCTATTCACCGTCTATATTTTATCACATGTAGCGTGATTTTCATATACATTTGAACATAATTCAGAAATATGGTGACCTGTATATATGTTGTTATAGTGACAGTACTTCTTATAACCCAACAAACGCTAGACCCAAAACATCTACTTGTGTCACGAGAAAATATTTACAAATAAAAACCCCCGTGATACGTTCAAAATTTGTGAAAAATAACGGGAATTCGGTGCAAATGACGGGAAAGCTTTTTAAAGGTAACCTACTACTTCTACTATGTAAGTCTGAACTCCGCGACGTACAATATGTTACATTGTAACTATACATCGTAACGCTTTCTTTATGTGACATAAGTGCTATTAATAATAACGCGTGGTGGCTAATTCACAATTACCACAATTCCATTTGCCAATGTGAGTACTCATTAAACACTAAGAGAAATGAAATTTTAAATGGTTTTGAAACATCATATATATAAATTTAATACTCTTGTCAAGTGATGTGCCAAATATGAACCCTGTTCATTGCGAACTCATGTCGCTAAAGGGAAGCATTCAACCACTCTGCAATTAATGCGCGAAGATTTATGTACATAACAATCCACCACTGTCTATAACCAGGTGCTCATTCATACAGCTGATGCTTGCCAGACGAGACATCGCATGAGAATACAGACGAGACAACAGACGAGGCAACAGACGAGACAACGGAAGAGACATGTGATGAGACAATGTATCAAACGAACGAGACAACGGACGAGACAACAGACGAGACAACGTACGAGACAACATACATTAAACGGACAAAATAAAAGACGACCACAGACAAGACAACATAAGAAACAATGGACGAGATCTCGCATGACACAACGAACGAGATAACAGGCGGCAACAGACAAAACTACGGCTGAGACAACTTACGAGACAATAGACAAGACAACAGACCTGACATCACATGAGACTACGGACGGGACAACACACGAGACAACGTATGAGAGAGCGTACGAGACATCAGATCAAACAGAGTACGCAAAATGTAATAATAATTATCCGTACGTAACCATTCTTCACTGTCTATAGCCAGGTACTAATGCATGCAGCTGAATGAACTTAAACAGCATGCAGGTGAAATTCAGGATATTCACCTAGATAGACAAATAAAAGTCAGGAAATTCACCGAGATAAACCGGTAAATTGAGGAAATTCACCTAGATACACAAGTAAAATTCAGGGAATTCACCTAGATACCCAGATAAAATTCAATGAAAAATGTATCAATACGAACAAATGTCTTTCCTAAATCGTACCTGTGTATCTAGGTGAATTTCCAGAATTTACCTGTTTATCAAGGTGAATTTCGTGAATAAACCTGTGTATCTAGGTGAATTTTCATAGTTTACCTGTTTACCTAGGTGAATTACCTCAATTTACCTGTCTATCAGATGAATTTTCTGAATTTATCTGGATATCTAGGAGAATTTCCTGAATTTTATCTGTGTATCTTGACATTTGGCTGCAAACGTTGTGAATGCCGGCATTTCAAGGCAAGTCTTAATCTTTAGCATAATATGTTTACTTTCCCCTCGATTACACTTTTAGAAATGTTATGCAATCACTAGGGAATACTTTTGTGGTCATAAACTGCGGTGCCATACGTCACATAAGCAGTGCTTCATCATCATTAAAACAGTGTCGCTGTGCTTGAGTCTCATTCATAAACGGTGAGCTAATGTAATTAACTAATTAATTAATTATATTAGAGTAGCCTTATACCGAGAAAAATAATAGCTGATGTATTTGATAGGCTAAGTCATAAAATGTGGTACAATACATCACATATACATTGGTTCAAATTCGCTATATAATACCCTGTGGGACGTTCAGACTAGCTTCTACACTGAAATATAGAAACGTTCGCAATTTTCTAGACAATAATTCATTGAATATTTTACGATACACTCTCATTCGTATAATGTGGAGAAGCATAGTTCTGTCAGATATGTCCATTCATCCCTCCACTAAACCTCCTTGCCATCTGCATTGATCGATTGGCCGTACGACTTTGACGTTCTGTTCCACGTGTATCCGAACAACTGAAAGTCTAAGTTGTATTCCTTTATGAGCCTATTAGTATAATATTCGGGAACTGTTTCGTAGTACATCTTGACCATGGCACAATCCGTCGCTCCTTTGTATGTTGTAATTGATTGTGGCAGACCCGTCTTTGAACCGGGGACGTCCTTCAATCTCGAAAACATGTGCGGGTAATCCAGGTAGCTTGTCTCAAGTCTTGCGATATATTCGTAGGCTATTTCGCAAGGATTGCACAGCAGCGAGACAGGTGTCCAGTGGTGGTCGTATGGACCGTGGTCGATGAGACAGCGGACCATTTGTATGAATGTAACGTTGTTGCTTTTCTAGTGTCGTGCCGGATCACCGCCGTATTGTCGTTCAATAGCCTGTCCGAGTAAAGGGCGGTAATAGTCGTTCGGTTTTTCCAGTTTGTCCCTGTAAGCAGACAGAACTCTGACAAGCGGGTGTCGGACTACCAAGAATTTGAAGTACGTTTTTAATCGAGTTTGTATGTCAGTCCGTTTGTATGAGCTAAGGTATCGTAGGTTGTGTTTCCGGAGGAAGCTTTGACTGTGGATATGCTTGATGTCGTTGACCCCGCGAGTGTAGTTCAACCAGAGCGTCTTGAACAACGAGCTTCCGGTCTTTGGGGCGTCGCAGAAGAGCACCCGGTTGGCGTCATCGACGAGAATATGGTCGTAATCGTGCCGTTTTCTCTCCAGCTTATTCCGATCAGGAATGTCCAGAGACCGGCATGTGTTTTCCAGCAACTTGAGGCGCGCTGCTGATTGTCCCGTCACTATCGGTGTCGCTGGAAAAAAGGTGACTGATTGTTTAACCATATGTAATAACATTTGGAACCATTTAAATCGATGTTTTTCTTATCATACTATCTGACGAAGAGAGTAAATAGAAATGTCACAATTTAATTCCTGATGTACGCAAACCGCGATGCAGTGGATGCATCAATTGATGTATTTAGTAGGTCGCGGTTTGCCTACGTCACAATCAAAATTCTGCGCGTGACCTCCATCAAGTTTTCGTACCAGCACGAGTTTACATGCGTTGGCATCTTGGTGGTTTGACGGACCTTGTTGCAATGCAAAGGGTCACGTGATGGATAAGCCAGTAGTTCCAATAAAGTGTTACAGTTACCTGTTGTCGTACGCCTTTCGTCTACGATCATGCGATATATCGGAAAGATGGTCAGCGGTACACTGTAGAGCTGGCTCCCAATGTGCAGAAGACACGACGCCATGACAAGACCCGCCAGTCGTCTCAATATCCATCTCATTCTGCAGCACATTAGATTCACACAATGGGAGCGGTTTTCAAAAAATCAATACAATAATAGTGGTGACAACTGCTACTCTTTATTTGCTGTTCGTGTGTGGATGTAAGCAAATTGTAAATAATGAACTAACGTCTACATTCACCTCTCTCTCTCTCTCTCTCTCTCTCTCTCTCTCTCTCTCTCTCTCTCTCTCTCTCTCTCTCTCTCTCTCACACACACACACACACACACACTCTCTCTCTCTTTCTCGATCAAATACTTTAGAAAGTTACTTTGCCGTACAGACAAATGACTTCCTGATTCAACTTGATGGTAGGCCACACAAATGACTTCACGAATTTCAAAGGCAAAATGGGTTAAAACAGTTAGTAATGATTTTGTAAATTTAAGATATGTAAACACGTAATTGGCAGGTGATCGAGAAGTATTAATTTGCACCATACATCAACCCGATCCAAACATCAACATGACTCTAACTTGTTTGTTGCATTTTTTTCACGGTTTCATCTCTCGTGGTTCCTGGAGACGCAGCCGTTTTCTCTGATTCTTTTTTGATTCCTGAACTTGGTTTTCGCGAGCGGTTACACATCGGCGTTTCCATGCATGTTCTTACCTGTGAAATTGCAATGATCAGATTGAAATTATGTTTGTGGCATCTACTTTAAGCTTAACTTCCGTCCAGTTTTGTTTACCTGTTTTATCAAAACTACCCTTATCCGAATAGATATTCAGATACACCTACGTGGGAACTGTTTAGTGAAGTATTCGAACATAAGTATTCGAACAGATCGCCGACTTAGTGTATTCTGTGCAATGATTACAGGATAGGTATACCCTTCATCGACTAGTGCAATACCGCCAGGTGCATACGGCCATTATTTACCTAAACACATTGGTACCATATCCCAAATATTACATCTGCCATCCACGCTACTCCCTTCCTCGCCTATCATCACCATCCATAATACTCCCTTCCCCGCCTATCTCCACCATCCATACTACTCCCTCCCCCGCCTATCTCTGCCATCCACACCACTCCCTCCCCGCCTATCTCCTCCATCCATACTACTCCCTGCCCCGCCTATCTCCTCCATCCACACTACTGCATCCCAGCCTATTACCGCCATCAATACTACTCCCTCCCTGCCTATCTCCACCATCCATACTACTTTATACTGAATTAAAAAAACAACGTTTATAACTATTTTACAATTACCCCGACACCTCTCCTATCCCATGTAACGTTTCGTCACACACACCCGCCACGCCTAAGTGTGACATACTTTATGGATGTACCCTAATACATTATACCAATTAAAGACAATATTGCCCATTACGGTACCCCACGAAGTGATATAGAAACATCATGATTAGATTATGGTATTGCATAACATGACTCGAATTTTTTGATTGCTTAGCCTAGTCGTACGAGCCGGAATGATTGCAGTGGGGTTGGCGTTTGCCGTTCTTGCGTCCTAAATTCTACCTTCCTGCGATTATCGATTGCGATAAAGGTTAACTAGTTCCGTTAACACATTTATGCACATATCTATATATTTCGTACGTACATATTACTGTTAGAAACACAGAGAAAATCACTACATGTGAGAAAACAATTACCTGCTGTAGCCGATCGTAAAACCGCTCACTGCGCGCTTAGACAATGGTGTTTATTAGACGTCGACGCGAGATGTGCTGTTTACTTCAAATTTGAGGTCGCCTTTAGATTTGGCGTACGGTCGCGGCGCTTAATTGCGTTAGCCAATGGTCTTTATTTGTTGTTACTGTCAGTGTTTACTAGTGAGCCATTGTATTTGAAACATTGTGGTCTATTGATTTTCTGCTAGCATTGTTGGATAGATGGTCACGACCTTAAACCATTACATTTGTCATGGCAGCATTGATTTTCTGAATTATATTAATAGCGTATTAGTTTGTTATATGTCGTATACTTGCTTTACATGATTTAGCAACTAAGACCCATTAGAATGTAGATTTGTAACCGGTGTCACATGTATAACATGTGTAACCGGTGTGACAGGTGTGACAAGTGTGACATGTGTGCCGTGTGACAGGTTGCCGTGTGCACGTATGTGTGGCATGAGTAAAATGTGTGACAGGTGTAACAGGTTTAACATGTGTGACAGGTGTACCAGGTGTGACAGGTGTATTAGGTGTAACAGGTGTGAGATTTCTAACATAGATAACAAAAAGCTGTCAAAAGAGCTCTCTAACTTGCATCCTATGCGACGTAAGTTCTAATAATAGTACCGTGTGCCACGGCAAGTCTGAACTTGTCCACGACCTACAATACTATTATTACTACACCTCGTCGCCTTTTCTTGATGTGACATATCTTCTATTAATAGCACCTCGTACCTCGGCAAGTCAGAACTTGTCCGCGACGTACAATATGTAACATTGTCACTACACCTCGTTGCGTTTTGTCCATGTGAAGTCGTTTTGTCCATGTGAAGTAAGGGCTAGTCGTGCCTCGAAACTGGTTTCAACTGCATTACATACTAGCTACAGAGAGACAGAACTACAATCAGCTAGGTAGTGCATCATTTTAGATTACTACAACATTCTGAAACATTTAGTGAGAGAGCCATATACCCGAGGTCGTATTCACTGTGTGTATTTTACCACATGTAGCGTAATTGTCATATGTGCTTGAGCATAATTCATAATTATTGTGACCGGTATATATTTAACATTTAGTGAGACAGCCAGAGACCCGAAGTCCTATTCACCGTCTATATTTTATCACATGTAGCGTGATTTTCATATACATTTGAACATAATTCAGAAATATGGTGACCTGTATATATGTTGTTATAGTGACAGTACTTCTTATAACCCAACAACTAGGTAGGCCTTAAACGCTAGACCCAAAACATCTACTTGTGTCACGAGAAAATATTTACAAATAGAAACCCCCGTGATACGTTCAAAATTTGTGAAAAATAACGGGAATTCGGTGCAAATGACGGGAAAGCTTTTTAAAGGTAACCTACTACTTCTATTATGTAAGTCTGAACTCCGCGACGTACAATATGTTACATTGTAACTATACATCGTAACGCTTTCTTTATGTGACATAAGTGCTATTAATAATAACGCGTGGTGGCTAATTCACAATTACCACAATTCCATTTGCCAATGTGAGTACTCATTAAACACTAAGTGAAATGAAATTTTAAGTGGTTTTGAAACATCATATATATAAATTTAATACTCTTGTCAAGTGATGTGCCAAATATGCACCCTGTTCATTGCGAACTCATGTCGCTAAAGGGAAGCATTCAACCACTCTGCAATTAATGCGCGAAGATTTATGTACATAACAATCCACCACTGTCTATAACCAGGTGCTCATTCATACAGCTGATGCTTGCCAGACGAGACATCGCATGAGAATACAGACGAGACAACAGACGAGGCAACAGACGAGACAACGGAAGAGACATGTGATGAGACAATGTATCAAACGAACGAGACAACGGACGAGACAACAGACGAGACAACGTACGAGACAACATACATTAAACGGACAAAATAAAAGACGACCACAGACAAGACAACATAAGAAACAATGGACGAGATCTCGCATGACACAACGAACGAGATAACAGACGGCAACAGACAAAACTACGGCTGAGACAACTTACGAGACAATAGACAAGACAACAGACCTGACATCACATGAGACTACGGACGGGACAACACACGAGACAACGTATGAGAGAGCGTACGAGACATCAGATCAAACAGAGTACGCAAAATGTAATAATAATTATCCGTACGTAACCATTCTTCACTGTCTATAGCCAGGTACTAATGCATGCAGCTGAATGAACTTAAACAGCATGCAGGTGAAATTCAGGATATTCACCTAGATAGACAAATAAAAGTCAGGAAATTCACCGAGATAAACCGGTAAATTGAGGAAATTCACCTAGATACACAAGTAAAATTCAGGGAATTCACCTAGATACCCAGATAAAATTCAATGAAAAATGTATCAATACGAACAAATGTCTTTCCTAAATCGTACCTGTGTATCTAGGTGAATTTCCAGAATTTACCTGTTTATCAAGGTGAATTTCGTGAATAAACCTGTGTATCTAGGTGAATTTTCATAGTTTACCTGTTTACCTAGGTGAATTACCTCAATTTACATGTCTATCAGATGAATTTTCTGAATTTATCTGGATATCTAGGAGAATTTCCTGAATTTTATCTGTGTATCTTGACATTTGGCTGCAAACGTTGTGAATGCCGGCATTTCAAGGCAAGTCTTAATCTTTAGCATAATATGTTTACTTTCCCCTCGATTACACTTTTAGAAATGTTATGCAATCACTAGGGAATACTTTTGTGGTCATAAACTGCGGTGCCATACGTCACATAAGCAGTGCTTCATCATCATTAAAACAGTGTCGCTGTGCTTGAGTCTCATTCATAAACGGTGAGTTAATGTAATTAACTAATTAATTAATTATATTAGAGTAGCCTTATACCGAGAAAAATAATAGCTGATGTATTTGATAGGCTAAGTCATAAAATGTGGTACAATACATCACATATACATTGGTTCAAATTCGCTATATAATACCCTGTGGGACGTTCAGACTAGCTTCTACACTGAAATATAGAAACGTTCGCAATTTTCTAGACAATAATTCATTGAATATTTTACAATACACTCTCATTCGTATAATGTGGAGAAGCATAGTTCTGTCAGATATGTCCATTCATCCCTCCACTAAACCTCCTTGTCATCTGCATTTATCGATTGGCCGTACGACTTTGACGTTCTGTTCCACGTGTATCCGAACAACTGAAAGTCTAAGTTGTATTCCTTTATGAGCCTATTAGTATAATATTCGGGAACTGTTTCGTAGTACATCTTGACCATGGCAAAATCCGTCGCTCCTTTGTATGTTGTAATTGATTGTGGCAGACCCGTCTTTGAACCGGGGACGTCCTTCAATCTCGAAAACATGTGCGGGTAATCCAGGTAGCTTGTCTCAAGTCTTGCGATATATTCGTAGGCTATTTCGCAAGGATTGCACAGCAGCGAGACAGGTGTCCAGTGGTGGTCGTATGGACCGTGGTCGATGAGATAGCGGACCATTTGTATGAATGTAACGTTGTTGCTTTTCTAGTGTCGTGCCGGATCACCGCCGTATTGTCGTTCAATAGCCTGTCCGAGTAAAGGGCGGTAATAGTCGTTCGGTTTTTCCAGTTTGTCCCTGTAAGCAGACAGAACTCTGACAAGCGGGTGTCGGACTACCAAGAATTTGAAGTACGTTTTTAATCGAGTTTGTATGTCAGTCCGTTTGTATGAGCTAAGGTATCGTAGGTTGTGTTTCCGGAGGAAGCTTTGACTGTGGATATGCTTGATGTCGTTGACCCCGCGAGTGTAGTTCAACCAGAGCGTCTTGAACAACGAGCTTCCGGTCTTTGGGGCGTCGCAGAAGAGCACCCGGTTGGCGTCATCGACGAGAATATGGTCGTAATCGTGCCGTTTTCTCTCCAGCTTATTCCGATCAGGAATGTCCAGAGACCGGCATGTGTTTTCCAGCCACTTGAGGCGCGCTGCTGATTGTCCCGTCACTATCGGTGTCGCTGGAAAAAGGTGACTGATTGTTTAACCATATGTAATAACATTTGGAACCATTTAAATCGATGTTTTTCTTATCATACTATCTGACGAGGAGAGTAAATAGAAATGTCACCATTTAATTCCTGACGTACGCAAACCGCGATGCAGTGGATGCATCAACTGATGTATTTAGTAGGTCGCGGTTTGCCTACGTCACAATCAAAATTCTGCGCGTGACCTCCATCAAGTTTTCGTACCAGCACGAGTTTACATGCGTTGGCATCTTGGTGGTTTGACGGACCTTGTTGCAATGCAAAGGGTCACGTGATGGATAAGCCAGTAGTTCCAATAAAGTGTTACAGTTACCTGTTGTCGTACGCCTTTCGTCTACGATCATGCGATATATCGGAAAGATTGTCAGCGGTACACTGTAGAGCTGGCTCCCAATGTGCAGAAGATACGACGCCATGACAAGACCCGCCAGTCGTCTCAATATCCATCTCATTCTGCAGCACATTAGATTCACACAATGGGAGCGGTTTTCAAAAAATCAATACAATAATAGTGGTGACAACTGCTACTCTTTAATTGCTGTTCGTGTGTGGATGTAAGCAAATTGTAAATAATGAACTAACGTCTACATTCACCTCTCTCTCTCTCTCTCTCTCTCTCTCTCTCTCTCTCTCTCTCACACACACACACACACACACACTCTCTCTCTCTTTCTCGATCAAATACTTTAGAAAGTTACTTTGCCGTACAGACAAATGACTTCCTGATTCAACTTGATGGTAGGCCACACAAATGACTTCACGAATTTCAAAGGCAAAATGGGTTAAAACAGTTAGTAATGATTTTGTAAATTTAAGATATGTAAACACGTAGTTGGCAGGTGATCGAGAAGTATTAATTTGCACCATACATCAACCCGATCCAAACATCAACATGACTCTACCTTGTTTGTTGCATTTTTTTCACGGTTTCATCTCTCGTGGTTCCTGGAGACGCAGCCGTTTTCTCTGATTCTTTTTTGATTCCTGAACTTGGTTTTCGCGAGCGGTTACACATCGGCGTTTCCATGCATGTTCTTACCTGTGAAATTGCAATGATCAGATTGAAATTATGTTTGTGGCATCTACTTTAAGCTTAACTTCCGTCCAGTTTTGTTTACCTGTTTTATCAAAACTACCCTTATCCGAATAGATATTCAGATACACCTACGTGGGAACTGTTTAGTGAAGTATTCGAACATAAGTATTCGAACAGATCGCCGACTTAGTGTATTCTGTGCAATGATTACAGGATAGGTATACCCTTCATCGACTAGTGCAATACCGCCAGGTGCATACGGCCATTATTTACCTAAACACATTGGTACCATATCCCAAATATTACATCTGCCATCCACGCTACTCCCTTCCTCGCCTATCATCACCATCCATAATACTCCCTTCCCCGCCTATCTCCACCATCCATACTACTCCCTCCCCCGCCTATCTCTGCCATCCACACCACTCCCTCCCCGCCTATCTCCTCCATCCATACTACTACCTGCCCCGCCTATCTCCTCCATCCACACTACTGCATCCCAGCCTATTACCGCCATCAATACTACTCCCTCCCTGCCTATCTCCACCATCCATACTACTTTATACTGAATTAAAAAAACAACGTTTATAACTATTTTACAATTACCCCGACACCTCTCCTATCCCATGTAACGTTTCGTCACACACACCCGCCACGCCTAAGTGTGACATACTTTATGGATGTACCCTAATACATTATACCAATTAAAGACAATATTGCCCATTACGGTACCCCACGAAGTGATATAGAAACATCATGATTAGATTATGGTATTGCATAACATGACTCGAATTTTTTGATTGCTTAGCCTAGTCGTACGAGCCGGAATGATTGCAGTGGGGTTGGCGTTTGCCGTTCTTGCGTCCTAAATTCTACCTTCCTGCGATTATCGATTGCGATAAAGGTTAACTAGTTCCGTTAACACATCTATGCACATATCTATATATTTCGTACGTACATTTTACTGTTAGAAACACAGAGAAAATCACTACATGTGAGAAAACAATTACCTGCTGTAGCCGATCGTAAAACCGCTCACTGCGCGCTTAGACAATGGTGTTTATTAGACGTCGACGCGAGATGTGCTGTTTACTTCAAATTTGAGGTCGCCTTTAGATTTGGCGTACGGTCGCGGCGCTTAATTGCGTTAGCCAATGGTCTTTATTTGTTGTTACTGTCAGTGTTTACTAGTGAGCCATTGTATTTGAAACATTGTGGTCTATTGATTTTCTGCTAGCATTGTTGGATAGATGGTCACGACCTTAAACCATTACATTTGTCATGGCAGCATTGATTTTCTAAATTATATTAATAGCGTATCAGTTTGTTATATGTCGTATACTTGCTTTACATGATTTAGCAACTAAGACCCATTAGAATGTAGATTTGTAACCGGTGTCACATGTATAACATGTGTAACCGGTGTGACAGGTGTGACAAGTGTGACATGTGTGCCGTGTGACAGGTTGCCGTGTGCACGTATGTGTGGCATGAGTAAAATGTGTGACAGGTGTAACAGGTTTAACATGTGTGACAGGTGTACCAGGTGTGACAGGTGTATTATGTGTAACAGGTGTGAGATTTCTAACATTGATAACAAAAAGCTGTCAAAAGAGCTCTCTAACTTGCATCCTATGCGACGTAAGTTCTAATAATAGTACCGTGTGCCACGGCAAGTCTGAACTTGTCCACGACCTACAATACTATTATTACTACACCTCGTCGCCTTTTCTTGATGTGACATATCTTCTATTAATAGCACCTCGTACCTCGGCAAGTCAGAACTTGTCCGCTACGTACAATATGTAACATTGTCACTACACCTCGTTGCGTTTTGTCCATGTGAAGTCGTTTTGTCCATGTGAAGTAAGGGCTAGTCGTGCCTCGAAACTGGTTTCAACTGCATTACATACTAGCTACAGAGAGACAGAACTACAATCAGCTAGGTAGTGCATCATTTTAGATTACTACAACATTCTGAAACATTTAGTGAGAGAGCCATATACCCGAGGTCGTATTCACTGTGTGTATTTTACCACATGTAGCGTAATTGTCATATGTGCTTGAGCATAATTCATAATTATTGTGACCGGTATATATTTAACATTTAGTGAGACAGCCAGAGACCCGAAGTCCTATTCACCGTCTACATTTTATCACATGTAGCGTGATTTTCATATACATTTGAACATAATTCAGAAATATGGTGACCTGTATATATGTTGTTATAGTGACAGTACTTCTTATAACCCAACAACTAGGTAGGCCTTAAACGCTAGACCCAAAACATCTACTTGTGTCACGAGAAAATATTTACAAATAGAAACCCCCGTGATACGTTCAAAATTTGTGAAAAATAACGGGAATTCGGTGCAAATGACGGGAAAGCTTTTTAAAGGTAACCTACTACTTCTATTATGTAAGTCTGAACTCCGCGACGTACAATATGTTACATTGTAACTATACATCGTAACGCTTTCTTTATGTGACATAAGTGCTATTAATAATAACGCGTGGTGGCTAATTCACAATTACCACAATTCCATTTGCCAATGTGAGTACTCATTAAACACTAAGTGAAATGAAATTTTAAGTGGTTTTGAAACATCATATATATAAATGTAATACTCTTGTCAAGTGGTGTGCCAAATATGCACCCTGTTCATTGCGAACTCATGTCGCTAAAGGGAAGCATTCAACCACTCTGCAATTAATGCGCGAAGATTTATGTACATAACAATCCACCACTGTCTATAACCAGGTGCTCATTCATACAGCTGATGCTTGCCAGACGAGACATCGCATGAGAATACAGACGAGACAACAGACGAGGCAACAGACGAGACAACGGAAGAGACATGTGATGAGACAATGTATCAAACAAACGAGACAACGGACGAGACAACAGACGAGACAACGTACGAGACAACATACATTAAACGGACAAAATAAAAGACGACCACGGACAAGAAAACATAAGAAACAATGGACGAGATCTCGCATGACACAACGAACGAGATAACAGACGGCAACAGACAAAACTACGGCTGAGACAACTTACGAGACAATAGACGAGACAACAGACCTGACATCACATGAGACTACGGACGGGACAACACACGAGACAACGTATGAGAGAGCGTACGAGACATCAGATCAAACAGAGTACGCAAAATGTAATAATAATTATCCGTACGTAACCATTCTTCACTGTCTATAGCCAGGTACTAATGCATGCAGCTGAATGAACTTAAACAGCATGCAGGTGAAATTCAGGATATTCACCTAGATAGACAAATAAAAGTCAGGAAATTCACCGAGATAAACCGGTAAATTGAGGAAATTCACCTAGATACACAAGTAAAATTCAGGGAATTCACCTAGATACCCAGATAAAATTCAATGAAAAATGTATCAATACGAACAAATTTCTTTCCTAAATCGTACCTGTGTATCTAGGTGAATTTCCAGAATTTACCTGTTTATCAAGGTGAATTTCGTTAATAAACCTGTGTATTTAGGTGAATTTTCATAGTTTACCTGTTTACCTAGGTGAATTACCTCAATTTACCTGTCTATCAGGTGAATTTTGTGAATTTATCTGGATATCTAGGAGAATTTCCTGAATTTTATCTGTGTATCTTGACATTTGGCTGCAAACGTTGTGAATGCCGGCATTTCAAGGCAAGTCTTAATCTTTAGCATAATATGTTTACTTCCCCTCGATTACACTTTTAGAAATGTTATGCAATCACTAGGGAATACTTTTGTGTTCATAAACTGCGGTGACATACGTCACATAAGCAGTGCTTCATCATCATTAAAACAGTGTCGCTGTGCTTGAGTCTCATTCATAAACGGTGAGCTAATGTAATTAATTAATTAATTAATTATATTAGAGTAGCCTTATACCGAGAAAAATAATAGCTGATGTATTTGATAGGCTAAGTCATAAAATGTGGTACAATACATCACATATACATTGGTTCAAATTCGCTATATAATACCCTGTGGGACGTTCAGACTAGCTTCTACACTGGAATATAGAAACGTTCGCAATTTTCTGGACAATAATTCATTGAATATTTTACGATACACTCTCATTCGTATAATGTGGAGAAGCATAGTTCTGTCAGATATGTCCATTCATCCCTCCACTAAACCTCCTTGCCATCTGCATTTATCGATTGGCCGTACGACTTTGACGTTCTGTTCCACGTGTATCCGAACAACTGAAAGTCTAAGTTGTATTCCTGTATGAGCCTATTAGTATAATATTCGGGAACTGTTTCGTAGTACATCTTGACCATGGCAAAATCCGTCGCTCCTTGTATGTTGTAATTGATTGTGGCAGACCCGTCTTTGAACCGGGGACGTCCTTCAATCTCGAAAACATGTGCGGGTAATCCAGGTAGCTTGTCTCAAGTCTTGCGATATAGTCGTAGGCTATTTCGCACGGATTGCACAGCAGCGAGACAGGTGTCCAGTGGTGGTCGTATGGACCGTGGTCGATGAGATAGCGGACCATTTGTATGAATGTAACGTCGTTGCTTTTCGAGTGTCGTGCCGGATCACCGCCGTATTGTCGTTAAATAGCCTGTCCGAGTAAAGGGCGGTAATAGTCGTTCGGTTTTTCCAGTTTGTCCCTGTAAGCAGACAGAACTCTGACAAGCGGGTGTCGGACTACCAAGAATTTGAAGTACGTTTTTAATCGAGTTTGTATGTCAGTCCGTTTGCATGAGCTAAGGTATCGTAGGTTGTGTTTCCGGAGGAAGCTTTGACTGTGGATATGCTTGATGTCGTTGACCCCGCGAGTTTAGTTCAACCAGAGCGTCTTGAACAACGAGCTTCCGGTCTTTGGGGCGTCGCAGAAGAGCACCCGGTTGGCGTCATCGACGAGAATATGGTCGTAATCGTGCCGTTTTCTCTCCAGCTTATTCCGATCAGGAATGTCCAGAGACCGGCATGTGTTTTCCAGCCACTTGAGGCGCGCTGCTGATTGTCCCGTCACTATCGGTGTCGCTGGAAAAAAGGTGACTGATTGTTTAACCATGTGTAATAACATTTGGAACCATACTATCTGACGAAGAGAGTAAATAGAAATGTCACCATTTAATTCCTGACGTACGCAAACCGCGATGCAGTGGATGCATCAATTGATGTATTTAGTAGGTCGCGGTTTGCCTACTTCACAATCAAAATTCTGCGCGTGACCTCCATCAAGTTTTCGTACCAGCACGAGTTTACATGCGTTGGCATCTTGGTGGTTTGACGGACCTTGTTGCAATGCAAAGGGTCACGTGATGGATAAGCCAGTAGTTCCAATAAAGTGTTACAGTTACCTGTTGTCGTACGCCTTTCGTCTACGATCATGCGATATATCGGAAAGATGGTCAGCGGTACACTGTAGAGCTGGCTCCCAATGTGCAGAAGACACGACGCCATGACAAGACCCGCCAGTCGTCTCAATATCCATCTCATTCTGCAGCACATTAGATTCACACAATGGGAGCGGTTTTCCAAAAATCAATACAATAATAGTGGTGACAACTGCTACTCTTTAATTGCTGTTCGTGTGTGGATGTAAGCAATTGTAAATAATGAACTAACGTCTACATTCACCTCTCTCTCTCTCTCTCTCTCTCTCTCTCTCTCTCTCTCTCTCTCTCTCTCTCTCTCTCTCTCTCTCTCTCTCTCTCTCTCTCTCTCTCTCTCTCTCTCTCTCTCTCTCTCTCTCTCCCCCTCACTATCTCTCTGCCCCTCTCTCTCTCTCCCTCTCTCTTTCTCTCCTCCCTCTCTCTCTCTCTCACTCGCTCCCTTGCCCTCTATCTCTCTGCCCCTCTCTCTCTCTCTCCCCCCCTCTCTCTCTCCCTCTCTATCTCTCTCCCCCTCACTATCTCTCTGCCCCTCTCTCTCTCCCTCTCTCTTTCTCTCCTCCTTCTCTCTCTCTCTCTCTCTCCCTCCCTCGCCCTCTATCTCTCTCTCCCTTCCTCACCCTCTCTCTCTCTCTCACTCTCTCTCTCTCTCTCTCTCTCACACACACACACACACTCTCTCTTTCTCGATCAAATACTTTAGAAAGTTACTTTGCCGTACAGACAAATGACTTCCTGATTCAACTTGATGGTAGGCCACACAAATGACTTCACGAATTTCTAAGGAAAAATGGGTTAAAACAGTTAGTAATGATTTTGTAAATTTAAGATATGTAAACACGTAGTTGGCAGGTGATCGAGAAGTATTAATTTGCACCATACATCAACCCGATCCAAACATCAACATGACTCTACCTTGCTTGTAGCATTTTTTTCACGGTTTCATCTCTCGTGGTTCCTGGAGACGCAGCCGTTTTCTCTGATTCTTTTTTGATTCCTGAACTTGGTTTTCGCGAGCGGTTACACATCGGCGTTTCCATGCATGTTCTTACCTGTGAAATTGCAATGATCAGATTGAAATTATGTTTGTGGCATCTACTTTAAGCTTAACTTCCGTCCAGTTTTGTTTACCTGTTTTATCAAAACTACCCTTATCCGAATAGATATTCAGATACACCTACGTGGGAACTGTTTAGTGAAGTATTCGAACATAAGTATTCGAACAGATCGCCGACTTAGTGTATTCTGTGCAATGATTACAGGATAGGTATACCCTTCATCGACTAGTGCAATACCGCCAGATGCATACGGCCATTATTTACCTAAACATATTGGTACCATATCCCAAATATTACATCTGCCATCCACGCTACTCCCTTCCTCGCCTATCATCACCATCCATAATACTCCCTTCCCCACCTATCTCCACCATCCATACTACTCCCTCCCTCGCCTATCTCTGCCATCCACACCACTCCCTCCCCGCCTATCTCCTCCATCCATACTACTCCCTGCCCCGCCTATCTCCTCCATCCACACTACTGCATCCCAGCCTATTACCGCCATCAACACTACTCCCTCCCTGCCTATCTCCACCATCCATACTACTTCCTCCCAGCCTATCTCCTCCATCAATACTACTCCCTCCCAGCGTATCGCTACCATGATTCTACTCCCTCCCCGCCTATCACCACCATCAATACTACTCAATCCCAACCTATTGCCACCATCAATACTACTCCCTCCTAGCCTATTGCCACCATCAATACTACTCCCACCCAGCCTATTGCCACCATCAATACTACTCTCACCCAGCCTATTGCCACCATCCATAATACTCATTCCAAGCCTATCAACCACCACCTATATAACTTCTCCCCCTCTCCATTTTATTAATCAGTTATGACTTACAAATGGATGTTTTTCGCGGAAGAAGCCGACACACATTATTATTAAATGACGAGCAGCTGGGATTTTATTTGTGTAACGCAACGTAATGTTTTTCCTAGCGTTGTTTGTTTGAAATGATTCATTTCGTTTCTAAGCCTGCGAGATGTGTCTGTCATTGTGAAGTCAACACTGGAAACTTCAAACACATTATACACCATAGCTAACGCAATAAGCACAAACCTGACGCCAAAAACATACGCCAACCGCAAAGTTAATTGAGTTCTACGTCACAGCTTTTGTGATCCAATCAGAGGTTTACACGGGATCTGCAGTCGACTTCGAATATAAAAACCAAACATGGGTATATTTTCATAAGTACAAACGCCGACTTATTTCGAACATAAATAGATGTGGTAATTCAAAAGTAGCTATACAGAGTAGTAGCTACACCTTTAAAAAAAAGTTGTGTTCTGAATTACGTGTATGCAGGTTGACGACTTTTAAAAAGGCCTACGACTTGCTTATTTCCATCAGCAGTGATGAGGTGACCGCAATAACAGTGCAATACACATTTGTTTATTGGTCTCCACATGCTTAGCTTAAGCTTATGAATGGCTAAGCGCACCTATATACCACATTGTAACACATGTCTACCTAATGTTTATTAAGCCCATACAGATAATTATGTGTGCCTACTATGTATATTAACTTAAACTTACTTATTCATTTTGTAAACGTAGTTGAGTCGTTGGTTGCATTATCTCTACTTTGGCTATGTTGCAATTCTGGATTACAACGTTTTTCTGCAACTACGAAAATAAATATCTTTAAACAGAAACCTAAGCATTGTATTTGGCCGTTTATATAAAATATAGATTTATGGCCTATTTACGTTGCAGGGTGGACTAGATGCAGACAGTTGATTGAAAAAAACTGTTACTGAAAAAAAATATTGAACAAAGTGCGCTGACCAGCTGTCAATCAGTGTCAGCTGTGGCGTTTTTTTTTGCAATATGTTCCCGCCCTTTTCGGGAACTGTTTAGTGAAGTATTCGAACATAAGTATTCGAACAGATCGCCGACTTAGTGTATTCTGTGCAATGATTACAGGATAGGTATACCCTTCATCGACTAGTGCAATACCGCCAGGTGCATACGGCCATTATTTACCTAAACACATTGGTACCATATCCCAAATATTACATCTGCCATCCACGCTACTCCCTTCCTCGCCTATCATCACCATCCATAATACTCCCTTCCCCGCCTATCTCCACCATCCATACTACTCCCTCCCCCGCCTATCTCTGCCATCCACACCACTCCCTCCCCGCCTATCTCCTCCATCCATACTACTCCCTGCCCCGCCTATCTCCTCCATCCACACTACTGCATCCCAGCCTATTACCGCCATCAATACTACTCCCTCCCTGCCTATCTCCACCATCCATACTACTTTATATTGAATTAAAAAAACAACGTTTATAACTATTTTACAATTACCCCGACACCTCTCCTATCCCATGTAACGTTTCGTCACACACACCCGCCACGCCTAAGTGTGACATACTTTATGGATGTACCCTAATACATTATACCAATTAAAGACAATATTGCCCACTACGGTACCCCACGAAGTGATATAGAAACATCATGATTAGATTATGGTATTGCATAACATGACTCGAATTTTTTGATTGCTTAGCCTAGTCGTACGAGCCGGAATGATTGCTGGGGGTTGGCGTTTGCCATTCTGGCGTCCTAAATTCTACCTTCCTGCGATTATCGATTGCGATAAAGGTTAACTAGTTCCGTTAACACATTTATGCACATATCTATATATTTCGTACGTACATTTTACTGTTAGAAACACAGAGAAAATCACTACATGTGAGAAAACAATTACCTGCTGTAGCCGATCGTAAAACCGCTCACTGCGCGCTTAGACAATGGTGTTTTATAAGACGTCGACGCGAGATGTGCTGTTTACTTCAAATTTGAGGTCGCCTTTAGATTTGGCGTACGGTCGCGGCGCTTAATTGCGTTAGCCAATGGTCTTTATTTGTTGTTACTGTCAGTGTTTACTAGTGAGCCATTGTATTTGAAACATTGTGGTCTATTGATTTTCTGCTAGCATTGTTGGATAGATGGTCACGACCTTAAACCATTACATTTGTCATGACAGCATTGATTTTCTGAATTATATTAATAGCGTATCAGTTTGTTATATGTCGTATACTTGCTTTACATGATTTAGCAACTAAGACCCATTAGAATGTAGATTTGTAACCGGTGTCACATGTATAACATGTGTAACCGGTGTGACAGGTGTGACAAGTGTGACATGTGTGCCATGTGACAGGTTGCCGTGTGCACGTATGTGTGGCATGAGTAAAATGTGTGACAGGTGTAACAGGTTTAACATGTGTGACAGGTGTACCAGGTGTGACAGGTGTATTAGGTGTAACAGGTGTGAGATTTCTAACATAGATAACCATTGTGACAAGTTTAACAAGTGGGACAGATGTGTAACAAGCGTAACATGTGGGACATATGTGACAGGTGTAAGCGGTGTGACAGGTGTAACATTTACAAAAGGTGTAACCGGTATGACAGGTTAAAAGCTGTAACAGGTGTAACATGTGTGACAGATATGACAGGTGAGACAAATGTGACAGATGTGACAGATATGACAGGTGTGACTGGTGTGACCGATGTTCGACACAAGTCAACGCACACTTGTACCAGCGTGACAGTTCATAACTTTTCTTCTACCGACCTGTGCAAGTGGATTGACGAGTTCTTTCAGTCATCCTCGTCGCCATAGACACATTATCACCCAGTGACATATAATAACGCCCGGTAAACCTTTGTAGATTAGCAATAAATAATGTACCGGTACATTACAATTGTAATTGTATTATGAACTGAAGAAGCTGATCAATCAAACATAGTAGGAACTAGTCTCGTCATGTTCTTGAATATCTTAGTTTTTCGACATGACTATTTCTCACTAGGAATAAATGTATTGTTATTGAAACAAGACAAAAATATAAATCATTTAAGGTGATGTAAATTTTAATGCAAGATTATAGGACACATACCCTCTGAACCATCCGCCATCTTGGTGTTGACGATGAGCCTCGCCAAGTTCTCATAGGGCACCTCAGGTAGAGGTTCTCCATGCCTCTGGTTTTTATTTGAGCCGTTTTTGTCAAACGGCTTGTTTCATGTCTTTTCATCTCTTTTTTACCTGGGCCACTGTGTGCCCACTGCCACCCACAGCATTCACTTTTTCGGCAATCATCTGCCAGATCACCTGTTTGCTAAGACTTAAAAGAGTAATTCCATTTCGAAAATGAACAAACTTCCTTTAACAAACACAAGTTTCCACAAGAATATTGTTATATACTACGACGGCATCGTGGAAAATGACCCTGCAGAAACATGACACAAAGATAAAGACTTGGGCTTGATAATACTAAACATAACGTCCAAAAAGGCAAATCCTATGGCTATGTTAGTTATGGTCCACGAGGAGTGCAATATGGCCACAAGAGAAAGCATGACTGCATCATGAGAAATGACCCTGTAGAAATACCACACAAAAGAAAGACTTTGGAGTAATAATAACAGACAAACTGGAAGTAACGGTGCAGTGTGCTGAGCCTAAACTAAGCCATCCAAGATTGTTGGCAAACTCTATGCTAGGTGCATCTACATGGTGAACACTGAGCCATGAAATACAAGATGAAGGAGTGGTGAACAGAGGACGCCCAGAATGATACTGGAATTGAGTAATATGAAATTACTTGAAAGCATTTGACATCATTACTCGAGTCAATTGAGACAAGGTATACTGGTGGGAGCAGAAATCGTGCATCCTAATATGTTATGCTGTGTTGATAAAAACTAATAAAAATTAATACATCACCTTAAATGATTTATATTTTTGTCTTGTTTCAATAACAATACATTTATTCCTAGTGAGAAATAGTCATGTCGAAAAACTAAGATATTCAAGAATATGACGAGACTAGTTCCTACTATGTTTGATTGATCAGCTTCTTCAGTTCATAATACAATTACAATTGTAATGTACCGGTACATTATTTATTGCTAATCTACAAAGGTTTACCGGGCGTTATTATATGTCACTGGGTGATAATGTGTCTATGGCGACGAGGATGACTGAAAGAACTCGTCAATCCACTTGCACAGGTCGGTAGAAGAAAAGTTATGAACTGTCACGCTGGTACAAGTGTGCGTTGACTTGTGTCGAACTTTGAAGCGCTCGGAACTCCAGTAAAAACGTGTTACCGTATTCGCTGCAATGGCCGCCCCCATTGGCAAAATTGAAACTTTTGACAGCTCGGTAGAGTCGTGGCCAGCTTACTATGAACGGTTAGAACAATATTTTCTGGCGAATGACGTTCCAGATGTGAAACAAGTGCCGGCTTTGCTGAGTCTGATACGGAGTAAGACGTACAGTCTGCTGAGAGATGTGTGTGCGCCGGATAAACCTGCCACGAAAACATTCGCTCAGTTAACGGCGACACTTAGTCAACATCTGTCACCTAAGCCTCTCGTGATTGCAGAAAGGTTTCGTTTCCACAAGAGGGACCAACAAGGGGGAGAAAGTGTTGCGCAATATGTTGCACAAATTAGAAAACTGTCAGAACATTGTGAATTTTGAGAAAATCTGGGAGATTCCCTGCGAGACCGATTTGTGTGTGGCCTGATAAACAAACATATACAAAAGAGATTGTTGTCAGAAATAACACTGACGTTTGGTCGTGCGGTGGAGATTTCAATGGCCATGGAAACAGCTACAAGGGATGCTGCTGAACTGGGGCATTACAGAAATGGTACGGCTGTACACAAAGTCCATATCAAGCAAAAAAGAGGACAATATAGCAAACCATGTTATCGATGTGCACGGTCGGGCCACACCCCGGAAGACTGCAAATTCACTACGCCCGAAAGTTGAAGCAGAACTTGAGAAACTAGAGAAAGAAGGAATCATCACAAAAGTTGATTGGAGTGAATGGACAACTCCAATCGTGCCTGTACCTAAGTCAAACGGATCGGTAAGAATATGCGGTGATTTCAAGGTCACCATAAATCCGGAACTGAAAATGGATCACTATCCGTTACCCCGGATTGAAGATGTCTTCGCAAATCTCAGTGCAGGTGAGAAATTCACAAAGATTGATCTCCGTCAAGCTTACCTGCAACTCGAAATTTACGTAATAAATACAAAAGGGATTAGTAGGTATTAATTATTTACAATTGCTACACAGGTTGTGTCACTGTGGTTATGGTTATGTAAATGTAACACAGTGATGTCCTTAGGACATTTTGCCAGTATGAATATAGAGATGCAGGTGTTCTACGACAAACTCCCCACGTAGTTAAATATTACGTGCCATGATATATGGCGCTGTGCACACTCAAATGGTTTACGTTCATATACGCAGGGGCCGGTGTTCTGATAGTTAGTTTTAATACCATACGTGTTATAAAATGTGTCCGCAAAAGCCGTCATCGACTGTTTCTGAAGAAAAACAATGCTGCGTAGTCAGATAGAGTTTACATTCTAGAAGCACATTCTGGTCAATTAATGTTAATGTAATTACAAAATAACTATATTGAATAGCTGACAATGAAACATTTTGCATTTTGACCACATCTGGAGATATTAGTTGAATCATGATCTACAAGTATGCCAAGCGTCACACTTATATGACAAAACCCACAATTTGTTCTATGTCTGCACATCTCCGTGGCTATTTTAAGAGAGCGATGTTTATAGAACGTTAACCCAGTCATGCCCAACTCTTTCTGAGCATAAATTGCATTATTGCATTTTATTAGTGCGTCTGGTTAATATAACATCATTTTAAGTTTTATCAATATAGCACGTTCGAGTGCTGCGCTGGTTTGTTTGAGCCGTATGAGCGCCATATTGTACACGCAACCTTAATCAATAACCATGTGTTTACAAGGTACATTGTCATATAATTATATCACACTTAAAGAGTAAATTTGCATCTAGATAAATAATGTTATAGTGCATTATACTACTATTTGAAGCACTTTGCCCTTTACCCTTTGGCAGAACTGTTCATTGCAATACCAACGTGACTAACCTGGCCTCGCTACAATTACAATCCACCATTGTAAATACTCCATCATTGACAGATTCTGATTTAGATGGTTGAGTAAACTAAAGCAAAAGGGAGTGGAAAAAATTGTGTAAACTTCAAAACGGCAGCGAGAAGAATCGAACACGCAGATGTATGTGTTCGACTGCTGTTTAGCTCAATATGTCACATCGGTCACACCAGTCACACCTGTCATATCTGTCACATCTGTCACATTTGTCTCACCTGTCATATCTGTCACACATGTTACACCTGTTACAGCTTTTAACCTGTCATACCGGTTACACCTTTTGTAAATGTTACACCTGTCACACCGCTTACACCTGTCACATATGTCCCACATGTTACGCTTGTTACACATCTGTCCCACTTGTTAAACTTGTCACAATGGTTATCTATGTTAGAAATCTCACACCTGTTACACCTAATACACCTGTCACACCTGGTACACCTGTCACACATGTTAAACCTGTTACACCTGTCACACATTTTACTCATGCCACACATACGTGCACACGGCAACCTGTCACACGGCACACATGTCACACTTGTCACACCTGTCACACCGGTTACACATGTTATACATGTGACACCGGTTACAAATCTACATTCTAATGGGTCTTAGTTGCTAAAGCATGTAAAGCAAGTATACGACATATAACAAACTGATACGCTATTAATATAATTCAGAAAATCAATGCTGCCATGACAAATGTAATGGTTTAAGGTCGTGACCATCTATCCAACAATGCTAGCAGAAAATCAAAAGACCACAATGTTTCAAATACAATGGCTCACTAGTAAACACTGACAGTAACAACAAATAAAGACCATTGGCTAACGCAATTAAGCGCCGCGACCGTACGCCAAATCTAAAGGCGACCTCAAATTTGAAGTAAACCGCACATCTCGCGTCGACGTCTAAACACCATTGTCTAAGCGCGCAGTGAGCGGTTTTACGATCGGCTACAGCAGGTAATTGTTTTCTCACATGTAGTGATTTTCTCTGTGTTTCTAACAGTAAAATGTACGTACGAAATATATAGATATGTGCATAAATGTGTTAACGGAACTAGTTAACCTTTATCGCAATCGATAATCGCAGGAAGGTAGAATTTAGGACGCAAGAACGGCAAACGCCAACCCCACTGCAACCATTCCGGCTCGTACGACTAGGCTAAGCAATCAAAAAATTCGAGTCATGTTATGCAATACCATAATCTAATCGTGATGTTTCTATATCACTTCGTGGGGTACCGTAATGGGCAATATTGTCTTTAATTGGTCTAATGTATTAGGGTACATCCATAAAGTATGTCACGCTTAGGCGTGGCGGGTGTGTGTGACGAAACGTTACATGGGATAGGAGAGGTGTCGGGGTAATTGTAAAATAGTTATAAACGTTGTTTTTTTAATTCAATATAAAGGGCGGGAACATATTGCAAAAAAAACGCCACAGCTGACACTGATTGACAGCTGGTCAGCACACTTTGTTCAATTTTTTTTTTCAGTAACAGTTTTTTTCAATCAACTGTCTGCATCTAGTCCACCCTGCAACGTATATAGGCCATAAATCTATATTTTATATAAACCGCCAAATACAATGCTTAGGTTTCTGTTTAAAGATATTTATTTTCGTAGTTGCAGAAAAACGTTATATTCCAGAATTGCAACATAGCCAAAGTAGAGATAATGCAACCAACGACTCAACTACGTTTACAAAATGAATAAGTAAGTTTAAGTTAATATACATAGTAGGCACACATAATTATCTGTATGGGCTTAATAAACATTAGGTAGACATGTGTTACAATGTGGTATATAGGTGTGCTTAGCCATTCATAAGCTTAAGCTAAGCATGTGGAGACCAATAAACAAATGTGTATTGCACTGTTATTGCGGCTCACCTCATCACTGCTGATGGAAATAAGCAAGTCGTAGGCCTTTTTAAAAGTCGTCAACCTGCATACACGTAATTCAGAACTCAACTTTGTTTTAAAAGGTGTAGCTACTACTCTGTATAGCTACTTTTGAATTACCACATCTATTTATGTTCGAAATAACTCGGCGTTTGTACTTATGAAAATATACCCATGTTTGGTTTTTATACTCGAAGTCGACTGCAGATCCCGTGTAAACCTCTGATTGGATCACAAAAGCTGTGACGTAGAACTCAATTAACTTTGCGGTTGGCGTATGTTTTTGGTGTCAGGTTTGTGCTTATTGCGTTAGCTATGGTGTATAATGTGTTTGAAGCTTCCAGTGTTGACTTCACAATGCCAGACACATCTCGCAGGCTTAGAAACGAAATGAATCATTTCAAACAAACAACGCTAGGGAAAAACATTACGTTGCGTTACACAAATAAAATCCCAGCTGCTCGTCATTTAATAATAATGTGTGTCGGCTTCTTCCGCGAAAAACATCCATTTGTAAGTCATAACTGATTAATAAAATGGAGAGGGGGAGAAATTATATAGGTGGTGGTTGATAGGCTTGGAATGAGTATTATGGATGGTGGCAATAGGCTGGGTGGGAGTAGTATTGATGGTGGCAATAGGCTGGGTGGGAGTAGTATTGATGGTGGCAATAGGCTAGGAGGGAGTAGTATTGATGGTGGAAATAGGTTGGGATTGAGTAGTATTGATGGTGGTGATAGGCGGGGAGGGAGTAGCATCATGGTAGCGATACGCTGGGAGGAAGTAGTATTGATGGAGGAGATAGGCGGGGAGAGAGAAGTATGGATGGAGGAGATAGGCTGGGAGGGAGTAGTATGGATGGTGGAGATAGGCAGGGAGGGAGTAGTATTGATGGCGGTAATAGGCTGGGATGCAGTAGTGTGGATGGAGGAGATAGGCGGGGCAGGGAGTAGTATGGATGGAGGAGATAGGCGGGGAGGGAGTGGTGTGGATGGCAGAGATAGGCGGGGGAGGGAGTAGTATGGATGGTGGAGATAGGCGGGGAAGGGAGTATTATGGATGGTGATGATAGGCGAGGAAGGGAGTAGCGTGGTGGCAGATGTAATATTTGGGATATGGTACCAATGTGTTTAGGTAAATAATGGCCGTATGCACCTGGCGGTACTGCACTAGTCGATGAAGGGTATACCTATCCTGTAATCATTGCACAGAATACACTAAGTCGGCGATCTGTTCGAATACTTATGTTCGAATACTTCACTAAACAGTTCCCACGTAGGTGTATCTGAATATCTATTCGGATAAGGGTAGTTTTGATAAAACAGGTAAACAAAACTGGACGGAAGTTAAGCTTAAAGTAGATGCCACAAACATAATTTCAATCTGATCATTGCAATTTTACAGGTAAGAACATGCATGGAAACGCCGATGTGTAACCGCTCGCGAAAACCAAGTTCAGGAATCAAAAAAGAATCAGAGAAAACGGCTGCGTCTCCAGGAACCACGAGAGATGAAACCGTGAAAAAAATGCAACAAACAAGGTAGAGTCATGTTGATGTTTGGATCGGGTTGATGTATGGTGCAAATTAATACTTCTCGATCACCTGCCAACTACGTGTTTACATATCTTAAATTTACAAAATCATTACTAACTGTTTTAACCCATTTTGCCTTAGAAATTCGTGAAGTCATTTGTGTGGCCTACCATCAAGTTGAATCAGGAAGTCATTTGTATGTACGGTAAAGTAACTTTCTAAAGTATTTGATCGAGAAAGAGAGAGAGAGTGTGTGTGTGTGTGAGAGAGAGAGAGAGAGAGAGAGAGAGAGGGTGAGGGAGGGAGAGAGAGATAGAGGGCGAGGGAGGGAGAGAGAGAGAGAGAAGGAGGAGAGAAAGAGAGAGGGAGAGAGAAAGGGGCAGAGAGATAGTGAGGGGGAGAGATATAGAGAGGGAGAGAGAGAGGGGGAGAGAGAGAGGGGCAGAGAGATAGAGGGCAAGGGAGCGAGTGAGAGAGAGAGAGAGGGAGGAGAGAAAGAGAGAGGGAGAGAGAGAGAGAGGGGCAGAGAGATAGTGAGGGGGAGAGAGATAGAGAGGGAGAGAGAGAGAAAGGGGGGAGAGAGAGAGGGGAGAGAGAGAGGGGGGAGAGAGATAGTGAAGGAGAGAGAGATAGAGAGGGAGAGACAGGGGGAGAGATTGAGCGAGAGAGAGAAAAAGAGAGGGGGAGAGAGATAGTGAGGGGGTGAGAGAGATAGTGAGGGGGTGAGAGAGAGAGAGAGAGGTGAATGTAGACGTTAGTTCATTATTTACAATTTGCTTACATCCACACACGAACAGCAAATAAAGAGTAGCAGTTGTCACCACTATTATTGTATTGATTTTTTGAAAACCGCTCCCATTGTGTGAATCTAATGTGCTGCAGAATGAGATGGATATTGAGACGACTGGCGGGTCTTGTCATGGCGTCGTGTCTTCTGCACATTGGGAGCCAGCTCTACAGTGTACCGCTGACCATCTTTCCGATATATCGCATGATCGTAGACGAAAGGCGTACGACAACAGGTAACTGTAACACTTTATTGGAACTACTGGCTTATCCATCACGTGACCCTATGCATTGCAACAAGGTCCGTCAAACCACCAAGATGCCAACGCATGTAAACTCGTGCTGGTACGAAAACTTGATGGAGGTCACGCGCAGAATTTTGATTGTGACGTAGGCAAACCGCGACCTACTAAATACATCAATTGATGCATCCACTGCATCGCGGTTTGCGTACATCAGGAATTAAATGGTGACATTTCTATTTACTCTCCTCGTCAGATAGTATGATAAGAAAAACATCGATTTAAATGGTTCCAAATGTTATTACATATGGTTAAACAATCAGTCACCTTTTTTCCAGCGACACCGATAGTGACGGGACAATCAGCAGCGCGCCTCAAGTGGCTAGAAAACACATGCCGGTCTCTGGACATTCCTGATCGGAATAAGCTGGAGAGAAAACGGCACGATTACGACCATATTCTCGTCGATGACGCCAACCGGGTGCTCTTCTGCGACGCCCCAAAGACCGGAAGCTCGTTGTTCAAGACGCTCTGGTTGAACTACACTCGCGGGGTCAACGACATCAAGCATATCCACAGTCAAAGCTTCCTCCGGAAACACAACCTACGATACCTTAGCTCATACAAACGGACTGACATACAAACTCGATTAAAAACGTACTTCAAATTCTTGGTAGTCCGACACCCGCTTGTCAGAGTTCTGTCTGCTTTCAGGGAAAAACTGGAAAAACCGAACGACTATTACCGCCCTTTACTCGGACAGGCTATTGAACGACAATACGGCGGTGATCCGGCACGACACTCGAAAAGCAACAACGTTACATTCATACAAATGGTCCGCTATCTCATCGACCACGGTCCATACGACCACCACTGGACACCTGTCTCGCTGCTGTGCAATCCGTGCGAAATAGCCTACGACTATATCGCAAGACTTGAGACAAGCTACCTGGATTACCCGCACATGTTTTCGAGATTGAAGGACGTCCCCGGTTCAAAGACGGGTCTGCCACAATCAATTACAACATACAAAGGAGCGACGGATTTTGCCATGGTCAAGATGTACTACGAAACAGTTCCCGAATATTATACTAATAGGCTCATAAAGGAATACAACTTAGACTTTCAGTTGTTCGGATACACGTGGAACAGAACGTCAAAGTCGTACGGCCAATCGATAAATGCAGATGGCAAGGAGGTTTAGTGGAGGGATGAATGGACATATCTGACAGAACTATGCTTCTCCACATTATACGAATGAGAGTGTATCGTAAAATATTCAATGAATTATTGTCCAGAAAATTGCGAACGTTTCTATATTCCAGTGTAGAAGCTAGTCTGAACGTCCCACAGGGTATTATATAGCGAATTTGAACCAAAGTATATGTGATGTATTGTACCACATTTTATGACTTAGCCTATCAAATACATCAGCTATTTTTTTTCTCGGTATAAGGCTACTCTAATATAATTAATTAATTAATTAATTACATTAGCTCACCGTTTATGAATGAGACTCAAGCACAGCGACACTGTTTTAATGATGATGAAGCACTGCTTATGTGACGTATGGCACCGCAGTTTATGAACACAAAAGTATTCCCTAGTGATTGCATAACATTTCTAAAAGTGTAATCGAGGGGAAAGTAAACATATTATGCTAAAGATTAAGACTTGCCTTGAAATGCCGGCATTCACAACGTTTGCAGCCAAATGTCAAGATACACAGATAAAATTCAGGAAATTCTCCTAGATATCCAGATAAATTCAGAAAATTCACCTGATAGACAGGTAAATTGAGGTAATTCACCTAGGTAAACAGGTAAACTATGAAAATTCACCTAGATACACAGGTTTATTCACGAAATTCACCTTGATAAACAGGTAAATTCTGGAAATTCACCTAGATACACAGGTACGATTTAGGAAAGACATTTGTTCGTATTGATACATTTTTCATTGAATTTTATCTGGGTATCTAGGTGAATTCCCTGAATTTTACTTGTGTATCTAGGTGAATTTCCTCAATTTACCGGTTTATCTCGGTGAATTTCCTGACTTTTATTTGTCTATCTAGGTGAATATCCTGAATTTCACCTGCATGCTGTTTAAGTTCATTCAGCTGCATGCATTAGTACCTGGCTATAGACAGTGAAGAATGGTTACGTACGGATAATTATTATTACATTTTGCGTACTCTGTTTGATCTGATGTCTCGTACGCTCTCTCATACGTTGTCTCGTGTGTTGTCCCGTCCGTAGTCTCATGTTCCTCCTCCCTTCCTTCTCCCTACCTCCTCCATTCCTCCTCCATTCTTCCTCCCTTCCTCCTCCCTTCCTCCTCCCTTCCTCCTCCCTTCCTCCTCCCTTCCTCAATCCTCTTTTCCTCATTTTCTCCTCCCTTCCACCTCCCTTCCTCCTTCACTCCTCCCTTCCTCCTCCCTCCCTCCTCCCTTCCTCCTCCTTCCTCCTCCATCCCTTCCTCCTCCGACCCTCCTCCCTTCCTCCTCCATCCCTCCTTCCTTCCTCCTCGATCCCTCCTCCCTTCCTATTCCCTTCCTCCTCCCTCACTCCTCCCTTCCTCCTCCCTTCATCCTTCCTTCCTCCTTCCTTCCTCCTCTCTTCCTCCTCCCTCCTTCCTCCTCCTCCTTCCTCCTCTCTTCCTCTTCCCTCCCTCCTCCGTTCCTCTTCCCTCCCTCCCTCCCTTCTCCCTACCTCCTCCATTCCTCCTCCATTCCTCCTCCATTCTTCCTCCCTTCCTCCTCCCTTCTTCGCCCCTTCCTCCTCCTTTCCTCCTCCCTCACTCCTCCCTTCCTCCCCCTTCCTCCTCCCTTCATCCTTCCTGCCTCCTTCCTTCCTCCTCTCTTCCTCCTCCCTCACTCCTCCTCCTCCTTCCTCCTCTCTTCCTCTTCCCTCCCTCCTCCGTTCCTCTTCCCTCCCTCCCTCCCTCCCTTCTCCCTACCTCCTCCATTCCTCCTCCATTCCTCCTCCATTCTTCCTCCCTTCCTCCTCCCTTCTTCGCCCCTTCCTCCTCCTTTCCTCCTCCCTCACTCGCCCCTTCCTCCTCCCTTCCTCCTCCCTTCCTCCCACTTTCCCTCCCAACTCTCTCCTAACGTCAGGAAGAAAATACGATGATACATCGATCAAGCGAAAAGCACTTATATTGTCTTCTAAGACATGCTTCTGGGATAACTACGCCATTAAACATGATTTTTCTTATTCGACACTCGTCGCCTTCGTGGACTCGCCAAGATGAGTCGTGGGAGCAACAAATAATGGCGCCCTCTCACGGCGCCTGGCTAATTGAGGCTACACTTTTCAGTGCCTTCCATGAGTACAACCAGACGCTGAGCAAGTCACTGCTCACTTTAGCCACCACATTGAACAAAAGGGATCAACTATGGTCCTATGCAATTTCAGCTAACTTCGTAATGCGTCAACATCCTGCAACAGATGTAGAGGAAGACGGCGTGCAGACCACAGTTCACAGAGAACACATATATCATAATCACGCACGTCTTTGGACAATTTGGACTGGAAAATGACGTCATATCACTAGAGGAAGGAAGCTCCGATGCTACAACAGCAATCATCATCGAAAACCCCGGGCATGGGACATCTACCTAGACAGTCAGACATATTGAGGGTTTATTTACCATTTCAACCCTAGATACGAGGGGGGCTCTATGATATTACCGATGCAGTCATTTGTGTATGCTACATCTCTACCAACTGTAGACAGAAACATAGACTTCTCAGCAGCGTTTAGGAAGTGAGGACTTTAATGACGTGTTCAATGTCATGTATTAGTTGTGCTGTGCTACTGCTGGAGCGCAGTAGCACAGCGGTAAGGCATCCGGACTCTCGACTGAGATAACGCGGGTTCGAATCCTGTGCGGCGGTGTCGAATCTTGGGCAAGTTAGTTTACGCTACATTGCTTCAGTTCACTCAGCTGTATGTATGAGTACCTGGCTATGGACAGTGGTGGATATTTGTGTACGAATAGTCTTCGCGCATTAATTGCAGCGTGCTGAATGCTTCTCAGGGAGTAAAAAGTGATTTGAGCAGTCCTGAGGACTGGATATTGCGCTATATAAGAACTTACCTTTACCTTTTACTTGAACGAGACGTTGGCCTGCCTAGATTTGCTGCTTTAAATGTACCAGGTTGCATGACGGCACAGAGAAGCGATAAGGCCGTATCGTACGTTACTTAAACAAATAATCACTCCAAAACCCAACACTAGGTGGCGCGAGCATATATTGTTCTAGAATGTAGCGCTGTGGTCGCAGTTCGTGTAGGCCTACTCGAACTCGTAAGTTGCGCGAAAACTGTCGTTGCGCCAAGTACTCTGACCGGTCGCACCGATTCGTATAGTTTGAGCTGGTCCAGTCGAATGAGCCAGGCACGGACGCACAAATAAATGTTGAGATATAGTTTCACATTATTTCAACGTATTTGAGTGCAGCGCTACAGATAAAGCGCATTTGCCAATGTTTCGCTTAGTATACGGGACAAAACGTGGTTGTGAAACAGACTAGTGATGACATCCAACAAAAATTAACATTGTGTAACTTTGTTGAATCAGCCAAGATTCAAATCCAAATGTTTCAAATTGGAATCTTGAAAACTATTCAAACTGTCTGTGCAGATCCAGCGACATATAGGTGTATATCATTTTAATATGTCTAAGATGACACGGAACAAGCAATACATTGAGTGGTTGCATCTTCTGATGCAGCCTTTTAACGAAATGTTGAGCCCCGAGATGTCCATCTCATATGACACTCCGCGTGAAATAACAAAATGTAAATCTACGAGCCACGCTTTTGGCTCAGCTAGCTAGCACGCCTACAACATTTCAGTCTCGTACATGCCAAACAGATGGAGGAATGCTCGGACGGATATGGAATCAAACAAACAAACACACACACACACACACACACACACACACACACACACACACACACACACACACACACACACACACACACACACACACACACACACACACACACACACACACACACACACACACACACACACACACACACACACACACACACACACACACACACACACACAAACAACCACACACACAACCAAACACGCACAAACGCACAAACACACACACACAAACAAACAGGCCCACACTCTGTTTTATAACATAGAAGAAAACCTGACATCGTGTTTTCTTATTGCTGCATTTAAGAAACTACGTTCCGTGGCGAGATTTGTCTTCAGACGTGATTTCCCGTGGCAAGAGTTGAAATCCAACGTGATCTGTGTATTGTAAGTCGCATTCCGTTCGTGTGCGTTGTGTCATGAGAAATGACAAACAGCATGGAGAGCTAAAATAACTAAAACAGACAATGTTATTGAGCTTGACATGATATTGAATTTTTTGACATTTCGATGCGTCCGTCTCTATTAATGAGGTCACAATTAGCAACGTCAAATGTCACTGACGAATATATATCATTCTTTCGCAGCCGTCCGACGCGACAACTTGATGGTAAGATGGCATATGATACACCCTTCCGGCCTAGCCAGCTCGCGGCTCTCTCGAATGCGTTGTGCGTGCGTGCGTGCGTGCGTGCGTGCGTGTGTGTATGGTATGGTGTGTGGTGGTATTGGTGGTGGTGAAGTGTGTGCGTGCGTGTGTGCGCGTGTGCGCGTGTGCGCGTGTGCGCGTGTGTGATGAAAAATTTGCGGTAGAAACTGTCTAACAATTCCAGGCATATTCGAACAGCCATTACTGTTTAATAAGCATCTTTCGGAAATCCAAGAAAAGCTGCTCGATCTTATCAGCGGGAGCTGCGCTTGCAACTATGGAGTTCCACAACAAGAGAAATTCCAAGAACTTTTCACGGATTCAGGTTTTGATATTTCATGACGTAGCTTAACTGTTCCTTATTTGATGTGTAACATGCATCTTCACTGCTGATGTACTAAAATGGCTTAAAGCTGCCCTACTTGTATGCCTCTAATAGGGCCTGTAAGTCTCGCGCCTCGTTTTCGATCTGGAGTCATCTGGCGTAATCGACTCCATTTACGCCAGCTGAAATAATGGGGATACGTTTTGTTTTTGGTTGTAATCATCGGAGTTTTTTCAAATCTAGTTCTTTTTTCCGGTTTCCGACAGATGATCACAAGTTGAAGCAGTGGGGAAAACTTTGTCGTTAAGAATGTTCGTGGTAACTGTGTCAATATCCAACTTTTGTAGAACGGACTGTAGTTAGCGCTCTTGCGCAGTTCTGTGTTTCCTCGGCTAGCGGCATGTTTGTCAGACAGCGATTTCGGCAATAAACAACTCACTATGACACGAGTTGGGTACATTGTGAAACATGGTGGCAGCTACTAAGGCGCCCAAACCTCCGGCGATACATTAACGTGATAAATGCAGTAGTTTGCTGATGAACATTGACGAAACGTTGAATATCGTAGTGTTGAAGTGCACTGAATCCTCGCACGAGCGTGACGTAGGAGCTACAGTCGATTCACCATAAGTCTGTCACGATGGCCGATGAGCAAGCGCGTGCAGCGCCTCTCGCAAATGTCAATCCGCCGCCGCTACTAATCTTGAAAGATCAACCAATTGAAGAATGGGCGATGTTCAAGAGGCTGTACAAGAACTATCATCACGAAGTTGCAACAACAAGATAAAGCGTATCAGCTAGCCGTACTTCTCAATGCAATGGGACCCGTGGGTGTACGGCTATACGATGATTTGACATTCACGGAAGGAGAGGACAATGAAGATACTACTGTCATCATGGCGAAACTTGATGCTACAATTCAAGGCGAACTGAACGAGACGTACGAGCGCTACGTGTTCAACAAGCGGAACCAAGGTGTGGACGAAACCTTTGATGCGTATTTATCGGCACTCAGATTATTAGCAAAATCATGCAATTTCTGTGACTGTTTGAACGACTCGCTGATAAGAGACCGCATCCTCATGGGCATTCGAGATCCCGCTAGTCGTAAACACCTGCTGCAGAAAAGGAAGTTGACGCTGAAGATGACCATATATATCTGCCGCTCTGATGAGGCGGCAAGCAAACAGATGAAATCTAAGTGTGACACAGATCAGATACACAAAGTCAATTTTCGCGGTGATCACGCAATAAAACCTAGATACCGTGACGCACACAAACAGAAACAACCCACTACACGCAGCGACAGCGACATGAGGCTGAACTGTAAATTCTGTGGACGCACACACCAGCAGAGGAAAGAAAGTTGCCCTGCGTGGGGAAAAACGTGCCACAATTGTCGAAAACAAAATCATTTCTCGAACTGTTGCCAGGTAGGAAACAAGAAGGTGCACAATATCGCTGCGTCCGAGAGCGCGGACGAGACCATCGTGGGTCTGCGTAAGGCTTCGGACAGCAGAGGTCCGATTTACGCACAACTGAAATTGAACGACAAGCTGGTGAAGCTTCAAGTTGACAGTGGGGCGACCGTGAACGTCCTGCCCGAGAAGTACGTCAATAAAGATGATATTGTGACCTCCAATGTAACGCTACACATGTGGAACAAGACGACTCGAGCTGTTGTTGGCAAGACACAATCAGTCGTAGAGAACCCCGCAACAAACAAAAAGTATGCAGTGTGGTTTGAAGTCGTCCAAGGAGACTTCACACCTCTCATCGGCAGGCAGGCCGCAGAAGAAATGGGCCTCATAACCGTAAACTACGGAAGTTTCAAGCTGGTGCACGAGGTAACGTCGACAAACGTATTGGAAGAGTTCAACGACGTTTTCGACGGAGGGTTGGGAAGCCTACCGGGAAAGGTCCACCTCCACGTGGAACAGGACGCGGTACCCGTGCAGTACCCACCGAGAAGAGTCCCCATCACACTGAAGAGCAAGTTGAAGACGGAACTGGACCGTCTCGTGAAGATGGGAGTCATCTGTCCAGTCACCGAGCCCACCAAGTGGTGTAGCCAAATACCTATACAGACAAAGAAGGACACGTCGTTGCGTATCTGTATAGACCCGAGACGACTAAACAAGGTCTTACACCGTGAACTTTACCCGCTACCGACAATGGACGAGGTGCTACCAGAGATGTCCACGGCGCGAGTATTCTCGAAGCTAGATCTGCAATCAGGGTACTGGCACTGTGACCTCGACGACGAGAGTAGCCTGCTGACTACCATCATTACACCGTTTGGTCGGTACCGATGGAAGCGTTTACCATTCGGGACGAACGTCAGCGCCGAGATATTCCAGCGGAAGTTGAACCAGGCCCTTGAGGGTCTTGAAGGTGTCATCTGCGTGGCGGATGACATAGTCGTCTTCGGCAGAGACGACGACGACCACGACAAGAAGCTGCGTTTGCAGCTCCTGCGATGTCGTGAAGCTGGCATCAGACTCAACCGGAAGAAGTGCGAGTTCCGGACGAACGAGATAAACTTTATGGGACACCTGGTCACCAGTGAAGGACTGAGAGCAGAGGAGAAGAAAATTGAGGCCATCATAAAGATGGAGAACCCAAGCGACGTGAAGGGCGTCCAGAGGCTGCAGGGCACGGTTGGGTATTTCGAAGTTCCTGCCCGGCCTCTCCGATGTCATGGAACCCATTAGAAGGTTAACGCATCCTGACGTTCCGTGGAAGTGGTCAGAACAACAAGAAAGAGCAATGGAGAAGATAAAGCAGCTGACGACACAGAGTCCGATCCTCGCCTACTATGAGCCTCAAGCCGAACTTGTCATCGAGTGCGACGCTAGCGAAACCGGACTTGGTGCAGCTCTCTTACAGAAGGGGAGACCTATCGCCTATGCTAGTCGATCACTCACTGATACGGAGACTAGATATGCGCAACTTGAGAAAGAATGTCTTGCCATCGTCTTCTCGTTGGAACGATTCCACCAATACACATTTGGGCGAAGGACAATCGTACACAGCGACCACAAACCTCTCGAAATGATCGTAAAGAAGCCACTGTATAAAGCTCCGAGGAGATTGCAAGGAATGTTCCTGCGGATGTTGCAGTACGACACGGAGGTCGTCTACCACAAAGGAAAAGAGATGTATATCGCAGATACTCTCTCGAGGTCATACCTGCAACACCAAGGCGGTACCGACAACTTCGGAGCTGTGAATGCTGTGAAGCAGCTGCAATCAGCACAGAACGTCTGGCAATGCTGAAGGCACACACGGAGAGTGACGAGACTCCACAGACACTGAAGCATGCCATACAGCGAGGGTGGCCCGAGACGCGTGATGAAACCCCAACTAGCATCCATGCGTATTTCAGCATGAGAGACGAACTAGCAGTGCACGACGGTTTAGTCTTCAGAGGAGAAAGAGTAGTCATCCCAGATGGAATGAGGAAACTCACGAAGGAGTGTCTCTACAGCGCGCACCTTGGTGTGGAAAGTGTCCTGCGACGAGCAAGAGAATGTATCTATTGGCCTAACATGGCATCAGACATCAGACAAGTGGTTGAGAACTGTGAGGCGTACAGAACCTATGAACGAGCACAACAAAAAGAAACGTTAATGCAACAAGAGACACCGACGAGACAGTGGGAGAAAGTCGGAGTGGACCTGTTCAGCTGGGAAGGTCGTGACTATCACGTATTGGTCGATTACACAAGCAACTTCTGGGAAGTCGACAGGATGACTTCAACGACCACAGCAAGCGTGATAAAAACTATGAAAGCACACTTCGCTAGAAATGGCATCCCATCAGTCATAGTTAGCGACAACGGGCCGCAGTACGTCTCGGATGAATTCCAGAGATTTGCTGCGAAGTGGGACATCGAGCAACAGACCAGCGCACCAGGCCACCAGAGCGCCAACGGAAGAGCGGAAGCAGCCGTGAAAGCCGCAAAGCTGATGTTCACCAAATGCAAGAAGTCACAGACAGACCCACATCTAGCACTTCTAGAAATCCGAAACACACCGACACAAGGGGTTAGAAGCAGCCCAGCACAAAGACTGTTAAACAGACGAACGCGAACATTACTCCCGACGACAACAACACTTCTGGCGCCAAGGGCCGAAGAATACTTGAGAAAAGACAGGGTCAGAATAAGCGAACAGAAGGAGAAACAAGGAAAAAACTACAACAGAACAGCGAAAGATCTTCCGATCCTCGAGGAGGGTGATATCGTTCGCATGAAGCCGTTCCGTCCTGGTCAAAAGGCATGGGAAAAGGCCGTGGTTTAACGACGTCTCAATGAACGCTCGACGAAGTTGATACACCTGCTGGTACATACAGGCGGAATCGAGTGCACCTTAGACGAACACACGAGGACGCGACAAACCCGCAGACGCAGGAGCCAGCAACGGAGACGACACCCGAGCCATCCGAACCGGCAGATCAATCACCGGAGATGAGTGACGCCACGGTGACGACTCCGCGAAGATCTGTGCGACTCAAGAAACGATCTACTCGTCTGGCGGACTATATTACCAACGTGTGACTTTGCCATACGCTTATTTCTATTTTATAATCGAACTTTTAACTAGTGTTAATAAGTGTAGCTGTAGACTATCGAGCCATTTTAGCGCTATATAGATAGTGTTTTATTAATAAGTTCTTATTTTTCTTTGTTTAGAAAAGAAGGGATGTGTCAATATCCAACTTTTGTAGAACGGACTGTAGTTAGCGCTCTTGCGCAGTTCTGTGTTTCCTCGGCTAGCGGCATGTTTGTCAGACAGCGATTTCGGCAATAAACAACTCACTATGACACGAGTTGTGTACATTGTGAAACAGTAACCGTGCACCTTAATCGAATTATTATCACGATTTAACGAGCCATGGTGGCGACTTTGTTGACAATGACTATGCATTATTTCGTCCAGTACGACATGTTGTTGAACTAATGCATATTTGTTTGGTGATTGTGTGCAATTAGGCAACTTTTAAGATATAAATGCATTTTTTGAAATAACAAGTTATAACATTTTAAAATTCGCGGTTTTTATAACAAACGATACTCCGTTGTATCTCGTTTTAACTCCCATTTCTTATATAATTGTTAACCATATTATGAAATCCATATGTTATATTTAATATTTTAATATGTACTGGTTCTTGTAACTTTAACTAAATATTAATATGTATTTCATTTAGACGAAACAAATTCTGGCTCAAAAACAAATTTCGGTAGAAACAAGTATATATGACCGCCGTCGACAGCTGCCTAGTTCTTTCTCTACATTTTTTATTTCCATGATGTATAATTCATATAAAACTTGAATTAACAAAGCTACAATAAACCGATAAACTAAACGTCAACAACTGTTTCCTGGCTTCCGCAATGCTAAAATCAGTGGGCAGTAATTGTGCATGTCGGCTGTCGGCTCCACTCACGCGGCATCTCGCCATGTATCGAGACACCCTTACTGGTCAGTGGTACAAGCCCTATTGGTTAGCCTTGGTTGCGTCTGAGTATGCATTTGCGTGCGTGTGTGTTTTAGATAATGAAAATAAGATGTATAATAGTTTCTTTTTTATCCTGATGGATGTTGTTAGCCAGCAGCAAATCATTCTTGTACTTGAGTAAATCAGTTAGTTAATGGTGACACTGCTAATCACTGGACCATGGCCAACTCCTGTGACAATTTAAGCCTTGCACCCAGAGCTCAATTCTCAGAAAGTAGAGCCAAAGGTGGAATAGTAACATGTGTTTATTCGCCCGAACGTTTTACAACATAATATCATCATAGTCGGCAATTCACGCAGTGTCTTTCGGATTACAGAGTCATTATGTCTCTTTGGGTTGTTTCTCCATGGCTTGTGTAAACGGCTCATCATAATGACAATGAAAAGTGATGCAATTCACTCTGCATAACAATTAAACATCTACGTCTATATATTGCTTCAACATAAAAATTTCACCATTGCTTAACATCACCATGTACGGCAATATAATACGATTTCAATATTTACACCAATAATTCGTCGTGGCGCATCACATGCCCTGCCAGACGTAGACGCCGTTGTCTCACGATGGTGGAAATCCGTGGTAGGCTGCCATACAGTTCCTTGCAGGTGACGTGATCGCGCCAGGAGACACTGTATGATTTTACGTAGTAGTCTGGTGTAGGATCTGTCAAGTGTTTTCTCTAGTGTTTGATTCAGTGTCAAAGATTCACAATCGTATATGAGGCTTGATTTAACGGTGGTGCTAAAGATGTTTTGTTTGGTGTTTCTATGTACTATCCAGTGCATGTACATGCCCAAGCCTCGGTTTTTCTACACTGTCATTTTGAAAGATGTCTACTTTCTCTACTTGGTTCCCATCTAATGTGTGCAGATTAGGATTTGTACTTGGATGTACACGTACCTGGTTTTGTTTGGATTGAGAAATAATGCCGTCGCTTTAGAAGCACTTTCAAATTTATTGAGAAAGAATTCTGATTCGTGTAGTGGGCCAGCAAACAGAGCGATGTCATCAGTGAAATCCAGATCCAATTCAACATGTACATTAGTAATTCAACATTTACTCCAATACAACAATACAACGTATACACATCAGTGTCGAGGCGTTACCGTGGCATTATGTTGACATTATTTTGATGCGTACACAACGAGCGCTAGAACTAGTTACGTTACTATTTCGTTGTCGTTCCGCGTGGCAAATATCAGCCCAGCGTGTTATCTTTGGCGATAGCAAAATATGCATGTAACGAATTTAAGAACAAAACAATATAATTATAATTGTACTAAATGTTCCTGTTGGATTGGTATTCACTGCTGGGTGTAAGCGAGCGTATTTATATATATATATATATATATATATATATATATATATATATATGTATATGTATACCTCGGCAAGGTCGTCATATTGTTTAGTTGGTCTACATGTAGAGATGGTCTCTTCCCGTCTCTTCTGTCATGTAAACAATAAGATCGGATGTGTAGGCGTGTTATGTGCATATTATATGTATATATATATATATATATATATTATATGTATATATATATATAAGCGGTTGACCTAAGCTGCCCTTAGGCTTATATATATATATATATATATATATATATATATATAAGCCTAAGGGCAGCTTAGGTCAACCGCTCCATTATGAGAGATAGGATATACGACCTCCGAGAAAACGTCTCTCAAAATCACCAAAAATATTTTTTTTTGGTGCAAATAATTATTTATATCATTATATGCATTGGTATACTAACAGTTCGAATTTAAAAATAACAGATATTGTCTACGCAACCATGGGTCAAAACGTTATGCAGAACGGCTTTGGTCTGACCTAACTGCAGCGGATACTAACATAATTTGCTGTTTTGCTAATGATACGACAATAATTTGAAGCAAAACATATTGGGCCAGTTATAATATCCTTATCCACTAATTAGCAAGTAGTAAGAGGTGCAAAGTTCTCACGAATGGCCTTGCTATGAATACAATGTATTTCTTCGCTATGGTTGAAAACGCGAGGGTAACCTCATATTTGAGCATACGCACTTGTTCGAAACTTGATTGTATGATTGTATCTTCTCGCTGTCCGTGGAATGTTGTCGGTGATTATTTCCACCTCCTGAAAGCTGGCTCCGGCGCCAAGTGAAGTGTAACGACTGGCTCCGGTGCCAACTGAAGTGTGACGACTGGCTCCGGCGCCAAGTGAAGTGTGACGACAACGCAAATGCGTGACATTATAGAAAAGAATACAGGGGGTGTTCAACGTTTTTCATTAGCTACAGATACGAAGCCAGAATTGGCATAAGACGAGAATTTGACGGACAGATCAGTCATCATCCGGTGAACATGTGATACTTCACATTCAGAGATGGATATTCCTTGGTCGGCGTTTTAATTTACTGTAAATTCGATTGATGTACGTGATCACCAATTCGTGTATTTTTCAAAATATAAAAAAGATGATACACCATGACGTTTCGCGTGGATATTATTTTTAGTAACCACCATTTTATACATATTAATAGGGCCTATATTTAAAATGAAACTGTTTTGCCATGTCAGAAAAACAGTTTTCTAGTTAACCAAAGAAAACCGTTGTACATTCTAGTTTTTAAAATGCAGTAGGTACCGATACGTACGTGTACTGCTGCAAGCCTGCAACGAAGGAACCCGCGTAACGGAAGCATTATGACAAGCAACAGAAGCAAGACGAGGCAAGGCAGTGTCGTACCAACTATAGGTCACATAGCACAGCTAACTTTCAGTTATGTAGTTACGAATATATGACCTAGTAAATATTTATTTACGACACCTCAAGAAAAACGTTTCGTATAATTTAATGGCACTGAAAGTATGCATCATAAAGTGTTGAATAGGCGGAGTTTTTCGTGATGTTTGAGACCATAACACACGTGGACACGACTAACACGTGGCTATTTATTGAGTATCGATGGGCATCGAATGGATGAATTTTAACGGTACTGGAGATAAGTGATTTAAAAAACTTGTTCAGCACATCAACGACATGTTAACAGCCAGTGGCTGCAAAGCTGTTTTACAATTATTGTGCGTGGTCACGCTATATCTTAACATCAAGCAAAATGTTAAAATGGCTACCAGTGAGAAAATCATCTGTGCTCTGTGTCCTGTAGTGCCGCTGTATGATAGAGCCCAGCAGTTTGAGCAGCTACAGCCTTGATGACGGAGACATGCACGTTCACGTACATAAAAGAACACACGCAACGCATGCAAAGTAGGGGAGACACCACGACCGAATGTCTGTCTATACAGACCCTTGTTAATTGCAGACCAGGCGTCTATATTTTTAGCAAATATCACGAGACCATAATAGTTATCTACTTACCGAATCCACGCAGCGTTACTTGCCTAGGAACACAACTGTTTGCTATTACGGAATACACAGTCGCGGCATTTGTTTGTAGCACATACAACTACACATTCTGGGATAACTAGTAGTTCACCGTGTAACTGTCACATGTAAATGTGTTCTAATACTACTTCTTTTAACTGTTATGCTGCGTTCTAATGCGGCCTGGTTTACCGTGAATATGAGTTCACGACGCCTACATGTCCCCATTTACCGATGGTGAAGTCGACAGTTAAAAGGGAGCCCGGGTTGACGACTCGTGAATACGACTTGCCAGCGATCGTGAACTCACGGAAATAATATGAGAGCAGTGGAACGCAGCAGTGTACACAGACAATTGCATCGCACATAACATGAACAACTGGTGCATGTTACCAACAACTGCCGCTATACGGCAACTACCTTTTGTAGAGCGGACGCGTCTGAAGTGATCCGTGGTGCGGCTGGAGACGAGACGTGTGACGCGTGTATCAACGAGATAGCAGGCACCGCGGCTGGTGTCGTGGTCCACGGCACGACAGATGTTGACGGAGCAGCAGAACCGCAAACACTGTTTACGTGTGAAGGAGCCCGGAAGTTGGATACCTCCAGCTGACTGCTCCCCTTGCTTGATTCTGAATACGGCGCTACACGCTACAACGTCAGATATATGTTTGTTTAAAAAGAAACAAAAGGCAATTGTGCACGTAAAAGAATTAATACAATCTAACCATTTGCAACTACAATCAACAATCTCTCGCTAGTGTTTTACTCTGAATTTATTTTCAAAGTGGGAGATTCTAGTGAAATCTTACAGCTCCCGGCGGTTAACTTATATTGAGGTATGCCCCCGATGTTGGGGGGGGGGGGGGGCAATAAGCGGCTAGAGCTTCTTTAACGTTGACGCTGCAGTGACGCATCGAATGCTCGTTTACTTTACATGTATGTGAATATGCCAGCTAGTATGCTGGTTTCTCATATTCCATTCCCTTCAGAGTTACACTTGTAGCAACTGTTATAACAACGTACAATGCACCGTGCGGACATAACATTTTAGCATCGCTCGATAGGTGCGACTCACGAATGTCCAATAGCAAGTAAAGCTTGTCGCCGTATGTAGATAGTTCTAACACCAAGTGCAATATGTGTCACGGAAGTAAAAAAAACCGGTAGATCGACCCAACGTTGTTACTTCCGGTGTCCGTGATATACCTTTATTTCTAGTTTAGACTCATCGTATACTGGCACGTTATGTTCCGCGTGTCGTTCATGCTTATTACCCACACAACCTACGATTTCTAAAACAATTTACAAAACAATAAGTATAGTACGTTATTATAACGCACGTATTGAAATATTAATAAGGTAATACAAACCGGGCAAGGATGACGCATGCGCAAACATTCCCCAACCGGTGCTTCCGCTTTTTGAGTAGCGCAACAAACAAAGTATGCGGAAAAATAATTCCTGTGTTCATGTGTCATAGGCCCTAACTTCACCATGTTTGACAATACATATAATGCGATATATCATCAATTATACATGGCGTGGAAGATACTGATCACATTTAAATTGTATTACTTAACGTAATGAAAAAGCGGCACACGTCGATTATTTTTATATGATTTCGTCTTTGCGTCTGCAATTTTCTGGGGTTGTATATAGAGCAAAATTGGCCTTCACTTGGTGGAGCCTAATCAGGATCAATGTATTGGTTTTCCAATGATTTGCAAACTACACCCCACACCACGCGCCTGCCCGTCTATGTTTCCCTTATGTTTGACAAAGGGAGAAAAGACCCGTCAGCTGGTAGACGTTCAATATCAAGCTCAGAAACTTTTTGGATGGCAAAATAGGTATAATAAAACGTTAAAATTTGCGTTCTAAAATACCCAAAACTAATCAATTAAAAAGTATCGATTACTATGCCTGAAACCAGACAGCCTCGAATCAACCTATAGAGATTGACGTGTTCGGATTGCAACATGGTGAAGTTTTTCTTCGGGTTTAGGTAAATAAAGCACTCGTGCTTGCTCAAGTCGTAGTCGAAGCCGGGACAGGCGGGGAGAACTCGGCAGATTATCCGGCAGGCGCATAAATGTGGTTCCCGGCAACTTCCACCCCATCGTATTCGTGCTGGTTCGCGAACTTCCGGAAGAAGGGTGCAGAACATTCTGCAATCGGGGAGTCATATAATTTATAACTTTTGAGTTCCGAAAACCCCGTTAATTCCAGGCTCACCAAAACCATCCAACTGTACTTCATGGGACCTCCAACTACACCCCCGTTGAGGTTCACTAAGTCTAAAACATTCCCACTACACCCCATTAACACTTACCAAGACACTCGAACTGTACTCCATGGGTCCTCCAACTACACCCCCGTTGATGTTCACTAAGTCTAAAACAGTCCCACTGCATCCCATTAACACTTACCAAAACACTCCAACTGTACTCCATGGGTCCTCCAACTACACCCCCGTTGAGGTTCACTAAGTCTAAAACATTCCCACTGCACCCCATTAACACTTACCAAAACACTCCAACTGTACTCCATGGGACCTCCAACTACACCTCCGTTGAGGTTCACTAAGTCTAAAACATTCCCAGTGCACCCCATTAACACTTACCAAAACACTCTAACTGTACTCCATGTGAACTCCAACTACACACCCGTTGAGGTTCACTAAGTCTAAAACTTTCCCACTGCACCCCATTAACACTTACCAAAACACTCCAACTGTACTCCATGGGACCTCCAACTACACCCCCGTTGAGGTTCACTAAGTCTAAAACTTTCCCACTGCACCCCATTAACACTTACCAAAACACTCCAACTGTACTCAATGGGACCTCCAACTACACCCCCGTTGAGGTTCACTAAGTCTAAAACTTTCCCACTGCACCCCATTAACACTTACCAAGACATTCCAACTGTACTCCATGGGACCTCCAACTACACTCCCGTTCAGGTTCACTAAGTCTAAAACATTCCCACTGCACCCCATTAACACTTACCAAAACACTCCAACTGTACTCCATGGGACGTCCAACTACACCCCCGTTGAGGTTCACTAAGTCTAAAACATTCCCACTACACTCCATTAACACTTACCAAAACACACCAAATGTACGCCATGGGTCCTCCAACTACACCCCCGTTGAGGTTCACTAAGTCTAAAACTTTCCCACTGCACCCCATTAACACTTACCAAAACATTCCAACTGTACGCCATGGGTCCTCCAACTAAAACCCCGTTCAGATTCAGTAAGTCTAAAACTTTCCCATTGCACCCCATTAACACTTACCAAAACACTCCAACTGTACTCCATGGGTCCTCCAACTACACCCCCGTTGAGGTTCACAAAGTCTAAAACAGTCCCACTGCATCCCATTAACACTTACCAAAACACTCCAACTGTACTGCATGGGTCCTCCAACTACACCCCCGTTGAGGTTCACTAAGTCTAAAACTTTCCCACTGCACCCCAATAACACTAACCAAAACACTCCAACTGTACTCCATGGGACCTCCAACTACACTCCCGTTGAGGTTCACTAAGTCTAAAACTTTCCCACTACACCCCATTAACACTTACCAAAACACACCAACTGTACTCCATGGGACCTCCAACTACATCCCCGTTGAGGTTCACTAAGTCTAAAACATTCCCACTACACCCCATTAACAATTACCAAAACACTCCAACTGTACTCCATGGGACCTCCAACTACATCCCCGTTGAGGTTCACTAAGTCTAAAACATTCCCACTACACCCCATTAACACTTACCAAAACACACCAACTGTACTACATGGAACCTCCAACTACACCCCCGTTGAGGTTCACTAAGTCTAAAACTTTCCCACTGCACCCCATTAACACTTACCAAAACACTCCAACTGTACGCCATGGGTCCTCCAACTACACCCCCGTTGAGGTTCACTAAGTCTAAAACATTCCATCTACACCCCATTAACACTTACCAAAACACTCCAACTGTACTCCATGGCTCCTCCAACTACAACCCCGTTGAGGTTCCCTAAGTCTAAAACTTTCCCACTGCATCCCATTAACACTTACCAAAACACTCCAACTGTACGCCATGGGTCCTCCAACTACAACCCCGTTCAGGTTCAATAAGTCTAAAACTTTCCCATTGCACCCCATTAACACTTACCAAAACACTCCAACTGTACTTCATGGGTCCTCCAACTACACCCCCGTTGATGTTCACTAAGTCTAAAACATTCCCAGTGCATTCCATTAACACTTACCAAAACACTCCAACTGTACTCCATGGGTCCTCCAACTACACCCCCGTTGAGGTTCACTAAGTCTAAAACTTTCCCACTGCACCCCATTAACACTTAACAAAACACTCCAACTGTACTCCATGGGTCCTCCAACTACACCCCCGTTGAGATTCACTAAGTCTAAAACATTCCCTCTACACCCCATTAACACTTACCAAAACACTCCAACTGTACTCCGTGGGACCTCCAACTACACCCCCGTTGAGGTTCACTAAGTCTAAAACATTCCCACTGCACCCCATTGACACTTACCAAAACAATCCAACTGTACTCCATGGGACCTCCAACTACACCCCCGTTGAGGTTCAGTAAGTCTAAAACATTCCCACTGCACCCGATTAACACTTACCAAAACACTCCAACTTGCACTCCATGGGACCTTCAACTACACCCCCGTTGAGGTTCACTAAGTCTAAAACATTCCTACTACACCCCATTACCACTTACCAAAACGCTCCAACTGCATCCCCTTGAAGTCCACTAAAAACATAGAGTCCGGGAGATTGTCTTATTTTAGAGGGGGGCAGGAGTTCATTAAGAAATCCGGAAAATCCGCGTGATTGTGCCATGATATAAAATCATGGCACAATCTCAATCGTTTTATTTATCTCTCCTTCCCTCCTTTCTCCCCCTCCCCTCTCTTTATCCCCACCGCTCTTCCCCCTCCCTCTTTTTCTCTCCAACCTCCCCCCTCTCTCTCCCTCCCTCCCTCCGCCCTCCCCCGTCCGTCCGTCCCCCTCCCTTCTCCCTCTCTTTCCATCCCTCCCTCTTTCCTCCCTTCACTCCCTCCCACCCTCTCTCCCTCTCCTTCACTTCCTTCTTCCCTCCGTCCCTCCCACTCTCCCTCCGTCCCCCCGTCGTTCCCACCCTCCCCCTCCCTTCCTCCCCCTCTCCCTCCCTCCCTCCCTCCCCCTCTCCCTCCCTCCCTCCTTCCCTCCCTCCCTCCCTCCCTCCCTCCCTGTCTCCCTGCCTCCCTCCCTCCCTCCCTCCCCTTATCTCTCCCTCCTCACTCCGTCCCTTCTATAGTTCTTTACAGTGTTCGACATGTTTCTCAAGGTAAAAGCCCGCCCAGCCTGCCCTACTCACTCTCGTCGGCCGCCGTCAGCCACCACATGCCGGCAAGCAGCGGCAGCAGAAGCCCCACCGACATCAACGGAGGGCGGTCTCCAAGTTTCGGCATCGTCGGCATAGCTGTCGTACGACGCGGCACGTCTCCAACCTATGGCAGGCCGATAGGGCCATAAACGCGGTACACTTAACGCGTTAAATAAGAAGTTAACGCGTTAACGTCGTAACCAATGAGAACGCAAAGAAGTTAACGCGCTAACTTAGCAACCAATGAGAACGCGAATAAGTTAACGCGCTAACTTAGCAACCAAAAAGGACTCGAAGAAGTTAACGCGTTAACGTATCAACCAATAAGGAATCGGAGAACTTAACGCGTTAACTTAGCAACCAATAAAGACTCGGATAAGTTAACGCGTTAACTAAGCATCCAATAATGACTCATTTAGCTACGAATCAGATATTGAACCAATGAAAGTTAATCTTAGTTATGCATTATGAACACGAAAAGGCGGTAATCTACAATACCATTCATGAACATAGCTAAACTTTGGCAACATCCTGCGCAATGTACATTAAGAATTGCACATTAACCCCCGTATTTATAGTTTTTGGCATCATATTAGGCCCTAGTATACACCTTTTCAAACTAACACACAACATTAATGGCTGTCGTTTGCTATTATTTAATGTCCTTTGTATTTTGTGGAGATATATTCATGATATATAAATATAATACAATATATAATAATTAATGCCCCCTTGTAACTATATTTCATGTTAGTTTAATTATGTAACATTGTTGAACCTAGTGTATTAAATGGAATGCATTGAAAGGGGTATAACTTTACATGAAATCGATATCCGAGCTCAGCTCCGGCCTGGTTGTCTTTGACAGTTTGGTTTGCAAGAAATGAAAAATTGTCCGCTGGTCAGAATGGGTCGACCAGCCTCCAACGGATATTTTAACTATAGACATCGGGCGGTTGCAGACGTTGGCAAATCGGGTTCATTCAATTGTTCAAAATCTGCACACTCAACTTGCAAGTACGCCGGCCGGAGGAGCTGCCGTTAGTAGTGGAAATGTTGTGGAGACGTAAGTACCTACATACTAGTAGACTAATAGATGTAGGCTTTACTGTTAACATTGTTAAACTGTGTAGTGTAGACTCTAGCTTATTGACCGCCCCCATGCTATATGGCGTGATGATGAGTCAGTTTTCGAAACTGCTATTATGTCAACATCATTCCGTACTGTTCATGGAAATGTACGAAGAATGTACAACATGCACCCATACGTGCACGCGCGCATGCTCGCACGCATGCACGCACGTACACATCAGTCATGCTATCACAATGTATAATTATTATGTAAGGTCAATGTTGAATAAAACTGAAGGGATGTGTATATCTGGATAAACGAGTTACTGGGGTAAGGTAATTGATTTAGATTCTATAGACATTACTGTACATTAATGTTAATCTAGAATAAATAATAATGGAACTAGTTCCATACAATAGTATAGATCTATGTACATAGGCGAAGGCGTTTTTCACGCGCGCATGCGGATACAGACAGACCATTGAATCGTTCCATTTTGCGAATCGAATTCTTTTCGCACAGCAGTCGGATAGGAAATTCCCAGAAATGACGGCCCTACAGAGTTATTCCCCATTCCACATTGAGTTTCCGTACTTGTGGCGTGCGGCGTCATATTTACCCAGCATGCCTAGCGTCCACGATGGTGGGGAACGCCGACAATGGCAGACAGAGGTTTTTATTGCATTGCATTTAAAGTCGGTTCAAATAAGTTCGAAATGTCAATGCAAGCGTGTCATGTCAATATCAGTTAGCTTGAAATAGGTAATAGGATCATCTGCATACGTTAAGTAAGAGGGATAGTGCTCCTGTTAATCAATGATGTAATCAAGTTATTCACTTATTGTCAATACATTGTATAATTAATTTTACTTGTAAGGTATTGTAAGTTGTAGTTTGTTTGTCATTACAACAGTCAACATTGACTCAAAATCGTGGCTAGTTTGCTGTAAATAACAGCTTGGCAGATGGAAGTTTGTGTTAGAGATAGTATAAAGATAAGAATCAAATTTATATAATACAATTTTATACATGATGTGTATTAGCAGCCTTATTATATAATTATAATACATAAGAAGCAGGAGTAGGTCAGTCATACTCGTACTAGTTAGTCACATAGTCATAGACATTACATTGACTGTCATACTAATAGGTTTGTATTATATATTGTTTTAACTTTTTCTGTAGATTTCAACAATTCCGAAACAATCCACCAGCCAGGTCCAGGTTGGGTGAAAAAAAACATCACTTGAAAACATGGACAGTTTCTGTTGTCGTTGTGGCAGCAGGAACAAGAACCATACGTTTCCGAAAAGAAGGATATGGTCGTGGAGTTACAGGTTTGATAATAATTAATAATATTGCTATCAGTTTATTACCCAGTCAAAAACAGAGTAATGTGCTAGTACTCGTTCAATAACTAACAGCATACTGGCCCAAATAAATAAACACGGTACTGGTCCAATATGTCTTGCACAGAGACTGTAAATTGGGCTAGTACTAGCATATTGTACTGACTTTATGCTGGCACCATGCTGGAACAGTAGTGGCCCAGTGCTGGCTCAGTGTATTTGTGCAGTACTCCGCCTGTGCCGGCATCCTGTGCAATGCAATTGTGTGAATTCCATAGGTGGCGCTGCAGGCTATATACTGGCTACTATTCGGCCAGTATTGGGCCAGTAATGTCAATTTAATTGTGATATGGGCATTGTACTGCCTCAATATCGGCTGCACTATTAACAATAAGTGCCAGTATTGGGCCAATTCTGCTGTGCTTGCTTCACAGTTTGTTATATTTGGGGATGCGAAAAGAAGGGATAATTTTTTTCGGAGTTTTCTTCCTCATAACATTTAGGTAATTACGGAAAACATTATTTTCATGACTGTGTTCATGCATGAAGCATATTATAAAAAGTGCAGTTTAGTTCACATTTACTACATATATAGCACACATAACTGTGTCACATGAAGTATGCCAGTAAATGATGGCTACACTCATTATTGATTAAACATACAATTTTTCTATAACAATATTACATTATTATACATTTATTACAGTTCGAGCACTTGCACGAACTAAAATTAAATTTAGTTTGGGTGCACACAGAGAGACCTTCATCGACCAGCTGAAGGCATCATTCCCACAAATCCAAGGTGGATTTGAGTTGTGCAGGGTCGGGCCTTCAGTGTTTGTCCACTCCAGTCATGAACTATCTGATTCGTGGGAGCCTTGATGCTGGCAACATTGAGGACGTGCCGGATCCATTGGTACAGGCGGCCTTGCGTGAATTAAGTGTTTTCGGTCACATTACACAGGGCTTAGATGTTCAGTTAGTATTGTATTACATATATTGATGCTTTACTGCATGCTTTCTAATTCCACAAGTAAAAACTGCTCTATGCTGTTTGGCATGATGTTACCACAACAATTTGTTTATCTAACAGTCTCATAAAACATACTGATGTAGTCGTAACTGTTCCAGTAAATAAGAATAACATATTAGCACATAAATAGACCTGAGATGGCATTAAGCCTTTTCCAGTAACAGTTGGAGAGAGAAGTGTAACATGAAACTTCACTGGTGACTATTTAGTAATAATGTAAATTTGAGGTATTGAATTTAGGTATTGAATTTAGAAATATATCAGTTAATTATACTTTATAAACGGATGGTCAAGATTATCCGGTATCATTCTTGTCGCCTGCAAAACAGACACGAACCACGTATTTATGATTGGTACATTTCTGTATCAGCTGAGAGACATTCGGAGCACAACACAGCTGAGGGCGAAGATCGGTGACTTGCTGCCTAACAGATTTGACTGGGGTGTTGTAAAGTTCACTCATGAGCTGGACATTTACAACATCCCCAGCATCGTTTCAGCAGTTGTGTTGCACCACACAGTTCTGGCGCAAAAGGCTGAACTTGATCAATTTGCTCAGGGTAGGTAGTAGTGTTAATGACATTTCTCGTCTTATGTCAAGTGTGTTGATGCATGTGTTTGTTAGTTAACTATGATTATACACATCACATCTGAAATAGATAGTTTACCACATATGAATGAATTACAGTTACTAAGAATGCAACTCAATTACTTTCTGATATGAATATATAATTATTAAGTCAGTTTGGATTACATCAATGTAAACTAATAACATTTATTTTCTTATAGGGCCAAAATGACTGAGTAAATGTTACTTAAGGTAAATACGACAATAGAGGAAGAGCGCTTTCCCACCCTCGCAACCGTTTACACTGCACTACTCGGCCTGCCCCACATCAATGCTGACTCGGAACGGACATTGTCTATGCTAAGAAAAATACACACAGACTCTCGCAGCAACCTACACCCAGACACAATCACATCATACCTACAATGTAAACTTAACTATCATGTTTCTCATATGCTATGTGAACTGTATGTTATTATGGGACCACCCTCTAGTGACAATTGACCAGACATGTTTCTCATATGCTATATGAACTGTGTGTTATTGTTGGACCACCCTCTAGAGACAATTGACCAGACTGACCAATTGCTTTAGAGTGTCTGCCATCTTGTTTTGTGGAAGTGACCACATGTATCTTTAGTTGTTCTGCAAATTAAATGTTTATAATATTATGCAAATGTTCTACATGATATTCACTGGCATACAAGTACACAACAATAACTTTAACTGCTGCTGTCGTCAGTTAGAGGTGTCGCCGTCGATGCCCCGCGACGCAAAGCACGCGTGCTGTGAGGATAAGCTCGAGCACCTGTCTGACAAGTTAATGTCCATAAACAGAGTTGTGTTAACAGGTATTGATGTTAACGCCGGTATATTAGATATGAGCTGTATTGTTCGTTCGCTATGCTTGCAGCTCGTTTATGGATGTCTTCTGGATGTTTGCCCATAGTCTTTCATGTGTGGGTCACTGACACCAGTGTCACCTTGGTGCCTTACCTAATACGGATCGCCGTGCACCAGTACATTTTTATGCGATAAGTTGCTGTACTCGTTTCATTTACTGGACCAAATGATTCCCTGATTGTACGGTGCAGCGATTAGAGCCTGTGTAAACAGTACGGGGGGATTACTTGCCATTATCCTTCTGCCATTGAAACCATCGTTTCATAGGTGCGACATTCACGAATATCTCCTGGTAGTAGAGCTATCGATATTTTAACGTCAAATGTTCGTATAACAGCCACTGGGAAATGTGGAATGAAAGTATGAAAACACCTTTGTTTGATTCAACGTTGTCCCTTTGATGACCGTAGTAATGTTGTTTCTTGTTTGGACTCGACGCAAGTAGAAAAGTCAAGTTAGATTAATTCGTGCTGACAATGTAATAACAGTGTTGCCGCGTTATTTGCGTAGGTCATCCAGCATTCATGACTTCTTCCGTTGGGTAGATTATTTCTTTATTACCGACATAACGATAAACAATTTATTCCTATAGCTATTCAAAATAAATACAATAAATAGCACGTTGCTATAATCCATACAGTGTGAGTATAATAAGGTAAAATACACCTGGCAAGGATGACGCATGCGCTTCGAAACGTAGTGCAGCATAGGCGCAGGAACAGGGGACAAGAGGCGGCTGCTGCCCCTTGGAATATATCGGAGGGGGCAGACGTATAGTTTTACCCTCCGGTCATCACAGATTTAAAATAAAATAAATATTAAAGCAGTTAGAACATTTTTGGTGAGCCTCGTGGGATCGGCCTACGTGGTTTTGTTGGAGGTTTTAGGTGAGCCTCAGTTTTTTCAGTCCAGCGGTAGGCCCTACGATACATGCTTGAGCTTCCACCAATATCTGTAAGCTTCCAGACGCTTATGGACGGCAGTAGTGGTTTGTTAACACCGGTACTCTTGATTGAGTCCAACATACTAGATTTATAAGATACCTGCTGCTATGTTAATGATACCTTGGTCGTCCCGTAGACTTGTAACGGTAATGGTTATTTGCTAACACTTCACAAACACCTGATGGCAATCTTGTTCAAAGTACGTTCAACGTTATCCTAACCTAACCTTCAACATAATTAAAAACCTAACCCTATTTGCATATCAGACCAACCAAAAAGGGCATTTTTACGTAGAGAGAATGTATGTGCTGCCATCTGGTGAATGACAAGAACACTGGCACACACCAAACTGACGAGGCACCTTCATGGAAATAGTTTTTTTAATTTGGCATACATAATACAAAAAAACCATCTTAACTTCATTATTAATACCACGCTTGTGTCTTTACGAAATATTATTATCATGCTATCTCTTGCAGTTGCATTGGTATGACTTGTTAGACGTGAACAACAAAAGGTGAAATGTGAGCTTGTGTGGTTGTTAATAATCAGGTCACGCGGGTCACCCGCTCACGACAAATTTAGCTCAACAGGTAGATCTAACAATTGCGGTCAAAAGGTTGCGCTACGCTGTGCCACTGTTGTCGTCGAGACGAAGAGGTTACACGCTGACGGATAGTAAAGTGAGTATTGCAACGCACATGGTGCATCCTATGTGGGATCCCCATAATATTATGTCCCTTTTCCTCTCCACAACGGCTAGATTCTAGAAATAAGGAGCATTCAGCCAGAACGAAGTAACTTGGAGAACTAGACCAACGACCACGTGGAAACGTTCGCTTCACCCACGCCCTTAATTTGTGAACGGGTCCCGGCAGGTTTAATATCGGCCGAGGTGGCGTGAGTCGTTTCGATCCATATCGGTCGATTCGGCACCGACAACAGCCGTGTTAGCGCCAGGTGACGGACCACGCTAGTAGGCCAATAAACGCGCTTGTTCCTTCGGTGGGGTTTTAAGTGAACCAAAGCAGTAGTTTCGGACCAAACAATAGAGCGGTGTCTACGGTTACGGCACTCATAACCGTAGAGCAGGTGTAGGACTTTAAAAACACTACCCCGTTCAAAATACCACGGTAATATTTTGACATTTTTGAAATCGACCTGTATTGAAATATATCTATTGCATTGCGAAGAGCAAGCTGAATCAAAATATTTCATTGATCAAATGTTCAGCTCTGGATTACATCCCTTGATATGCTAGTATAATAGACAACATTTTCTTTTCTGAGAGCTGTGTAGAAAGAAAAAGTGCAGCATGGTTTTAAACGATGCTACAGATCATATGCAAATTTTCGTCCTGTGCGACAACAGCACTTGCATGGTTATTAACGATGATCCTACATTTAAACTTAACTGCATTGCTGAACGATGTAAACCTAAAACAACATGTGACATCGGCAACACACTGCCGGGGTAACATTCTCGACCTCGTTATCACCCCGGTGAATGGCTGTATTGTGACAGACGTGTCGGTGGAGTCCTTGCTCACAGACCACCACCATCATGTAAAAGTTGGTTTCATCAAAGCCACGACCAGTGCGTAAGGAAGTGATTTATCGTAAATACTCTGCAATCAACATGCAGCAGTTTTCGTGCGACTTACGCGCTTCGCCACTGATTAACAACCCCACCGACAACATTGAGAGTCTGTTTGAACAGTATAATGATGAACTTCGAACGGTAATTGACAGACATCCACCAGTCATCCAACGATTGATAAATGTGCGTCCAAGACAACCATGGCGGACTGACAACCTGCAGCTGATGAGACGGCAAGTGCGACGAGCAGAGTGCAAGTGGCGTCACACGCGGCTAGCTGTCCATCGTGAAATGTACACTGACTTGCGCGACGCGTTTAAGCAGAGCATCGCCACAACCAAATCTGATTATTACTGTGCTGAAATCGAAGCTACATCTCACGATACCAAAGCAAAGCAAAGTATCGCATCACGAACAATTTAATGGGTCGTACTCGTACGCCTGTGCTCCCCGAATGTGACGACGACCCGGATGAGCTAGCTGAGCGATTGGTCTCTTATTTCACAGATAAGATCACTGATATCAGTACACGGCTGGTGACTGCACGCTCGCAATGTCAACTGCCCGCATTCCTACACGATATCGAATGCCGTATTGAAGAACCATTGTACGACATTCAACTTGCTACAGTCACCGACATCTGCGGTCTGGTTGAGAAGACATCCAGCAAATCTTCTTCCAGCATTGGCGTCATTTCTGGAAGCATGCTTAAATCTAACATTGACATTCTTGGACCAGTGTTAACCAGCATTGTTAACATGTCCATCGTGTCGGCATCACTACCTGTCGCTATGAAACATGCCGTAGTAACACCGCTGTTAAAGAGGAATGGTCTTGATCCAGAACTGTTATCGAATTATCGTACAATATCAAATCTGTCTTTCGTATCGAAGCTCGTCGTGCCTCAGGGTAGCGTGCTCATACCTCTTCTGTTCACGATCTACTGCCTTGGACTCAACCATGTTTTTGAACTTCATCAACTACGCTATCATATGTATGCTGATGATACGCAATTATATGTGGACCAGCCACTTACAATGGCCACCGATCGAATATATCGTTGTACCACCGATGTGAAAGCGTGGATGTCTTATATAATCTCCTGCTTAACGAGAAAAAAACCGAGGTGATCGTCATAACTGCAGTGAACAATCGGAAACTTGTTCACCCGCCTGTTGACCAAGTCATTGATGTGGCTGTGCACGTATTGATTAAGGCAACGCAGTGTTATATGGTCTGCCGGAGACGCACTTGCGAAAGCTGCAGATGGTACAAAATTCCGCAGCACGTCTCATTACCGGGACAAGGAGACGAGAACACATAACACCTGTTCTGTACCGTCTGCACTGGTTGCCTATACGCCAGCGGATCGAATTCAAGCTCTTACTGCTGGTATACCGTGTAGTGCACCATCTCGGCCCTGCGTACATTTCATCGCTCGTGACATCCTACACGCCGACCAGATCACATAGATCGGCCGAACAAGGTCTGCTGACTGTTCCGAGATATCACCTTGAACATTATGGCCGTCGTTCCTTCTCGGTGGCTGGCCCGATCCTGTGGAATTGCATGCAGTCAGGCATGCAAACTGACACTTTCAAATCACTCTTAAAGACACACTTATTTCGACAGGCCTTCAAAGAACTTTGCAGTCCGCATCAGTGACATTTGTGCAATGTTGACATTCGGTTATGTACTTAGGTTGCAGTTATTTAGTTATTTTTTTATAATTAGCATATTATATGTATTTATTTTATTTTATTTAAGCACATTATTTATTTTAGGTATTTAAAAGGCTAATTCATTTAATTTGTGTATAATATATACACTTGTAAATATATATATTTATTTTTATTCAGGTTTATCTAACTGACATTTTATGTAATTTTTATATGCTACTTTTAAATCATATTCATTTACCTTTCTATTTAATATTTCTATTTAATATGTTTTAGGTCATTTAATGTATATACTTATACTCTACGATTGTCAGCGCCTTTGAGCAGATTTGTTATCAGGACACACGGCGCTCTACAAAATCCTTTATAATAATAATAATAATACATATAACAGAACGTTAGATGAGAACTCATTATACAAATTTGAGCACGATTTAAATGACGCAAACTGAGACACTGTAATGAACGAGTCAAACACTGATTTAGCGTTCTCGCGCTTTATGCAAATGCTAAGTAACACTTACAACGATGCCTATCCTGTCAAAATTACAACGTATTCAGGAAAGACCAAAAAAGACTTATAAACCTTGGTTATCAAGAGGCATAAAACGTTTGTATATAAGAAGAATAACCTGTACTTAGCGTTTCTAAAAATATGATAGAATTAACAGAAAGTCACTACAAAAATATGTTAACAAAATTAGATTTAACAAGATTGCCACCCAGAGAATTAACTCTAGGTGGCAGGTGGACTTTTATTTATGTGCATCCCGCCCTTCTAAGGTATGTGTCGATTTTATTTCACGCTACTAGTACCCACACACTCAAAGCGCTTTAAACTTTACTCCCTGGCAGACCTGTTCAATCGAACCCCATCTTGACTTTTCTGGGAAACATCCAGCCACGCGGTAACAAATATGTTTTCTGAATAGGATGATAATTTATCTTCTTAAAATAGTCACATTCATGTAAATAATCACATCTAGTGTGGCGCCGCGGTGCAGTGGCTAGAGCTTCAGACTCTCAACCGAGAGAACCCGTTCGAATTCTATACGGCGGTGTCCAACCTTGGGCAAGTTCGTTCGCAATACGTTGCTCCAGTTCAATCAGTTGTATGAATGGGTACCTGGCTATAGACAATGGTGGATATTTGTGTACGAATAGCCTTTGCACATTAATTGCAGCGTGGCTGAATGCTTCCCAGAGAAGTCGAGATGGTGTTCGATTGAACAGGTCTGTCAGGGAGTAATGTGTAAAGCGCTTTGAGCAGTCCTGAGGACTGGATACTGCGCTATATAAGAACTTACCTTTACTTTTTTACTTATTTAAATGTGCGTTAATCACTCTAGAATGGACAAGAGGTTCGACGACTTTGACCCAGATGTATCCCGCCGTGTGCATTAACCCGACTTGTAAACACTGTTTGTAAATCATATTTCTGGTCAAACAAAAATAGAAAATGTATAGATACTTGCGTATTCGTGAACTGCAACTCATTATCTTTCTAGTGAATCCAAATACATGGCGATTATTCCAAATATTTAATATTGCTCATATATCCGAAGGGCACACATCGATTGTTGACATGTACAATAGTATGTGTGCCGTCAGAGGTCCGGTGAGCCACTCGAAACCACAGTTCCAGCAACTGCCGCCAAATGGCAGAATGCCGGTGGACAATGTCTATTGTGGTCTGCTTTTCTAATTAGGTTACAATTCTCATATGCTGGAAGGCAATTATTATTCACTATTAATATGGCTTCATGGTATTGTAGGATTTGATATGAGTAAGAACGTATTGTTCACATCCGGAATTTGTTTTACAAGAACATCGAAAAATGCAATACACCGCTCCAGTTTTCTCCGTGAACGTTTTACGTGCGATGTCGACGTGGACGAATCGTAATGAGTTCATTGTTGGCCAAAGTGAGCTCCTTTGTTTTTATAAATATTAATTTATACCAGTGTAGTTACCAATGTTTCAACTAACACCGTGTTTCAAGTCCCCATCTCCCCTATTTCGGCACTTTGCGAACTTATGCGGTCAACCCTAGAGCAGCAGCGTGAACAATTACTTCACCAATTTAAATAAACGATATATCTGTCTAAATTGTTTACGGTATGTTCTTCAACTATTGTGGAAGTGAACACACCGTTTAAGTATACGTCTCCATTTAATTTTTTTAGTTATAGTTAGGACCGAATTTCCGATAAAATGAACCCTGTAGGCATTTTTTGTAGAATATACCAACAAACGGTTTAATGTAAGTTGGGTGAGCTGAATCCAAACATCCATGTTGACAATCTGTGGAAGGGGTGAATGACTCCCTAAATTTGAGAAAACACAAAATTACGTTAGATTAACCCCCGAATATGAACCAACACCTTTCTAATTAGCATAATATTGATCATGTAATAAAACTAACCCATGTTGGCAATATGTGGGAGGGGTCCATGACACCCTAAGTTTAAAAAACTACTGTGTGTGTGAGTGTGTGTGCATGTGCATGTGCGTGCGTGCGAGTGTGTGTGTATGTGTGTGTGTGTGTGTGAGCATGTGTGTGTGTGTGCATGTGTGTGTGTGTGTGTGTGTGTGTGTGTGTGTGTGTGTGTGTGTGTGTGTGTGTGTGTGTGTGTGTGTGTGTGTGTGTGTGTGTGTGTGTGTGAATAGGTTGTTCCCATTTCTTTTGTGTTGTTTTGACAGACCTACTGCCTCGTTGAAGACTACGACAAGTGACGGAACTGTGGAGGTCGTAACACAATTGCCAGATTCAACATGGCGAAACTGGACTGGATGAAACAACATTTCATGGCAGTCATTTGCTTTCTTCTATTGCTGTTATATTTGTTGAGTCGTGAGAATCGACAGACGATGACAGCAGTGACAGAGCACGAGGCGGAACGTGAAGATATCAGCAAACATATCAAGCAACAACTGCAGAAGGTGGCCGTAGAGTTGAAGAAAGCGGCCTCGTCGACTACAGACGGAAACGAGGCACGCAGATACATGCATACATCTTTAGACTTGGTGCTAGGAATGTTACAGCAGTTGGGTATAACGAAGCCAGACGTCGACGTAAAAGTCGGGACACAGGTGGTAGAAAGCCGAAAGGGAACGCTACTAGACGTGTGTCCCGAGGTGTTGCTCGGTCCCAAAACTGACCATCCTGTTTACGAGAAAAGCCGCGTGTTAGCGAACTGCACCAACGTGCGACCGTTTCCCGATGTATTGTCTGTCCTCTTAAACGGATTTGATTACGTCACCGACAACGAGATTCTCGTGGTTCTACGTGATATTTATGCCACCTATCCAAAACTGACAGTACACCTGGCCGTACACGAGACACTGGCGATTCCGAACAACCTCAAGCTGGACCTCCATCAACACGTGGTCGGAGAAACAGCGGCGGCCAGCGTTATTTGGAACACGCTCGCAGAAAAGGCGACGACTGATTTCGTGTTGGTCGGAAGACGAATCGAGCGATTTTTGTGGCTCGCCAACTTGGAGTTAGAACGTCTGGTCCGAGTTGTGTCCGAACTCGGTGTTGATGCTGCAGGTGGCGCATTTCGAACACCAGACGGACATTGGTCATTGGGTTGTCAGCAGTCACGGCTCGCTCACTATAGAATCAAATATGTGGATGGATACCGAAGGTCGAGCAAGTCGTGTGCTTTCTGTGATTATGTTCCGTCGCCATTCGTAAGCAGGTTACCCACACTGCGCGCCGTAAAATTCAAAATGGCGTCATCAGACGTAGTGTTTCATGATTACTTTCTTCGCTTGAAGAAACTGGGAAAGCTGTCGGTGTCGTGTCCTGACGTCATGTTCTACGTGCAAGCGCACAACGAGAGCTCGGCCAACCGACACAAACACTGGAAGCAGATGGCGCAGGTTCACTCACTCAATGTTGTTCACTTCGCCGACGGAAAACAACTGTCGTTTTCGTGCGCCGAAGCAAAGACGTCGTGTAATTTGAGAAAAGGTATAAGTGTACCGGTCTGCTGCTTGGACATCCTCACAAAACTGATCCAGGATACGTTTGATGTTTGCAAGAAACTTGGCATTTTCTGTCGCACCAACTGCGGCACCACCGTGGGTGCGATGAAATTCAACGGTGTTCTTCCGTGGGAGGCTGACGCCGACATATCGTACACACCATCGGAAAACGTAAATTTCTGGCAGCACAAAGACGAGTTCATCAAGCGTGGGTACACATTAGGTATATATTACCCAAACCGGTGTCGCCACTTCAATCAGAACATATCAATATGCCGCAAATTCGCCATCAGAACACGGTACTGGCATGTTGATATGTGGGACAATACGCCAATCAACGTTACCGATTGGTTGTGGAAAAACCAGCTTAAGCCGACGCAAGTCCAGATAGGTGATCGATGGGTCAATTCGTTGACCAATCCAGGCCTCTACTCGCGTAATTATTACGGATTTGAGATCTTGAAACACGTGGAACACCCTTCTGTGATTGGTCTAGCCCCTTTTGAACCGATGCATGGTGGTAATTACGTTAAGTGTTCCAGACCCGGATTTCACGGTTGTCTTGATCAATCTGAGGCCGACGGGAATATAGATATAATATACAATTGACCTATCGACCACATGAACTAGCTTCCTTAATTAACAAGTTCCGTATAACCATCAAAATGGACGTTGCACACGTGAAGCGTTCGGATATTCCGACGTATATCTGGTTCTGACTTCAGATGCCTTCTTTATGAGAAAAACACACAGTTGTTTAAGCGAGTGCGGGGAATACATCGATCTAGCGGATGTCATGCCGCCCCAGTAATGTAATACACACACATGCATTATGTATGTAAACATTGCTGTCAAGGCAAAGCTTGACGGAGGGCACGCGCATAATTGTTATCGTGACGTTGGCAAACAGCTGAATCCATCGAATGTGATGTAGCCAAAATGGATACGTCAATTAAATGTGCTAATCAAAGCAGCTGACATAAATGGCAATGCATTGTAACTAATATAAAAGTGTAATACGACAGGTTTAACCCTTGTGTGCATTATGAAAGGGTGGGTATGCCTTGTGTGTGGTTGAGAGTGTGCTGTGTAGTGATTTTCGTGTGTATACAAGACAGGCTCGCGTATGGTTGTCGTTCTGGGCTGTTTAGAGGGTGGGTGTGGAACTTGCAGTGGTGTGTTTTTTATTGAACAGGTACTTGTGTAGGGAAACGCGTGCCTGGGCAAGGGTTGTACAGAAATATGACTTGAGGATCAGTTATGTAGCATCGGGGAACAACTTGGATTCTGGGTATTTGGGGAACTGTTATCGAAATATGTGTTGTAGTGAGGTAAAATATGCATGTATAGACACACGCGCACTCGCACACACGCACATGCACGCACGCACGCACGCACACACACATAGATATACATTATATATAGTATATTCTAAACTAGTATTATATTCTATGCACGAGTGTTCTAAATGGAGTATGCAACTGTTTTAATTCGATTTTATTACACCCGTTTTATTTGCATGGTATTTGTTTACTTTGGTTTTGGTTTGTGTGCCAGCCGTGTGAGGAATTTGCAATATATATATATACATATGTATATATATATACATACATATATATATATATATATATATATATATATATATATATGGGTCCTGATCGGTTGATGGGCCAACAGATGACAGACATTGTGGAGTAATTATATATATATATATGTATATATATATATATATATATATAATTATTCCACAATGTCCACAATAATTATATATGTATATATATATATAAGTATATATATATATATGTATATATATATATATATATAATTATTCCACAATGTCTGTCTTCTGTTGGCCCATCAACCGATCAGGACCCATCAGACAGTTTGCACCATGCTATTGTACAGTGACACGCAGCACGCACGCACGCACGCTTTCACGAGCGCACCGTCGCACAAACACACTTATCTACATATTCACTTTCACACGCACACGCTCACGCACACGCTCATATACACAGTTAGCCAATGACACTAATTAATACTAATTAACTGTTTAATTGCCCTACTAATATTTAAAAAACAAAAACAAATACTTAACCCTAAAATTCTTTAGATGAGACCTAGTTTTTAGGAATCCATGTTATAAATTATTTTAATTTTATAAGGAATTCCACCATGTGGTCTGCAATAAACCTTTCTAATAATTTGCATAAAACGTATGTTCAACTCACTGGTCTGTAATTTTCTTTCTAGTTCGTTGAACCATTTTTAAATAATGGTTTGCTTCTTAACCATTCTAGTGGAACGATTCCCTCTTTTATTTACGAGTTAAATGTAACATGACGTGTACTGAGGTGATAAGCGAACAATATAAACCAATTCTAATGAAACGCTTATAGCATTTCGAAGACCTCTGTGTTGTCGTTCTAGTGCACACAACAGATAAATGATCTTGTGATTGGTAATAGTAACCATATTTAAAGTAAAACTGACACATTTGATGAGGTTTGAAAATCGCCTAACTGAATCACACACAAATCAGTTTGCAAAGTGTTCTAGACGTTGATAATATTATATCAGAACAAACTAATGTGGTGGTTATATTGAATTCTAAGACGGCAGTCATAAGGTAATTTTATATTATCACCATATAACATTATATCGCGGCTCTCATATGTGTGGGTCTGACCACAGAGAGCAACCAGTTATGTGGCTTACAAGACAATAAATTACATGATAATTCCCTGGTGGCCAACTTGAAATCCAAGATGCTCATAAAATAATTGTATTTTGTATAATCAATTCCTTGCCCACAAATATATAGGTCTTGCACAAAACTAGCTTCCTATGTGGTCTAGAAGAAAATATGATAAATTACTGGAAATGTTGTGGCGGCCACCTTGGAAATCTAGCATGGCGTCGATAAAGCAATTTAACGTTTTCATAATCATATATGTGGGACTAGCAACAAACATCAGCTCTCTACGTGGTTTACAAGGATATATGAGAAGCAGAAGGATGTACTATGGCAGCCATCTTGAAATATAACATGGCGGCCGTAAATGTAAATAATTAAACTAGTTTTGTAATAATCAAATAGCAACCAAAATTACTATTCTACATGACTTAGTCCAGCGTAGGCCTAATGTGACTGTGGCATTCATCTTAAATAAATTCCAGATGGCTATGATGAAAAATGCTAACCTCACAAAATCTACTGCTAAGAGTCCAAAATGCTGCTGTTCGGCTGGTGGACCGCTGTCTCAGATGGGACCACGTCATACCGGTACTCAAGAAACTTCACTGGCTTCCCAAAACTGTCCTCAAGCAAGCGTATACTGTTCATGCCGCTGCACAATTCGAAGTGTGACATTGGCGCCAGATGTGCGGCTGTGCCTTCAGCTGCCTGTCAATAGGCGCAGCCGAGCACATGACTGATATAATCCGAGCTAGCAGAAAACCAGTACACGTGCACTGGATAACGATATAAAACAAAGAACACACGGCATATTATATGGAACCACACATAAAATGCGATCTCCCAAGCACTCCCGTAAAGCAAAGCATTTATTCCTCAATTCTGCTACTGACGTTATATACTCAACACAGACTGACACCAAATTACATCACCGACCTACCACACGAGCAGCGAGCTACTCTAGGAGTCCGGTCGACTGCAAAACCACTGCAAGCCTAATCATAATACCAACCACGACTAACCCTAACTATTTTCTACTACTGACCCGTAACACTAATTCTAACTGTGTATACTGATAACCATAACTCTAACGACTAATGTGGGGATGAATTTTGGCTGACGTCAATGGTGCGATTTAAATTAAGAAACATGATATGTAGTGTCGACGATATGTGTGTGTAATGTTCGGTGATGTTATCACAGAGCCATTACTGTTCATTTCCTCACAATTCCACAAACACAACTTATTGCTATGAATCACGAAGACGTATTATAATTATCTAAAAGTAAGTTTAAAACATAAGTTTCTTATATAGCGCAGTATCCAGTCCTTAGGACTGCTCAAAGCGCTTTCCATTTTACTCCGTGGCAGCCCAGTTCAATCAAACACCATTTCGACTTCTCTGGGAAGCATTCAGCCACGCTGGAATTAATGTGCAAAGAATAATCGTACACAAATATCCACCACTGTCTACAGTCAGGTACTCATTTATACTGCGTAGTGAACAAGAGCAACGTAGAGTGAACGAAGTTGCATAAAGGTTCGACACGGCAGCATAGGATTTGAACCCGGGTTCTCTCCATTGATAGTTCGGTGCTCTAAACACTGCTCACTGCGCCACTGCGCATCTCAAATCTCTTTTATAAATAATGTGGGGCAAATTAGGTTTTGGGAATGTAAAACGTAATGTGCGCGTAATACGTAAAAAGTAATTTAAAAATCGCACGAACAATGCGCGCGCGGCAAATACTTCAGGAAAACGGCCCCTGCGTCATGGACTTGGCAACACGAGGTAGAAGCTGACACACTAGACACCATCAGCTAACGTAATTAACCCCCAATGAACGCAACATCTAATTTGAAGTCGACACCACACTTCGAGTTGGCGTCTAGCAAAACACCATTAGCTAACCGTCCAGTAAGCGGTTCTACGTTCGATTCCAACAACGATAAATTAAATTCCGTTATAACCTTGGAAATTATGTGATAATTAGAACATTCACAGCTAAAAAGAAAATGTCGTACGTGCGACAAAGCCAGAATAGTCCAAAAACATTATATGTATATTTAAATGCGTGAGGCTCGGCAAGCGCCTGACTGTAGTTGTCAACACACGACTCGTAGGTCTTTTAAAAATTCGTCAAATGATAATGCTGAATGATATTTCAAACTCAACTTTCTGTATAGGTTAATGTTCCAAAGACGTCGAGCTGTCACACAGCACAGTTGTTTTTCAATTAATTAACTATCAATATAACTATTTACGTACAAAATAAAGCGGCGTTTATGCATATGCCGAATTTCAATTTCTCGCGTTCGAACGTCGCTTCGAACGGCTGGTCTAAAGGTCGAAACTGCGGTTGTGTTGCGCTTAACCGAGTTAGCTCAGGGGCGGGCAACCTTTTTAAATGGATGCCAAATAAATGACTTGGACTAGGTCAGCGGGCCACACATTTATTTCTTAACGTTGGTTATGACTAGTCCAATGTTCGTTGAAACTGGTACATTATGGTTATGTTGCGTATACAGTACAGGTATCTATATACCTGGGCATTCTAGCTCATAGGCGTTGACGCTGAACTTACACATTGTTGCAGTTTTTAAATAGAGTTGTTGTTATTGTGAAACATCAATGGCTAATGTTGAACAATTTACTGTTACAAGTACACACTATTCAAGGTCTGCGTTGTCGTCGTGTAACTGACATTAAATTGTTGACAAAGTGCTCTATGCAAGTCCAAGTGAGTTCTGGGTTTGTTTGTGATAGTTTTACAAACTGTTCCATCGACAACTGCTTTTGGTTGCAAGATACACCTCACTGAATATCACTACGAGTGCCACAAAGCCACATTACATTTTGATAAACTTCATCTATATAGTTTCCGGCGCGTCGTTGACTATAGCGTTTTGTAAAATAAAACGAAATATACGAACTCCGATATATATAAAACGCTTTGCGAAGTCCCGCCTCAGCTGCTCAACAAATGCTTCGTTCAAGTTCGGCTTTTCTAGTTCGTTTTCAGGAGTGTTGAGAAACGCAATACTGTCTCCCACAGTTGCAACTTGATTTCGAAACCGAAAACGAACTGGAACAAACGAAATAGAAGAGTTCTTTTGTTAGATGTTCTCGTCCCTTCAGCAATTAGTCCGCGAGCCTCATGAAATAGCTTCGAGGGCGGCAGGTTGCCGACCCCTGGGTTAGTTAACGGTGTCTGGTAATGCTTATATCTACCCTCATGCAATAGCATTGCAAGATGAATATAATTTGACAATTCTACATACGACGACTAGGGAATATCGATGGACGTGAAGTTCACATACTCTCCGACCTTCGTCATTTTGAAGAAACAACAAGTATCTGTAAGCGTGTTGTGCTGTTTATGTAACGATGCTGAGCTTTTGCTAAGATTTGGAAAATATTACTGTCGCAACTGTCAGATGACGAGCATTCTTTAATAATAATTAATAAAAACACATCTTTATTTGAATCATAATAATACTGTATCAATTTCGCTTTTCTGTCAACGCCAAACTCAGAAGTAAAACTGGAGGTTATTAAAACAAATTTATCATGGAATCGTACGCAAAGTTTACAAACAATATATTATGGGATTGGTCACTATTTCACTTCCGCATTCAGAAAAGACGAATAAAAGTGATTTTGAGAATTTTGTGGATATGGTACGGTTGCAAGAGTGAAAGCAATTTTTGTTGTCATCATCAAATGTGTTATTTACACTTCCCCTGGAAGTTTGGTGACGTTCTTACAATCTGTATATGTACCAGTTAAGTCAGTGTTACTAATGCAGCTAAATTGTGCCAAGTGAAAATTAAATCGACTTGGCCAGATGAGAAATAGTGGTTCAAAATGCATTGCTTTTCAGGTTATTCTTTTGTATTTTTCGAATATAATTCATGAATGTTGATTAAAATTAGTCCCATATGTCCCATTTGTACTAAATTAATTTCTCCTATAAATCTACTTTACAGAGGAACGAAAGGTATTAAAATCCATGACTTGTAAACCAAAATGTAGGCGATTTCCTTCCCCTACCCCCTAAACACAACCGTCAAACAAACTAAAAGAAAATCGCCGTGTTCAAATGTTAACAGTTTTTTTAATTTTCCTTTAATATATTAAATAACATAAAATAAAATTGCTTTGGGTAGCACTAGTTTATGAGTAGTCTGAAAACATTTACCTCCAAAGACAATCTTGTTATCACTAAGTCAGGTATAGCATGAACAACCATTTCTCACGCATACCCAAAACAGGGATCAATTTCTCACTTGAAAGTACCGTTGCTCAGCAAACAAAAAAATTACAGAACAGTAGTTATCTATATCCACATGTTTGAAGGTAGCTTGTGCATAAGCCTACTTGCTGGAAGGTTAACAGTTAGAAGTGTTGCCCGTTTATGTTAATTGTCACTCTCTGATTCGCTGCTTTCGCTGCTGTCAAACCTTGCAGCATATGGTCGTTGTCATCTGCAGTGGGCAGGCAGGTTGTGTGGATGTCAATGGAACAAGGTTGCCGTTATCCATACTCTTCATAAGTCGGGATTGCTGACTTGAGCACTCTTGTCTATCATAGCACCAAAGCTGCACGTTTAAAATGCAGAAGAAATGCATCTTCTGTTGGTGGAAGAAATTTCAACAGCGTTAACTTGTTGTCCAGGAACTTGTAAACTCGAAGCTTTCCAAGATCCGATCCTTCGAACGCATCGTCTTTGTTGGTGTACACAACGATCAAAAGGACCCTTGCCTGGGTGATCACGTCTCCTGTTATATAAGCATCATCTTATTCGGCAAAGTTCTCAAGTGCAGATGTGTCTGTTGCTTTGCTGCGGTTCATCCACACCTTGTTACCAGTGAAATATGGATAGCTGGTTGTGTCTCGCCCACTAAGGCTGTGCAGGAAGGGAAGTGCATGGTGTTGCGCGGGTCCAAGAGCAGCACGCATCTCATTGATCGGTAGATAGCTATCTGGTACAGTTCGAAACATAGTTCTGGCAGATCTTTCACAGCGTGGAAGCATAATAGACGCACATGACAATGACTTATGTGTCATTGGCGTGGATAATCACTCGGTCGACACCTTAATTCCGGACACTGTATATGGTGTGAAGTATTACTCTGATGTCTGCCTCCTGTTGAGTTGACTCCAGCCCATCGTTATTGCTAGCTACTCTTCCTTACTCCATGTCTCATATAGGAAGTTCAGCAGTCCCGCCTTGTTGGCCGACACAGAGAAGAACTCCTGTGGATCAGGAGCTCTGTACTACTCACTGACCTCAAGCAGCCTTGCTGGTCGTGACCGGGCATATCTGTGTGGCTGGATGAATGACGTTAGGCTTTGGGCATTGTACCGGTCTGTATGATACTTGTAGCAGCAGGTACATATTGAGTAAGTTTCATCGTGTAGCATGTTGCAATGGCTCCAAATTTTTCGTCTTTGTGGAATGACCAACGGCGAAAAGCATATTCGTTACCCGCCACCACTGCCGTTTTCCGCATCTCCTTTGGTAGACCAGGAGCACTGACCACCTTGGTTTCTTCTTTCAGGGTCTTAACAAGGCTAGCCTTTGAAACAGCAGACCTCATAGTTCCGTCTCCATTGAACAGTGACTGGAGAATCCAATGTTTGCCAATGAAGTCGACAATATCGACTTCGCCACCACTAACAACGATCTGGGTCGTCCGCAGGAGGGCAACAACTTCGTCGTTTTTCCCTAGAGCGGCAGCTTGGTCCTTTATGTTTTGGGCTTCACATTCTTCTTCTTTTTCCGTTTGCTCCCTTGCGAGGTGGGGTCCACGTCACTTGGTGGCTTCTTCTATTTTCTTTGTCAGATCTTTCCACCTCTCTCTCCCGTCCGCAACGACCATCCATTCATGGCTGTTCACGCCAGCCCTCCCCAGGTCTCGTTTTATGCTGTCGTTCCATCTCAGCCTAGGTCTTCCTCTCCGTCGTCTGCCCACCTCGTCTACTTTCCACGCTCTTTTCGGTAGTCTGTCTTCACCCATTCTTTGTTCATGTCCCGCCCGTGTCATTCTGTTTCAGGCTACTTTCCTCTTTAGTTGGTTTTTCATTTCGTTTTTCATTCCTTCATCTTCCTTCTATCCTCTTGCATTAGTCTACATATTCTTCTGACCCATTTGTTTTCTGCTACCTGTATGTTCTTCTCCTGTCTCTCTGTCAGTGCCAACGTTCCCAAACCATATATACAGGCTGGTACAATGCAGGCTTCCAAAACTTTTCCTTTCAGTTGTTTCTTCAATTTTCTGTCCCATATAATGCCTTCTCCCCTCTTCCATGCTTCTGCTCCTGCTTGCACCCTACTCTGTATTTCTTTACTATTCCTTCCATCCTCACACACTGTACCGCCCGGGTATACAAAGCTGTTCACTTTGTTAATGATCTTTCCGTCCACAACTACCTGCAGATCTACCTCCTACTACCTCGTACTAGATTCATTCGGAGGTCGTGTTTTCTGAAGGTGTTACTCCATTCATGCAATGCTTTCTGTAGTTCCTCTTTGTTATCAGCCGCCACTGATAGGTCGTCTGCATACAGTATCTTCTTAAGTTCTTCCTGCTCCAATATCTTGCCACTGATGAAGTTCATCACCATAATAAAGAGCAGGGGACTCAAGGCACTTCCTTGTCTGGGTCCTACTTCCACTCCAAATTGTTCCGATGTTTCTCCTTCGACTCTCACTACCGCTTTTGTCTCCTTGTACATTTCCTCCACCAGTCTGACTCATGCTTCTGCATCCTCTATCCCTCTCATGACTGCAAATGCGAGTTCTCTCGGCACGGTGTCAAAAGCCTTTTCCAGATCTACAAAACCGAATGCTACATCCTTTTAAGTTTCTCTCTTCTTCTCGATAATTTGTCTGATGGCAAACAATCCATCAACTGTTCCGCTCCCTTTCCTAAATCCCAGCTGATTCTCTCCGATTTTGGTCTCCACTATAAGCTTCACCCTAGCATCCAGTATGTTTTTTTAAACAATTTCAGGGCTTGGCTCAGTAACGTGATGCCTCTGAACCTCCCTGGGTCATGGATGTCCCCTTTCTCCTTCCATATCAGCACAATCTTCGCCATTCTGTTGGTATCTCTCCTGCTGTGAATGACATATTAAACAGCCTCGTCAGCCACTTAATTCCAAATAGTCTGTTTGTTTTCATCATTTCCACTGATAATTCATCCACTCCTACAGCCTTTCCGGTTTTCATCTTCTTTACTGCTTTCTCCACCTCTTCTTCTATTATTGTCCTCTCCTCCAGCTCTCTCCTTACAGTATGAGGTATCTCTATCTCATATTCTCCCTCCGGGATTCCCAAACACCCAGTAATTGTTTTACTCCAGTGACCAGTGTCTCGCCGCTTCTCTTCATTGCTGATGTTCGAATTGTATCTTTGCTATCTCTCTCAGAGAGTGTTTATCAATGTCTAAGTGAAATGAAACGTTAAATGTCTTTGAAACTTCGTATACATTAACTTAATACTCTTGTCAAGTAATGTGCCAAATATGAAGACTGTTCATTACGAACTCATGTCACTAAGCCCGTTCAAACGTGTTCAATTGCGTGTCACATGTCACAAAGCAACCAGCCCTTGACATGTTGCTGAAGTAACCATAGGCAATGCCGCTGAGCGCGCCCTATCCTTTAGCACGGCGAGCTGCAGTGAGGTTTGTTGTTTCATACTGTACATGAAATTGCAGTCGCGGAATTTAATACTTTTTTTATATCACCGTAAATATAATAATTTTGTCTGCAAGTTTTTCGCTCAAAAATATTAAATCCCATTACAAGTCTGAGTACTCGCAATGTTCAAACGGCAATAACTCAAAAAGTAAACAAAATCCCGTGTACATCCAGCTACAGATTTATATATAAGATTATGATTGTTACGGTGATATAAAATAATATTGAATTCCGCAATTGCAATTCTAGGTTCAAACTGAAACACCAACCCGCATAGATGCGTGCCATGCTAAATCCTACCGGTGCTACCTGCGGTGACGTCACCTCGACCGCTATATGTTGCAACAAAATGTGCAGAAAATGTACAGCAATGCACGACCAAAAGACATGCACATGCACACATACATACATACACACATATACACATATACACATACATACAATCATACATGTATGCATGAATGCATGCATACATACATACATACATACATACATACGTACATACATACATACATACATGCATACATACATACATACATACATACGTACATACATACATTCTTACATACACACATGTACACACATATATATATATATATATATATATATATATATAACATTAACTAGTCATATAAACTGGCAGAGTCATAGAAATAAAATAGCTAACAAAATAAATAAAACAAATGCGATTTTGAATAAACATAAACACTTATTTTACCACAAAACATACTATATACTATGTACACATCACTCATTCTTCTTTATATTAATTATGGTATTCTGTTATGGGGTCATCAAGCACATCGTGTTTTTAATTTACAAAAACAAGCAATGAGAATAATTTCTATGAGTAAATATAATGTACAATACCATTGGATTAAATACCATTCAAATACCATTGGCCATAATACCCCCTAATATCATTGAAGACCATTCAGAATATCATTGAACAGTACAGCAAGGGTTAAATTACAAGTATAATTCAAGTACCATTCAAATACCATTCAAATACCATATCATTCAATGGTATTTGAATGGTATTTTTTGCAACGGCTGCACGTCTGCACTACAGCCACTACTATATAGTTGTTAGTGTTCCTTTGTCAAAACGTTGAAATTGTTTCACTACCGACTGACATTGAAACAGAGACAAGCTGTGTGACATTACCTCTGTAGAGCAAAGTCGCAGGGTATATTGTTACGTCTGTAAATTTTGCTTCACGACAAAATCCGCCCCATTAATATCACGCTTGATAAAGTCGTCTAAAATTTCGCCCTGAATTGCGTTGCTGAACCAAAGTACTGCACTGATTCGGTGAGTCCTCAGTTTTCAGCAAGCGCGTTTAATAAACCGTATGTTCTCATTTGTTATGTTATGTATATTAATGTTTCCTTCATCACAAGTTAACTGTTCAAACAGAATCGCAGCTTTAACGCTACGCCATTGCGCCCCACTAGGTCTGAAGGCCGTTTTAGAAAATGGCTGCCATTCTTTAAAAGCAAGGAGGAGTAGATAGATAGTGACAACCATGTCGGCCTATGTTTTGACCACTGTTTGACGCGTCAACAACCAAACGTTACATTATTAATGAATTTTTCATGCATTTGTTATGAACGTCGCCAAGTACAATGCACGGGTGAGTGAGTTTGATGGTCAGTAGACAAAGCCAGTGCGTATGCGACCACACATCGATGGAAACCTACAGGACGCAAACCACTAACTAGTTAAGATAACGCTGGAAAAATCGTCGGCTGGTTGGAGAGAAAAACACGTGTTAAAGGTGAGTCATTGATTGTGTACTCAATGGTTTATTGAAGAAGTGAGGAGCAGTGGTCGCGCCATAGAACGCCGGACTATCGGACGCTGTGGTTCGATTGTGTAACCTGTCGTGGATTCACAGAGTGGCGGTCTGTACCTCTAACCCACTGGATCTTGCTCCAAGCAGCCGAAGTTGCTTCCTGGTCGGGTGTGTGAGAGGCGCCGAGCAGGCAGTGTATACATTGTATCATTGGACCCACCAGGTCTTTTACGAATTCAAACGGTCATGTTGAAGAGTAACACATAATATCAGTATATTTGAAAACGATCCTCTAAAAAACAATGCTGCTTCACTGAGTAAAGGAAGAATCTGTAATATGAGCCACTTTTTCATATTGACATTCTAAAGTCCTCCCAATAAACACATGACGAATATGAGACATATCTGTAATCAGGGGTTATTCCAAGATCCCCTATGTAATAGGACGCATGACCTATATATATATATTTTTTATTATTATTTATAATATTGTGTGGCAGCCTGGGAAAACCAGTCACATTGAAAAAAAATTAATAAGTATTTTTATTCAAGAAATGGAAAGCAACACAATTTCCAATTCCAATACAGTTGACTGTATTCAAATATTCCCACCAGAACCAAAGTTACAAGAATTTAAAGAGGGCCCCCATTAACAATTTGTTCAGGAGAAAAAGCAAAACTTAATGATGGTATAACAACATATCTGCCGCTATTACCATAAACAATCCAGTGAATTCTGATGACTACTTTTAAAGTTACAAGAATTTAAAGAGGGCACCCGTCAAACATTATTGCAGGAGAAAAGTACTCGTAGTGTCTGGAATCATCATCATTCATGTCAAGATAAAATTGTATAGTAGTATTAATATTATAACAAAATATCCAGTGCTATTACCATGTCCAATGTAGTGAAGACAATGTAACAATGTATCTCAGCTTTGGAACACTAATACTATTATCAAATTCTGATGGTTACTTTTAAAGTTACAATAATTTAAAGAGAGCACCCGTCAAATAAAGTTGCAGTTTGTTAGCAAAAATGTATATTACTAATCAACACGCAAGAGGTAGCACATTCTTCCATGAATATGTGGTTAGCTCTAAAAAGAATTGTTGTTGTTTGGGTCTGAAGAGAGGCGTTTTTGTGTTCTCATCTTGCGCCTCGGGTCGTCATAAACAGTTTGACTGTCACCATTGACAGATCCGCTCACTTCCTCTGCCAGCTCCGGGTCAAAGTCGTCCTCGCTCGAATCAGACAAGTCCGAATCACTGTCATCAATCCCGATCCGGTGTGTCACAAAGTAGTCATTCACAAATTCGTTGAGGATGTCCCCACTTGCGATATACTGCATAGTCACCAATGCCAATGCGTTGAAACACCCAACAACATCGTTCGACTTCGGTCCATCCATGCCCTTG
>OZ023205.1:40139061-40206561 GCA_963995525.1 Escarpia spicata
ATCCAATCCGTGTATCTTTGTTAACAATGATCAGACGTTTAATGTTTCGAGTTTTCTAAACGTTGGTCATGCTACTTACAACTTCACAGCCATTTGACTAATGACGAACAACTAACGGCGCTCACAATTACGATTGTAGGCCTACGGCAGTTTAACCGATACAATATTTTGAGTAAATATTTCGTGGTTTGTTGTTTTCGTTATACACCTACCACGTGTAATGCAATGTTGTCGATGGTATCACAATGACCATACGGGAAGATACATGTTACTTTATTGTCTGGCGATACAACTCGTTGGCCAGTATAACTGTCATCAGGCACCCATGAGCCGGAAAGTGTGAGGTTCTATATGAACCGGTTCATGGATCCCTATATATATATACATACCAACTCTTACGGATCACCCGTAAGTCTTACGGATTTTCTAAGATTTGACGGCGTGTACGATGTGCGCGAACACATTAAGTCCAAGTTACACGACCGATAATCGAAGTGTTCGCAAGTAACCAGCTTTTTTAAGCCCAAGTCTACGAACTCCGCCGACTCGACCACACAAGCGGAGGTATTGTTTTCGTTCTTTATGGCCGAGCACAACCTGCTCGCACTTTTGGCGGACCATTTTACCGACCTGGCCCGCCAAATGTTCTCAGCTAGTGAGATCGTTAAGTGATTCAAGAGTAAGAGGACGAAAACGACTGAAAAGGATGAAGACCTCCAGCATCTAGAAGACGACGTTGTCGTCACCGCAATGGAAGCCCATCAGCGGCGACTTGATCACATCTGGGAGGACGTGATGGCGATAAATACGACAACAGAGGAAGTGCGCTTTCCCACCCTCGCAACCGTTTACACTGCACTACTCGGCCTGCCCCACATCAATGCTGACTCGGAACGGACATTGTCTATGCTAAGAAAAATACACACAGACTCTCGCAGCAACCTATACCCAGACACAATCACATCATACCTACAATGTCAACTTAACTTTAACTGCTGCTGTCGTCAGTTAGAGGTGTCGACAGCGATGCCCCGCGACGCTATGAGGATAAGCTCGAGCACCTGTCTGACAAGTTAATGTCCATAAACAGAGTTGTGTTAACAGGTATTGTTGTTAACGCCGGTATATTAGATATGAGCTGTATTGTTCGTTCGCTATGCTTGCAGCTCGTTTATGGATGTCTTCTGGATGTTTGCCCATAGTCTTTCATGTGTGGGTCACTGACACCAGTGTCACCTTGGTGCCTTACCTAATACGGATCGCCGTGCACCAGTACATTTTTATGCGATAAGTTGCTGTACTCGTTTCATTTACTGGACCAAATGATTCCCTGATTGTACGGTGCAGCGATTAGAGCCTGTGTAAACAGTACGGGGGGATTACTTGCCATTATCCTTCTGCCATTGAAACCATCGTTTCATAGGTGCGACATTCACGAATATCTCCTGGTAGTAGAGCTATCGATATTTTAACGTCAAATGTTCGTATAACAGCCACTGAGAAATGTGGAATGAAAGTATGAAAACACCTTTGTTTGATTCAACGTTGTCCCTTTGATGACCGTAGTAATGTTGTTTTTTGTTTGGACTCGACGCAAATAGAAAAGTCAAGTTAGATTAATTCGTGCTGACGATGTAATAACAGTGTTGCCGCGTTATTTGCGTAGGTCATCCAGCATTCATGACTTCTTCCGTTGGGTAGATTATTTCTTTATTACCGACATAACGATAAACAATTTATTCCTATAGCTATTCAAAATAAATACAATAAATAGCACGTTGCTATAATCCATACAGTGTGAGTATAATAAGGTAAAATACACCTGGCAAGGATGACGGATGCGCCAACCCGCCCCGACCTGGTCGATCACTTTTTGCATGACACAACACAACAACTATGAAGTACAATATGATTTAGTTCCTTCCAACGTGTGTGCATATGTCATATTTACTTCATGTTTTACTGCACAACATGTGACCAGTCAATAACCATGATGTGGAAGACATTGATCCTCTTTAAATTTTATTACTCAACGTAGTGAAAAAGCGAACAATTTTGATATTGTTTGCGTGGTTTCATGTTTGTGTCTGCTATTTCCTGGGGTTGTGCGTAAAGCTATTGGCCTTCACTTGGTGGAACTACAGCAGAATTAATGCATTAGTTTTCCAGTAGACCGCAAAATTCAACCCGCCGCAAGGGCCAACCGGTCTCCCCTAAATAATGGTCAAATTATACCCCAAAAAAAGATTAATGTAAACACATTTAAGCGATTAAGAATGAGTACAAAATATAGTTTCGGGCAAGCATGCAGCCAAGCTATATAATTATTCGTTCACATAGGATTATAATTGATATCCACCGTTGCATGTCTAAGCCAGGTAAATTCGAAAGTATACTTATCGGTGAATTGAGGAAGTATAATTATAGGAAGACCGAAATTGCCGAAGCTTCGAAACGTAGTGCAGCATAGGCGCAGGAACAGGGGACAAGAGGCGGCTGCTGCCCCCTGGAATATATCGGAGGGGGCAGACGTATAGTTTTACCCTCCGGTCATCACAGATTTAAAATAAAATAAATATTAAAGCAGTTAGAACATTTTTGGTGAGCCTCGTGGGATCGGCCTACGTGGTTTTGTTGGAGGTTTTAGGTGAGCCTCAGTTTTTTCAGTCCAGCGGTAGGCCCTACGATACATGCTTGAGCTTCCCCCAATATATGTAAGCTTCCAGACGCTTATGGACGGCAGTAGTGGTTTGTTAACACCTGTACTCTTGATTGAGTCCAACATACTAGATTTATAAGATACCTGCTGCTATGTTAATGATACCTTGGTCATCCCGTAGACTTGTAACGGTAATGGTTATTTGCTAACACTTCACAAACACCTGATGGCAATCTTGTTCAAAGTACGTTCAACGTTATCCTAACCCAACCTTCAACATAATTAAAAACCTAACCCTATTTGCATATCAGACCAACCAAAAAGGGCATTTTTACGTAGAGAGAATGTATGTGCTGCCATCTGGTGAATGACAAGAACACTGGCACACACCAAACTGACGAGGCACCTTCATGGAAATAGTTTTTTTATTTTGCATACATAATACAAAAAACCCATCTTAACTTCATTATTAATACCACGCTTGAGTCTTTACGAAATATTATTATCATGCCATCTCTTGCAGTTGCATTGATATGACTTGTTAGACGTGAACAATAAAAGGTGAAATGTGAGCTTGTGTGGTTGTTAATAATCAGGTCACGCGGGTCACCCGCTCACGACAAATTTAGCTCAACAGGTAGATCTAACAATTGCGGTCAAAAGGCTGCGCTACGCTGTGCCACTGTTGTCGTCGAGACGAAGAGGTTACACGCTGACGGATAGTAAAGTGAGTATTGCAACGCACATGGTGCATCCTATGTGGGATCCCCATAATATTATGTCCCTTTTCCTCTCCACAACGGCTAGATTCTAGAAATAAGGAGCATTCAGCCAGAACGAAGTAACTTGGAGAACTAGACCAACGACCACGTGGAAACGTTCGCTTCACCCACGCCCTTAATTTGTGAACGGGTCCCGGCAGGTTTAATATCGGCCGAGGTGGCGTGAGTCGTTTCGATCCATATCTGTCGATTCGGTACCGACAACAGCCGTGTTAGCGCCAGGTGACGGACCACGCTAGTAGGCCTAGTAGACGCGCTTGTTCCTTCGGTGGGGTTTTAAGTGAACCAAAGCAGTAGTTTCGGACCAAACAATAGAGCGGTGTGTACGGTTACGGCACTCATAACCGTAGAGCAGGTGTAGGACTTTAAAAACACTACCCCGTTCAAAATACCACGGTAATATTTTGACATTTTTGAAATCGACCTGTATTGAAATATACCTATTGCATTGCGAAGAGCAAGCTGAATCAAAATATTTCATTGATCAAATGTTCAGCTCTGGATTATATCCCTTGATATGCTAGTATAATAGACAACATTTTCTTTTCTGAGAGCTGTGTAGAAAGAAAAAGTGCAGCATGGTTTTAAACGATGCTACAGATCATATGCAAATTTTCGTCCTGTGCGACAATAGCACTTGCATGGTTATTAACGATGATCCTACATTTAAACTTAACTGCATTGCTGGACGATGTAAACCTAAAACAACATGTGACATCGGCAACACACTGCCGGGGTAACATTCTCGACCTCGTTGTCACCCCGGTGAATGGCTGTATTGTGACAGACGTGTCGGTGGAGTCCTTGCTCACAGGCCACCACCATCATGTGTGAGTTGGTTTCATCAAAGCCACGACCAGTGCGTAAGGAAGTGATTTATCGTAAATACGCTGCAATCAACATGCAGCAGTTTTCGTGCGACTTACGCGCTTCCCCACTGATTAACAACCCCACCGACAACATTGAGAGTCTGTTTGAACAGTACAATGATGAACTTCGAACGGTAATTGACAGACATGCACCATTTACCAACGATTGATAAATGTGCGTCCAAGACAACCATGGCGGACTGACAACCTGCAGCTGATGAGACGGCAAGTGCGACGAGCAGAGCGCAAGTGGCGTCACACGCGGCTAGCTGTCCATCGTGAAATGTACACCGACTTGCGTGACGCATTTAAGCAGAGCATCGCCACAACCAAATCTGCTTATTACTGTGCTGAAATCGAAGCTACATCTCACGATACCAAAGCAAAGCAAAGTATCGCATCACGAACAATTTAATGGGTCGTACTCGTACGCCTGTGCTCCCCGAATGTGACGACGACCCGGATGAGCTAGCTGAGCGATTGGTCTCTTATTTCACATATAAGATCACTGATATCAGTACACGGCTGGTGACTGCACGCTCGCAATGTCAACTGCCCGCATTCCTACACGATATCGAATGCCGTATTGAAGAACCATTGTACGACATTCAACTTGCTACAGTCACCGACATCTGCGGTCTGGTTGAGAAGACATCCAGCAAATCTTCTTCCATCATTGACGTCATTTCTGGAAGCATGCTTAAATCTAACATTGACATTCTTGGACCAGTGTTAACCAGCATTGTTAACATGTCCATCGTGTTGGCATCACTACCTGTCGCTATGAAACATGCCGTAGTAACACCGCTGTTAAAGAGGAATGGTTTTGATCCAGAACTGTTATCGAATTATCGTCCAATATCAAATCTGTCTTTCGTATCGAAGCTCGTCGTGCCTCAGGGTAGCGTGCTCATACCTCTTCTGTTCACGATCTACTGCCTTGGACTCAACCATGTTTTTGAACTTCATCAACTACGCTATCATATGTATGCTGATGATACGCAATTATATGTGGACCAGCCACTTACAATGGCCACCGATCGAATATCTCGTTGTACCACCGATGTGAAAGCGTGGATGTCTTTCCATAATCTCCTGCTTAACGAGAAAAAAACCGAGGTGATCGTCATAACTGCAGTGAACAATCGGAAACTTGTTCACCCGCCTGTTGACCAAGTCATTGATGTATGTGGCTGTGCACGTATTGATTAAGGCAACGCAGTGTTATACGGTCTGCCGGAGACGCAATTGCGAAAGCTGCAGATGGTACACAATTCCGCAGCACGTCTCATTACCGGGACAAGAGACGAGAACACATAACACCTGTTCTGTACCGTCTGCACTGGTTGCCTACATGCCAGCGGATCGAATTCAAGCTCTTACTGCTGGTATACCGTGTAGTGCACCATCTCGGCCCTGCGTTCATTTCATCGCTCGTGACATCCTACACGCCGACCAGATCACTTAGATCGGCCGAACAAGGTCTGCTGACTGTTCCGAGATATCACCTCAAACATTATGGCCGTCGTTCCTTCTCGGTGGCTGGCCTGATCCTGTGGAATGCCCTGTCTCATGCAGTCAGGCATGCAAACTGCGTTGACACTTTCAAATCACTCTTAAAGACACACTTATTTCGACAGGCCTTCAAAGAACTTTGTAGTCCGCATCAATGACATTTGTGCAATGTTGACATTCGGTTATGTACTTAGGTTGCAGTTATTTAGTAATTTTTTTATAATTATCATATTATATGTATTTATTAAATTTAATTTAAGCACATTATTTATTTTAGGTATTTAAAAGGCTAGTTCATTTAATTTGTGCATAATATATACACTTGTAAATATATATATTTATTTTTATTCAGGTTTATCTATCTGAAATTTTATGTAATTTTTATATGCTACTTTTAAATCATATTCGTTTACCTTTCTATTTAATATGTTTTAGGTCATTTAATGTATATACTTATACTCTACGATTGTCAGCGCCTTTGAGCAGATTTGTTATCAGGACACACGGCGCTCTACAAAATCCTTTATAATAATAATAATAAATATAATAGAACGTTAGATGAGAACTCATTATACAAATTTGAGCACGATTTAAATGACGCAAACTGAGACACTGTAATGAACGAATCAAACACTGATTTAGCGTTCTCGCGCTTTATGCAAATGCTAAGTAACACTTACAACGATGCCTATCCTGTCAAAATTACAACGTATTCAGGAAAAACAAAAAAGACTTATAAACCTTGGTTATCAAGAGGCATAAAAACGCTTGTATAAAGAAGAATAACCTGTACTTAGCGTTTCTAAAAATATGACAGAATTAACAGAAAGTCACTACAAAAATATGTTAACAAAATTAGATTTAACAAGATTTAACAAGATTGCCACCCAGAGAATTAACTCTAGGTGGCAGGTGGACAAGGAAGCCCTTTGACTTATCGAGAGTCCAACCCTTTTATTTATGTGCATCCCGCCCTTCTAAGGTATGTGTCGATTTTATTTCTAAACATATTCACGCTACTAGTACCCACACAATCAGAAGATAATCTGTTCCATTCATTTACAGTCCTTTGTGAAAATTAGAACTTTCTTATATCTAATCTACACTGCTCCTTTGCTAATGTAACTTCATATTCCCTAGTCCTATATTTCTTAACTGAGAAAACATATTTCTATCAATATTTTCATAACCATTTATTATTTTAAACACTTCTATCTGATCTCCTCTCAAAGTCCTGGTCTCTAGTGTTGTTAAACCACACTCTTTTAGGCGAATTTCATAACTAAGATCCCTCATTTTTGTTTCATTTTAGTTGTTCTCCTCTGCACTCTTTCTAGCATATCTATGTCCTTCCTGCGATATGGCCTCCACGCTTGAATACAATATTCTAAATGAGGCCCAACTATTGTTTTGTACAGTGGTATTATTAGCTCTTTTTCCTTATACGCTATATTTCGCCTAATTAATCCAATGATTTGATTTCCCTTTGAAGCTGCAATTCCGCACTGCTCTGAAAGCTTCATATCGGCACTAATGGTTAACCCTAAGTCTTTTCTTTTACAGTAGTTCTTAGTACAGTACCCCCCATTGTATATTCTACCTCTTCGTTCCCATGTTCTGTGTGGAGGCATTTACATTTCCCAAAATTGAACAGCATTTGCCACTTTTCAGACCATTTGATCAACCTGTCAAGATCATCTTGTAAATGTTGTCTATCTCCATCACTTTTAATCCTTCTAAACACTTTTGTATCATCCGCAAATTTCAACACCTTGCTTGTTATTTCATCATCCAAATCGTTGATATATATTAAGAATAATATAGGTCCTAGTACTGATCCCTGTGGTACCCCACTCAATACCGATTTCCAGTTTGAAGCCTCCCCATCAACTACTACACGTTGTCTTCTGTCAATCAGTCATTTTTCTATCCAGTTTATTACACCATTTCCCATGCCATGGGCCTTTAGTTTCAGCAGTAATCTTTGATGTGGTACTTTGTCGAAAGCTTTTTGAAAATCTAAATAGACGATATCTATTGGTAATCCCTCATCTACCCACTTAGTGATGTCTTCCAAAAACATAACATATTTGTTAAGCATGACCTCGCTTTTAAAATCCCATGTTGAGATGTGTTTATCACGTTATGTTTAACACGAAAATCCACCATGTTATCTTTAATTAGTCTTTCTAATAATTTGCAAATCACTGATGTTAAACTCACTGGTCTATAGTTCTCTGACTTGTTTCTCGAATCTTTTTTAAATAACGCTATAATGGTTGCCTCTTTCCATTCTAAAGGAACCACTCCCTCTTCTAATGACAAATTGAAAACTGTAGCAAGCGGTATGCTAATTTGTTCTACAATTTCCGATAGTAGTTTGGGCGGAATCCCATCCACTCCAGGTGATTTGTTATCCTTCATAGCCCTTATTTTCTTAGCTACCATTTCCGGGGTTACAAGTAACTGTCCTAAATAGCCTGAATCTGCCCCCTTGAACTTAGCCTGTGATACTGGCAGTGAACTAATATTTTTCCTGGTAAACACTGAACTAAAATACTCATTCAGGTCTTCTGCCATTAAGAATCCCTCTGATATTATATATCCAGCACTATCTTCTAGAGGACCGACCTTATCCTGAACGTTCTGTTTGCTTCGAACATACGCATACAAACTCTTGATGTCATGTTTTATATTACTAGCTAATTGTTGTTTATAGCTTCTCTTTGAATTTCTAATTTCAGCTGTAGCTTGGTTAAGTGCTTCTTTATAAATGTTGTAGTCTTTATCATTTCCAGTACACCTATATGACTTCCACATCATTTGTTTATACTTATTTTTTCTAATGGCTTCTTTCGATAAGTTTTTCTTTTTGGACCGTTTCCCATGTTTTTTTTAATGTACACATTTATCGACTATGCACTTAATTTCATTCTTCAATATATTCCAGCATTCTGTTGCTGTCTTATTTCTCAGTGTGTTATTCCAGTCTGTCTTTGCTAAATATTTCCTCATGTCCTTATACCTTCCTTTGTGGAAATTTCTCCTATGCTGCTTTTTACTATTCCTTTCTGATTTTACTTTGATGGTAAAATGTATCTGGTTGTGATCACTACTCCCCAGTGGCTCACATATATTGACATTGTCAACTAATTCATTCTGTGAGGACAAAACTATGTCTAACACATTCTCATCCCTGGTTGGTTCTAGCACATGTTGAGAAAGGAAAGTATCTTGAACTAAAACTAAAAACTTGTGGTCCTCACTCCCCATACTCTGTAGAGATTTCCATTGTATATGCCCGTGGCTAAAATCACCCATAATAATACAGTCCCGTTTGCTTACTTCCCTTATAGTGTTTTGTAGTTTTTTATTATCTTCTATGCTTATGTTTGGACTTTGATAAACTAACCCAGCTGTTAACAGCTTCTTTGCAATCTGCCTTTCTTTCTAATTTTATTTCATAAGCCTGGATAGATTCTTTAATATATAAAATAACTCCACCATCCTTTCTTCCTATTCTATCTTTCCTAAACATTACATATCCTGTCAGTCCCAATTCGGCATCTGATATATCGGTGGTGGTCCAGGATTCGGTTATACCTATTATGTGAGGGTCAATATCTTCTACCATAATATTTAGTTCATTTCTTTTGTTTACTATACTCCTTGCATTTAAACACACACATTTACATCCAGCTTCAGAAGAGTTTTCCAGACTGTTCTTTTCTGATTTATTTGTGCTGTCTTTATCTATGCTTCCAATTTCAGGCTTCTCTGTGAGTCCCCCCTGCGAATCTAGTTTAAATAGATGCAACCTGTCCCACTTTCAACAGATCGCAGCAGGTTCTCTGAGAAAACTGCTGTCCCCATTCCACTAAGATGGAGGCCATCTCTCGTGTACAGATCTTCCCTCCCAACAAAGTATCCCCATAAATCTATGAATCCCACCCCCTCTTCTTCACACATCTGCTCAACTAGTGCGTTGATATCTAGCTTGTGTGTTAGTCTTGCAGTCAGCTTCCAGCACTCAGACCCATAGAGAAGTACACTGAGGATGTTACTGTTGTATAGTATCAGATTAGTTTTCAATCTCAGCTGTCTTGACAGCCAGATGGATTTCAGTATGGCGAAAATCTGGTTGGCTGTGTTGATTCTAGTAGTGGCATCTTTCTCGGAGTCTCCATCTGTTGTGACTTTGCTTCCCAAATATTCCTTGACCTCTTCCAAGGCATCACCGTTGGTGGTAGTAATGGGATTGTCTTTCTTGTGGTTGCTCCTCATCAATTTCGTTTTCGATGTATTGAGCTTTAGTGTGGTGCTGAGTCCGTAATTGTCTCCATATTTTCTTGCATGTCCTTGTGTCTGCTGGACAACAGTCCTATATCATCTGCACAGTCCAGGTCTTCCAGAATTGAGGTAAATGTCCACATGATGCCCCTGTTTCCCTCTTTGGTGATTTCCGTCATCAGCCAGTCAATGGCAAGGATGAACAGAAAAGGAGAAAGAATACATCCCTGCGTCACGCCAGATTTGATGCTGAAGCTGTCTGTCAGGTGGTTATTACAAGCCACTTGACACTGAACGTCTGTATAGAGTATCTTGATAACACTAACCATCGTCTGGGGGATCCCGTAATGAAGAAGTATCTTCCACAGAGATTCTCTGTGGAGGGAGTCGAAAGCCTTTTCGAAGTGAATGTGTGATCTATGCAAGACATGCCTCTTCTGAAACCGGCTTTTTCTTGTCGAAGAATGGTGTCAATAGCTGCTGATATTCTCTTCATTATAATGAGACTGAAGATCTTGCATGTCTGTGATAGCAAGGTGATACCACGCCAGTTATTGTAGTTTCCCCAATCGCCTTTCTTTGCTAGTTTGATGATAGTGCCCGTTTTCCAATCGTTTGGTGTGTCTTCTTCATCCCAGATCTTCTGGAAGATCTGACAAAGGATATTCGGTGTTTCCTCTTCCTCTGCTTTTAACACTTCTGGACAAATACTGTCATTCCCTAATGCTTTTCCATTCTTCTAAGCTTTAATGGCTTCTCGGACTTCTGCTTCAGTGATCTGGTTGAGGTTGACCGCAAGGTCCTCCACTGCCTCAGAATGTCAGCAATGGCGGGTGGGTCCGGACGATTAAAATATTTTGAAAAGTGTTCCTACCACCTCTCCACCTTCTCTTTCTCAACTGTGATGATCTTTCCATTTGTGGCTTTCGGTGGAAGGTTCTGGTTGGGTCCTGTAGCTCCTTTCAGCTTCTTCCTTATTTTGTGGAGTGACTTTATGTCTTGTCTGCTTGCTGCTTTTCTGTCTCCGTGGCCAGACTGCGTTTATCTATTCTGGCACTCTTTTTCACTTCCTTGTCTTTCTGAGAAAATTCCTTGGAGAGCTGTTCTTCAAGTCTTGGTGATTTAGTAGTGAGTAGTTGCTTCTTTATTTCCTTCCTTTGGTCCATTTTGTTCCAGGTTGTTGTGGAGATAAATTGCTGTTTTTTATTTTCTGTATCCTAGTACTATTTTTCATGCTAACTCCATAGCCTTGTTGAAACTGTGTATTGTCATTTCTGTTTCCTCCTTCAGAATTGTAGTCCTGTTCTTCAGAGCAATTATAAACTGTTGCTTTGTTTCTGGGTTCTGTAGCTGGCCTGTATCAACGCGCTGTTGCTTCTTTTCTCCAGTCTTGGCCTTCCTTGGTTTCAAGGCGAGTTTTCCCACCAACAGGCTGTGGTCGCTGCCAGCATCTACTATAGTCTCCTTGTTCTGACATCTTGTAGTGAGCGCCTCCATTTCCCCTTAATCAGGATGTGATTTATTATTTGGCTCTCATTCTTGCCATCTACAGATCTTCATGTCAGCTTGTGAATTGTCTTGAGTTGGAAAAGCGTTCCTCCGATCACAAGGTAATTTTTTCCACATATGTCACACATTCTGCTGTAATTTTCATTCATCCTGCCTGTTCCATTTTTGCCCATGATCCTCTTCTTGTTTGTCTTGTCGCTCCCCACACGTGCATTGGAGTCCCCAAGAACCATCAATAGCTAGACGAGATAACACCTTTTTTAATAATTACGTAACCCTTACCCAGGAAACTCCTGTCCCGTGTAGAGCTTCGTAGCGCTTGCCCCCAACCTCCACCAAGGGAGACGTTGTAACCGACGTCTATGTAATTGTGCAGTTGATAGTGTTCCACAAAAAGGTCGAGTACTGATTTCACGGTCGGTCGGCACCTGTGCGACGACTATGACTCGATCGAATGGAATTTTTCTTCGACGCCCAGCCCTACTCTTTTGTGAGTACTACACTGTACCTCGTATTGGAGACGTGTGTTCTCACCTTCCATGACGACTTCGACTCATGGTACCTGCACTTTAATATTCGATATCAGTGGTAATGTGGGTGACAATATTTTACAACAATACACAAGCCCATAGGCTGGGCGGTACGATGTGTGCCTACGCACATCCGCTGAAGCTAGAGTTCTGCATCCGATCCATTGAATCACAACTGAACAGTAATTCAAACGTTGTGTGCGACTCTGGCATACATCTGCAACTTCACCACGAAATATATCCATTAGCACTAACTCCCCGTCTTCCGATGTCATGTCAGAGAGGCAGGAGCTGAGGCCAAAGTTGAAACCTTTACACTTGACAGAAATTCCCAAAATTTTTTCGCTTTCCTTACAAATTCACCCCCAAAAAGTATCCACGCTGCGTCTCGCCTGATATAAATGCCGTGTTCTATAATGAATACCTTTTTTTTCAGTGTCACACTCGGCGCCGTCGTGTAGTATAATTCACATCGTCACCACCCAAGTTGGAAGTCTATTATGGCAGTGCCACGGTTCAACCGCCCTCTATCACGTGTAACAGTTGCTGCCCTGTCGGTGTCGGCTATTGTTATATACGTGTTCTTCAATAGTGCAGCGTCAAAGTGTGTTTGCCACGGCCAAATCAACGACGGTTTACTACGCGACGCTATCGCAGCACTGCGACGAGCTGCGCGAAGCACAACAGGAACTGGTGTGCCCTTGGACGTGACCTTTGCGCTTGATCGACTTCTCACTATCGTAGGTGACGTTACGATCAAGGTGCCGAAGACGAATGCTTCCAAGCAGAAACAGATACTCGACGTGTGTCCTGAGAAGTATCTGGGTACTGTGTACAACTATCCGTACCACGAGACGAATCGACCTCTGCAGAATTGTACGAACGCGCGTCCATTCCAGGCGGTGTTGTCTATTCTTCTCAACGGCTTCGACTACGACACCGACGATAAATTCGTGAAACTCCTCGAAGAAATAGCCCATTCGTACCCGTCCCTAACAGTACACCTTGCTCTTCCAAGAAAGGTGCAGATATCGTCAGAGATGAAGCTCGACGTTCACCAACACGTACTGGCAAATGAGACTCCCGCCGGTGAAATATGGAACCACCTGACGAAGGCAGCGACGACGGATTACGTTCTCGTGGGACGAAAACTTGAACGATTCTCGTTTTACGCGAGACTTGAGAGGATGGTCAGACTTCTCTCCGAACACGATGACGTCGATATTGTAGGAGGCGCTGTGCGCACTCCTGACGGTCATTGGCACATGGGATGCTACCAGTCAGCCATGCGCAATTACACGTTGACATACAAAGATGGCTACCACGCGTCACTTCACTCGTGCGCCTACTGTAACTACTTGCTGTCGCCTTTCGTTGTCAGGATGAACGAAGCTCGCAAGACGCAGCTGACCGCCGCGTTATCTTCAAACGTTGCCTTCTCCGACTACTTCCTGCGTTTAACCGAACGCAAAAAAATCGTCATGTCCTGTCCTGATGTTATGTTCTATGTTTCGTCGGAAGCCGATGCGAAGGCGCAAGAATTGCATAACAACTGGATACCCATTGTCCGTGAACGCGCACTCAACCGAGTAGTTTTCCCTGACGCCCGTGGCGAATTGAACTTTTCCTGCAAGGAAGCTCAGACATCATGCAGTTTCAAAGCCGGAACCATCTTGCCGATATGTTGCATCAGAAACCTTGTGCGGGTTATCCGTGACGTCATGTCTGTGTGCGAGAAGATAGGCATATACTGTCAGGTGGACAGCGGAACGGCAATGGGGGCACTGAAGTTTAATGGAATACTACCGTGGGAGCTTGACGCAGACATATTATACATTCCAGTTAATCGGACGTCGATATGGCTTCACAGAGAAGAATTTACGAAGCTAGGATACAGATTCGCCCTGAAAGACGCCTCGCGGTGTAAACATTTTGATCAAAGCAACCATCGGTGCTTGCCTTTCGATATTTTCACAGAGGGATTTCGACTGGAAATGTTTGGGGACATCCGCAAGGATCGGACGTGGCAGGAGTTCCCGAGGAAGGAGGTCTTATTGCCGACGAAGGTGTTAATTAGTGGTGTGTGGGTAAATGGTCCAAGAAACCCGGGGCTGACAATGCATAATCGCTATGGTGACGAAATCCTGAAGCATGTTGAGCATTGGTTGATCTACGGGCGCAAATCTTCGTGGGATCTATACAACGCGGGTCAGTTCAAAAGATGTCCGAAACCTGGCATGCACTACTGTCTCGATCGGATTGTGCCAGATGGAAGTTTTGAATTTCAGAAACCATGAACGCGTGTTCAAGTCTTCATTTCTTCGACCAAGTAATTGTTACCAATCTGGTTGTAAAAACAACTTTTAATTCACTCGCCGCTTTAATCACGGATATATCTTTTTGTTGGTGCTTGAGAACGATATAAGTGTAAAGTTATGCACGAATTACGTAATGTCTTTGTTTCCCCGTTTGAAACATGCTCGTTCCAAAGCCAACTCACCCAATTTTGGAAGCATTAAGCCACCATGAAATTACTGATTATTCCTGGGCATAATTCCATCACTGTACGCAACCAAGTTCTCGTACAACTTCGAAAATGTAGTACGAAATTAAGTTGCCACTAAATTGTCCAGGTTTCAAGTAACGCATTGATCCGCTCGATTTTACATACTGCACGTCTACACTAGTGCGTGCCTTAGGTCAACAGGTCAACTATAGTTAGTGTAAATGTTAGTGTATGCTTTCATCTTCTCAAATTGCAACATCGATCATTTTTAGCGAATCTGTGTCTTTGTTGCGTCATTCAGCTACTTGCAAGCTGATTACAAAAGACAACTATAATAAATATTATGAAGTATTCAGCAATGCAACGAAAGTACGTCTGTGGTTGTTTGTGCAATTGTGCATCCTGGGACAGCGATGGCTGAAGTGTTGTAATAAAATCGAAAAAAAGAACATCAATCTCTAAATTTAAGCAGATTTGAGAGATGGAAAAATACAAATGTATGATCATGGTAATTAAGGTTATAAATAATCCGTATAGCTTTCTAAGTACCCGGGCGCAATTCTCTTGTTTTTTGTCTTCTCTGTGTACTGTACCCATGTACAATTCTCTTGTGTATGGTCTCGCATTTTGTATAGGTCTCTCATTAATTAGTGATCACTTTGTACGCTGCCATACTACACGGTCTACACCATTCTCTTGTCCTTTAGTCGTCACTTTGTACGCTGCCGTACTACACCATTCTTTTGTCCTTTAGTCATCACTTTGTACGCTGCCATACTACACCATTCTCTTGTCCTTTAGCCATCACTCTGTACGCTGCCATAATACATCATTCTCGTGTCCTTTAGTCATCACTTTGTACGTTGTCATACTACACCATTCTCTTGTCCTTTAGCCATCACTCTGTACGCTGCCATAATACATCATTCTCGTGTCCTTTAGTCATCACTTTGTACGCTGCCATACTACACCATTCTCTTGTCCTTTAGTCATCACTTTGTACGCTGCCATATTACACCATTCTCTTGTCCTTTAATCATACTTTGTACGCTGCCATACTACACCATTCTCTTGTCCTTTAGCCATCACTTTGTACGCTGCCATATTACACCTTTCTCTTGTCCTTTAATCATCACTTTGTACGCTGTCGTGCTACACCATTCTCTTGTCCTTTAGTCATCGCTTTATACGCTGCCATACCACACTATTCTCTTGTCCTTTAGCCATCACTTAGTACGCTGCAATACTACACCATTCTCTTTTCCTTTAATCACCACTTTGTACACTGCCATAGTACACCATTCTCTCTCTTGTTCATTAGTCATCACTTTGCTCGCTGCCGTACTACACTACTCTCTTGTCCTTTAGTCACCACTTTGTACGCTGTCATATTACACCATTCTCTTGTCCTTTAATCATCACTTTGTACGCTGCCGTGCTACATCATTCTCTTGTCCTTTAGTCATTGCTTTGTACGCTGCCATACTACACTATTCTCTTGTCCTTTAGTCATCGCTTTGTACGCTGCCACACTACACCTTTCTAATGTCCTTTACTCATCACTTTGTACGCTGCACCATTCTCTTGTCCTTTAGCCATCACTTTATACGCTGCCATACGCTGCCATACTACACCATTCTCTTGTTCTTTAGCCATCACTCAGTACTCTGCAATACTACACCATTCTCATGTCCTTTAGTCATCGCTTTGTACGCTGCCATACTATACTATTCTCTTGTCCTTTAGTCATCGCTTTGTACGCTGCCGTGCTACACCATTCTCATGTCCTTTAGTCATCGCTTTGTACGCTGCCATACTACACCATTCTCATGTCCTTTAGTCATCGCTTTCTACGCTGCCATACTACACCATTCTCTTGTCCTTTAGTAATCACTTTGTACGCTGCCGTGCTACACCATTCTCTTGTCCTTAAACAAAATGATATGGATGTTGCATGTAAGAACTATGTGTGTGGAGTCAGGGGATTTTGTTGCTGTTGACAGGGAGTTTATTTTAATGTATTATTATGTGATAGATTACTTCCCAGGAACTATAATGTAAAGGTATGTCTTGATCTCACACAGTTTGTTTTATATATTCAAACAGAAACAGGCGTTATCAGCAAACATTTTAAACTTTGTTTTGTTTGCTAATGAAACTAATGATATTATCATTCCGCTATAAAGCTAATTAAAGAAATCAATACATGCAATTTAGCTATGTTTCTTCATTTCAAAATTGAAATGTTTCGCCCTCGCCGCCATAACTTCAGCGTCTCAATTTCTACGCTGCGCTGCCTCGGCTTGACTGACGACATCGGACAACAGGGGGTGGTGCTGTTGAAAATGTTTTGCCGTAACTTCAAAAAAGGTCTAGAGGGACACGCCAATCTAGCTCAGGCACAGCGCTGCAAAATTCCAAAGATCTATTAGGGCACGTGTCCTCTAGGCCCTGCCTACGGTTGTATATGTTCAAAATGACGAAGGTCAGATGGAAAGTGAAGTTAATGGCCATCGATAGGCACTAGTCGTGATAGTGACTATGTTTTCCCGACGTACTTGCCTATGGAACGATATTAGGGCTATAATTCCACAATGCTACATTGTTGAATTCTGATTTTCGGTTATCCATTTACGATGACATTATCGAATTCTGACTTTCGATTATCCATTTACGCTGTCATTGTGCAAGATTTTTGTCAAATAATTACCTAGAATGCCGTTTGGTTAAATATGTTTGGTCAAATAAGTTGGCATTCAAAAATCTACTCAAATACGTTTGGCAAAAATGTTCTACTCAAAAATGCACTCTTTGACCTAGCACAGCTGTGCTGCTCCCTAGCGAACTACACCAACTTGCAAATACTGAAGTATCCCTTGCAAGTCAGGCCTTGTGTTGTCAATCACCAGCATCACGACGTAGTGTACAAAATACTTATATCGAGCATTTTTTTACACACGTTGTGAGCTATGTCTTATCAAAGTTTGGAGTTTAAAAGAACCCAAAGATGAACTGAAGAAACGAAGTGCCCAGCAGTCTGGCAGACACTGCGAATTGATTGTCAGGTAGGTTGGTACTGTTCTGCTAACATTTTATAAAACTTAGTGGCGTGTTGTCTGTGGGGCGTACAACGTTTTGTCTGCGGGGCGTACAACATGTTGCACAAAATATGTTCACCATTCTATGTAAGGTACGGTGTCCTTTCCAATCACCATAGTCCATTATCTAGTGTACAGTATATGGAATATATTATTTGTGATTTCTTCTCAGGAAAACCCTTCACACTTTCATAAGACCAAGAATAGTTATAATTACAGAGAGAGAGAGAGAGAGAGAGAGAGAGAGAGAGAGAGAGAGAGAGAGAGAGAGAGAGAGATAAGGGGAGCAAGGTAGGGAGGGAGGGTGGGAGTGTGGGAGGAAGGGAGGGAGGGAGGGACGGACGGACGGATGGAAACAGAGGGAGGGAGGGAGGGAGGGGGCGGACCGGCGGGCGGACGGGAGAGGGCGGAGGAAGGGAGGGAGAGAGAGGGGGGAGGTTGGAGAGAATAAAAGAGGGAGGGGGAAGAGGGGTGTGAATAAAGAGAGGGAAAAGGGGAGAGAGGGGGAAGGAAAGAAACTGGGGAGGGAGAGGAGAGATAAGTAGAGAGAGAGAGAGAGAGAGAGAGAGAGAGAGAGAGAGAGAGAGAGAGAGAGAGAGAGAGAGAGAGAGAGAGAGAGAGAGAGATAGAGAGAGAGAGAGAGAGAGAGAGAGAGAGAGAGAGAGAGAGAGAGAGAGAGAGAGAGAGAGAGAGAGAGAGAGAGAGAGAGAGAGAGAGAGAGAGAGAGAGAGAGAGAGAGAGAGAGAGAGAGAGAGAGAGAGAGAGAGAGAGAGAGAGAGAGAGAGAGAGAGAGAGAGAGAGAGAGAGAGAGAGAGAGAGAGAGAGAGAGAGAGAGAGAGAGAGAGAAACCGTATAGGCCAGACAATTTATGTAATGTTAAAGCCAAACCCACTACAAATTGCAATGTAACCATTCATGTCGGTCGGTCGGTCGGTCGGTCGGTCGGTCGGTCGGTCGGTCGGTCGGTCGGTCGGTCGATAGGGATCCCAGACAGTACAGCTGTTCTCCACGATGGGTCTGACAAAGGTGAAGTAGGCCTGAGTTTTTATTTGAATTGACGGAACTTTGAGATTTCTGCGGAGGAAGCCTAGTGATCTATTTGCTTTTAGATAAATGTTATTTATGTGGGGATTCCACCGCAGATCTGAGGTTATGGTTACACCAATATATTTTACCTGTGAAACAGTTTCTAGTGTTTGACCATGAAGCATGTATTGATTGTTAATGACAGTTTTGTTTCTTGTTACAGGTATGACATGGCATTTTTGAAGATTGAATTCCATGTTCCAGGTTATGGCCCATTTTCCAAGTTTGTGAAGATCTTCCTGGAGCAAAGCTGTATTTGTCTTAGGCACAGCGCCTCCTACAATATCGACGTCATCGTGTTCGGAGAGAAGTCTGACCATCCTCTCAAGTCTCGCGTAAAACGAGAATCGTTCAAGTTTTCGTCCCACGAGAACGTAATCCGTCGTCGCTGCCTTCGTCAGGTGGTTCCATATTTCACCGGCGGGAGTCTCATTTGCCAGTACGTGTTGGTGAACGTCGAGCTTCATCTCTGACGATATCTGCACCTTTCTTGGAAGAGCAAGGTGCACTGTTACGGACGGGTACGAATGGGCTATTTCTTCGAGGAGTTTCACGAATTTATCGTCGGTGTCGTAGTCGAAGCCGTTGAGAAGAATAGACAACACCGCCTGGAATGGACGCGCGTTCGTACAATTCTGCAGAGGTCGATTCGTCTCGTGGTACGGTTAGTTGTACACAGTACCCAGATACTTCTCAGGACACACGTCGAGTATCTGTTTCTGCTTGGAAGCGTTCGTCTTCGGCACCTTGATCGTAACGTCACCTACGATAGTGAGAAGTCGATCAAGCGCAAAGGTCACGTCCAAGGGCACACCAGTTCCTGTTGTGCTTCGCGCAGCTCGTCGCAGTGCTGCGATAGCGTCGCGTAGTAAACCGTCGTTGATTTGGCCGTGGCAAACACACTTTGACGCTGCACTATTGAAGAACACGTATATAACAATAGCCGACACCGACAGGGCAGCAACTGTTACACGTGATAGAGGGCGGTTGAACCGTGGCACTGCCATAATAGACTTCCAACTTGGGTGGTGACGATGTGAATTATACTATACGACGGCACCGAGTGTGACACTGAAAAAAAGGTATTCATTATTGAACTCGGCATTTATATCAGGCGAGACGCAGCGTGGATACGTTTTGGGGGTGAATTTGTAAGGAAAGCGAAACATTTTTGGGAATTTCTGTCAAGTGTAAAGGTTTCAACTTTGGCCTCAGCTCCTGCCTCTCTGACATGACATCGGAAGACGGGGAGTTAGTGCTAATGGATATATTTCGTGGTGAAGTTGCAGATGTATGCCAGAGTCGCACACAACCTTTGAATTACTGTTCAGTTGTGATTCAATGGATCGGATGCAGAACTCTAGCTTCAGCGGGTGTGCGTAGGCACACATCGTACCACCCAACCTATGGGCTTGTGTATTGTTGTAAAATATTGTCACCCTCATTACCACTTATATCGAATATTAAAGTGCAGGTACCATGAGTCGAAGTCGTCATGGAAGGTGAGAACACACGTCTCCAATACGAGGTACAGTGTAGTACTCACAAAAGAGTAGGGCTGGGCGTCGAAGAAAAATTCCATTCGATCGAGTCATAGTCGTCGCACAGGTGCCGACCGACCGTGAAATCAGTATTCGACCTTTTTGTGGAACACTATCAACTGCACAATTACATAGACGTCGGTTACAACGTCTCCCTTGGTGGAGGTTGGGGGCAAGCGCTACGAAGCTCTACACGGGACAGGAGTTTCCTGGGTAAGGGTTACGTAATTATTAAAAAGGTGTTATCTTGTCTAGCTATTGATGGTTCTTGGGGACTCCAATGCACGTGTGGGGAGCGACAAGACAAACAAGAAGAGGATCACGGGCAAAAATGGAACAGGCAGGATGAATGAAAATTACAGCAGAATGTGTGACATATGTGGAAAAAATTACCTTGTGATCGGAGGAACGCTTTTCCAACTCAAGACAATTCACAAGCTGACATGAAGATCTGTAGATGGCAAGAATGAGAGCCAAATAATAAATCACATCCTGATTAAGGGGAAATGGAGGCGCTCACTACAAGATGTCAGAACAAGGAGACTATAGTAGATGCTGGCAGCGACCACAGCCTGTTGGTGGGAAAACTCGCCTTGAAACCAAGGAAGGCCAAGACTGGAGAAAATAAGCAACAGCGCGTTGATACAGGCCAGCTACAGAACCCAGAAACAAAGCAACAGTTTATAATTGCTCTGAAGAACAGGACTACAATTCTGAAGGAGGAAACATAAATGACAATACACAGTTTCAACAAGGCTATGGAGTTAGCATGAAAAATAGTACTAGGATACAGAAAATAAAAAACAGCAATTTATCTCCACAACAACCTGGAACAAAATGGACCAAAGGAAGGAAATAAAGAAGCGACTACTCACTACTAAATCACCAAGACTTGAAGAACAACTCTCCAAGGAATTTTCTCAGAAAGACAAGGAAGTGAAAAAGAGTGCCAGAATAGATAAACGCACATACTTGGAGAGTCTGGCTACGGAGGCAGAAAAGCAGCATGCATACAAGACATAAAGTCACTCCACAAAATAAGGAAGAAGCTGAATGGAGCTACAGGACCCAACCAGAACCTTCCACCGAAAGCCACAAATGGATAGATCATCACAGTTGAGAAAGAGAAGGTGGGGAGGTGGTAGGAACACTTTTCAAAAAATTTTAATCGTCCGGACCCACCCGCCATTGCTGACATTCTGAGGCAGTGGAGGACCTTGCGGTCAACCTCAACCAGATCACTGAAGCAGAAGTCCGAGAAGCCATTAAAGCTCAAAAGAATAGAAAAGCATTAGGGAATTACAGTATTTGTCCAGAAGTGTTAAAAGCAGAGGAAGAGGAAACACCGAATATCCTTTGTCAGATCTTCCAGAAGATCTGGGATGAAGAAGACACACCAAACGATTGGAAAACGGGCACTATCATCAAACTAGCAAAGAAAGGCGATTGGGGAAACTACAATAACTGGCGTGGTATCACCTTGCTATCACAGACATGCAAGATCTTCAGTCTCATTATAATGAAGAGAATATCAGCAGCTATTGACACCATTCTTCGACAAGAAAAAGCCGGTTTCAGAAGAGGCATGTCTTGCATAGATCACACATTCACTTCGAAAAGGCTTTCGACTCCCTCCACAGATAATCTCTGTGGAAGATACTTCTTCATTACGGGATCCCCCAGACGATGGTTAGTGTTATCAAGATACTCTATACAGACGTTCAGTGTCAAGTGGCTTGTAATAACCACCTGACAGACAGCTTCAGCATCAAATCTGGCGTGACGCAGGGATGTATTCTTTCTCCTTTTCTGTTCATCCTTGCCATTGACTGGCTGATGACGGAAATCACCAAAGAGGGAAACAGGGGCATCATGTGGACATTTACCTCAATTCTGGAAGACCTGGACTGTGCAGATGATATAGGACTGTTGTCCAGCAGACACAAGGACATGCAAGAAAATATGGAGACAATTACGGACTCAGCACCACACTAAAGCTCAATACATCGAAAACGAAATTGATGAGGAGCAACCACAAGAAAGACAATCCCATTACTACCACCAACGGTGATGCCTTGGAAGAGGTCAAGGAATATTTGGGAAGCAAAGTCACAACAGATGGAGACTCCGAGAAAGATGCCACTACTAGAATCAACACAGCCAACCAGATTTTCGCCATACTTAAATCCATCTGGCAGTCAAGACAGCTGAGATTGAAAACTAATCTGATACTATACAACAGTAACATCCTCATTGTACTTCTCTATGGGTCTGAGTGCTGGAAGCTGACTGCAAGACTAACACACAAGCTAGATATCAACGCACTAGTTGAGCAGATGTGTGAAGAAGAGGGGGTGGGATTCATAGATTTATGGGGATACTTTGTTGGGAGGGAAGATATGTACACGAGAGATGGCCTCCATCTTAGTGGAATGGGGACAGCAGTTTTCTCAGAGAACCTGCTGCGATCTGTTGACAGTGGGAGAGGTTGCATCTGTTTAAACTAGATTCGCAGGGGGACTCACAGAGAAGCCTGAAATTGGAAGCATAGATAAAGACAACACAAATAAATCAGCAAAGAACAGTCTGGAAAACTCTTCTGAAGCTGGATGTAAATGTGTGTGTTGAAATGCAAGGAGTATAGTAAACAAAAGAAATGAACTAAATATTATGGTAGAAGATATTGACCCTCACATAATAGGTATAACCGAATCCTGGACCACCACCGATATATCAGATGCTTAATTGGGACTGACAGGATATGTAATGTTTAGGAAAGATAGAATAGGAAGAAAGGATGGTGGAGTTATTTTATATATTAAAGAATCTATCCAGGCTTATGAAATAAAATTAGAAAGAAAAGCAGATTGCAAAGAAGCTGTTTGGCGTAACATAGTTACAGGAAATTCAACGTTAACAGCTGGGTTAGTTTATCAAAGTCCAAACATAAACATAGAAGAGAATGAAAAAATACAAAACACTATAAGGGAAGTAAGCCAACGGGACTGTATTATTATGGGTGATTTTAGCCACGGGCATATACAATGGAAATCTCTACAGAGTATGGGGAGTGAGGACCACAATTTTTAGTTTTAGTTCAAGATACTTTCCTTTCTCAACATGTGCTAGAACCAACCAGGGATGAGAATGTGTTAGACATAGTTTTGTCCTCACAGAATGAATTAGTTGACAATGTCAAGATATGTGAGCCACTGGGGAGTAGTGATCACAACCAGATATATTTTACCATCAAAGTAAAATCAGAAAGGAATAATAAAAAGCAGCATAGGAGAAATTTCCACAAAGGAAGGTATAAGGACATGAGGAAATATTTAGCAAAGACAGACTGGAATAACACACTGAGAAATAATACAGCAACAGAATGCTGGAATATATTAAAAAGTGAAATTAAGTGCATAGTTGATAAATTTGTACCTTTCAAAAAACATGGGAAACGGTCCAAAAAGAAAAACTTATCGAAAGAAGCCATTAGAAAAAATAAGTATAAACAAATGATGTGGAAGTCATATAGGTGTACTGGTAATGATGAAGACTACAACATTTATAAAGAAGCACTTAACCAAGCTACAGCTGAAATTAGAAATTCAAAGAGAAGCTATGAACAACAATTAACTAGTAATATAAAACATGACATCAAGAGTTTTTATGCGTATGTTCGAAACAAACAGAACGTTCAGGATAAGGTCGGTCCTCTAGAAGATAGTGCTGGAAATATAATATCAGAGGGATTCTTAATGGCAGAAGACCTGAATGAGTATTTTAGTTCAGTGTTTACCAGGAAAAATATTAGTTCACTGCCAGTATCACAGGCTAAGTTCAAGGGGGCAGATTCAGGCTATTTAGGACAGTTAATTGTAATCCCGGAAATGGTAGCTAAGAAAATAAGGGCTATGAAGGATAATAAATCACCTGGAGTGGATGGGTGGGGGTACTGTACTAAGTACTACTGTAAAAGAAAAGACTTAGGGTTAACGATTAGTGCTGATATGAAGCTTTCAGAGCAGTGCGGAATTGCAGCTTCAAAGGGAAATCAAATCATTGGATTAATTAGGCGAAATATAGCGTATAAGGAAAAAGAACTAATAATACTGCTGTACAAAACAATAGTGAGGCCTCATTTAGAATATTGTATACAAGCGTGGAGGCCATATCGCAAGAAAGACATATATATGCTAGAAAGAGTGCAGAGGAGAGCGACTAAAATGATATCAAAACTGAGTGATCTTAGTTATGAAATTCGCCTAAAAGAATGTGATTTAACAACACTAGAGACCAACACATTGAGGGGAGATAAGATATAAGTGTTTAAAATAATAAATGGTTATGAAAATATTGATAGAAATATGTTTTCTCAGTTAAGAAAGATAGAAGGACTAGGGAACATGAAGTTACATTAGCAAAGGAGCAGTGTAGATTAGATATAAGAAAGTTCTCATTTTCACAAAGGACTGTAAATGAATGGAACAGATTATCTGCTGATTGTGTGGGTACTAGTAGCGTGAATATGTTTAGAAATAAAATCGACACATACCTTAGAAGGGCGGGATGCACATAAATAAAAGTCCACCTGCCACCTAGAGTTAATTCTCTGGGTGGCAATCTTGTTAAATCTTGTTAAATCTAATTTTGTTAACATATTTTTGTAGTGACTTTCTGTTAATTCTATCATACTTTTAGAAACGCTAAGTACAGGTTATTCTTCTTATATACAAACGTTTTATGCCTCTTGATAACCAAGGTTTATAAGTCTTTTTTGGTCTTTCCTGAATACGTTGTAATTTTGACAGGATAGGCATCGTTGTAAGTGTTACTTAGCATTTGTACCATCTGCAGCTTTCGCAAGTGCGTCTCCGGCAGACCATATAACACTGCGTTGCCTTAATCAATACGTGCACAGCCACATACATCAATGACTTGGTCAACAGGCGGGTGAACAAGTTTCCGATTGTTCACTGCAGTTATGACGATCACCTCGGTTTTTTTCTCGTTAAGCAGGAGATTATGGAAAGACATCCACGCTTTCACATCGGTGGTACAACGAGATATTCGATCGGTGGCCATTGTAAGTGGCTGGTCCACATATAATTGCGTATCATCAGCATACATATGATAGCGTAGTTGATGAAGTTCAAAAACATGGTTGAGTCCAAGGCAGTAGATCGTGAACAGAAGAGGTATGAGCACGCTACCCTGAGGCACGACGAGCTTCGATACGAAAGACAGATTTGATATTGTACGATAATTCGATAACAGTTCTGGATCAAGACCATTCCTCTTTAACAGCGGTGTTACTACGGCATGTTTCATAGCGACAGGTAGTGATGCCGACACGATGAACATTTTAACAATGCTGGTTAACACTGGTCCAAGAATGTCAATGTTAGATTTAAGCATGCTTCCAGAAATGACGTCAATGCTGGAAGAAGATTTGCTGGATGTCTTCTCAACCAGACCGCAGATGTCGGTGACTGTAGCAAGTTGAATGTCGTACAATGGTTCTTCAATACGGCATTCGATATCGTGTAGGAATGCGGGCAGTTGACATTGCGAGAGTGCAGTCACCAGCCGTGTATCAGAGATCTGATATCAGTGATCTTATCTGTGAAATAAGAGACCAATCGCTCAGCTAGCTCATCCGGGTCGTCGTCACATTCGGGGAGCACAGGCGTACGAGTACGACCCATTAAATTGTTCGTGATGCGATGTATTGCTTTGGTATCGTGAGACGTAACTTCGATTTCAGCACAGTAATAAGCAGATTTGGTTGTGGCGATGCTCTGCTTAAACGCGTCACGCAAGTCAGTGTACATTTCACGATGGACAGCTAGCCGCGTGTGACGCCACTTGCACTCTGCTCGTCGCACTTGCCGTCTCATCAGCTGCAGGTTGTCAGTCCGCCATGGTTGTCTTGGACGCACATTTATCAATCGTTGGATGACTGGTGGATGTCTGTCAATTACCGTTCGAAGTTCATCATTATACTGTTCAAACAGACTCTCAATGTTGTCGGTGGGGTTGTTAATCAGTGGGGAAGCGCGTAAGTCGCACGAAAACTGCTGCATGTTGATTGCAGCGTATTTACGATAAATCACTTCCTTACGCACTGGTCGTGGCTTTGATGAAACCAACTCACACATGATGGTGGTGGTCTGTGAGCAAGGACTCCACCGACACGTCTGTCACAATACAGCCATTCACCGGGGTGACAACGAGGTCGAGAATGTTACCCCGGCAGTGTGTTGCCGATGTCACATGTTGTTTTAGGTTTACATCGTCCAGCAATGCAGTTAAGTTTAAATGTAGGATCATCGTTAATAACCATACAAGTGCTATTGTCGCACAGGACGAAAATTTGCATATGATCTGTAGCATCGTTTAAAACCATGCTGCACTTTTTCTTTCTACACAGCTCTCAGAAAAGAAAATGTTGTCTATTATACTAGCATATCAAGGGATATAATCCAGAGCTGAACATTTGATCAATGAAATATTTTGATTCAGCTTGCTCTTCGCAATGCAATAGGTATATTTCAATACAGGTCGATTTCAAAAATGTCAAAATATTACCGTGGTATTTTGAACGGGGTAGTGTTTTTAAAGTCCTACACCTGCTCTACGGTTATGAGTGCCGTAACCGTACACACCGCTCTATTGTTTGGTCCGAAACTACTGCTTTGGTTCACTTAAAACCCCACCGAAGGAACAAGCGCGTCTACTAGGCCTACTAGCGTGGTCCGTCACCTGGCGCTAACACGGCTGTTGTCGGTACCGAATCGACAGATATGGATCGAAACGACTCACGCCACCTCGGCCGATGTTAAACCTGCCGGGACCCGTTCACAAATTAAGGGCGTGGGTGAAGCGAACGTTTCCACGTGGTCGTTGGTCTAGTTCTCCAAGTTACTTCGTTCTGGCTGAATGCTCCTTATTTCTAGAATCTAGCCGTTGTGGAGAGGAAAAGGGACATAATATTATGGGGATCCCACATAGGATGCACCATGTGCGTTGCAATACTCACTTTACTATCCGTCAGCGTGTAACCTCTTCGTCTCGACGACAACAGTGGCACAGCGTAGCGCAGCCTTTTGACCGCAATTGTTAGATCTACCTGTTGAGCTAAATTTGTCGTGAGCGGGTGACCCGCGTGACCTGATTATTAACAACCACACAAGCTCACATTTCACCTTTTATTGTTCACGTCTAACAAGTCATATCAATGCAACTGCAAGAGATGGCATGGTAATAATATTTCGTAAAGACTCAAGCGTGGTATTAATAATGAAGTTAAGATGGGTTTTTTGTATTATGTATGCAAAATAAAAAAACTATTTCCATGAAGGTGCCTCGTCAGTTTGGTGTGTGCCAGTGTTCTTGTCATTCACCAGATGGCAGCACATACATTCTCTCTACGTAAAAATGCCCTTTTTGGTTGGTCTGATATGCAAATAGGGTTAGGTTTTTAATTATGTTGAAGGTTGGGTTAGGATAACGTTGAACGTACTTTGAACAAGATTGCCATCAGGTGTTTGTGAAGTGTTAGCAAATAACCATTACCGTTACAAGTCTACGGGATGACCAAGGTATCATTAACATAGCAGCAGGTATCTTATAAATCTAGTATGTTGGACTCAATCAAGAGTACAGGTGTTAACAAACCACTACTGCCGTCCATAAGCGTCTGGAAGCTTACATATATTGGGGGAAGCTCAAGCATGTATCGTAGGGCCTACCGCTGGACTGAAAAAACTGAGGCTCACCTAAAACCTCCAACAAAACCACGTAGGCCGATCCCACGAGGCTCACCAAAAATGTTCTAACTGCTTTAATATTTATTTTATTTTAAATCTGTGATGACCGGAGGGTAAAACTATACGTCTGCCCCCTCCGATATATTCCAGGGGGCAGCAGCCGCCTCTTGTCCCCTGTTCCTGCGCCTATGCTGCACTACGTTTCGAAGCGCATGCGTCATCCTTGCCAGGTGTATTTTACCTTATTATACTCACACTGTATGGATTATAGCAACGTGCTATTTATTGTATTTATTTTGAATAGCTATAGGAATAAATTGTTTATCGTTATATCGGTAATAAAGAAATAATCTACCCAACGGAAGAAGTCATGAATGTTGGATGACCTACGCAAATAACGCGGCAACACTGTTATTACATCGTCAGCACGAATTAATCTAACTTGACTTTTCTATTTGCGTCGAGTCCAAACAACAAACAACATTACTACGGTCATCAAAGGGACAACGTTGAATCAAACAAAGGTGTTTTCATACTTTCATTCCACATTTCCCAGTGGCTGTTATACGAACATTTGACGTTAAAATATCGATAGCTCTACTACCAGCAGATATTCGTGAATGTCGCACCTATGAAACGATGGTTTCAATGGCAGAAGGATAATGGCAAGTAATCCCCCCGTACTGTTTACACAGGCTCTAATCGCTGCACCGTACAATCAGGGAATCATTTGGTCCAGTAAATGAAACGAGTACAGCAACTTATCGCATAAAAATGTACTGGTGCACGGCGATCCGTATTAGGTAAGGCACCAAGGTGACACTGGTGTCAGTGATCCACACATGAAAGACTATGGGCAAACATCCATAAGACATCCATAAACGAGCTGCAAGCATAGCGAACGAACAATACAGCTCATATCTAATATAACAACTATACCTGTTAACACAACTCTGTTTATGGACATTAACTTGTCAGACAGGTGCTCGAGCTTATCCTCATAGCGTCGCGGGGCATCGCCGGCGACACCTCTAACTGACGACAGCAGCAGTTAAAGTTAAGTTTACATTGTAGGTATGATGTGATTGTGTCTGGGTGTAGGTTGCTGCGAGAGTCTGTGTGTATTTTTTCTTAGCATAGACAATGTCCGTTCCGAGTCAGCATTGATGTGGGGCAGGCCGAGTAGTGCAGTGTAAACGGTTGCGAGGGTGGGAAAGCGCTCTTCCTCTATTGTCGTATTTATCGCCATCACGTCCTCCCAGATGTGATCAAGTCGCCGCTGATGTGCTTCCATTGCGGTGACGACAACGTCGTCTTCTAGATGCTGGAGGGCTTCATCTTTTTCAGTCGTTTTCATCCTCTTACACCCGAATCACTTAGCGATCTCACTATCTGAGAACATTTGGCGGGCCAGGTCAATAAAATGGTCCGCCAAAAGTGCGAGCAGGTTGTGCTCGGCCATAAAGAACGAAAACAATACCTCCGCTTGTGTGGTCGAGTCGGCGGAGTTCGTAGACTTGCGCTTGAAAAAGCTGGTTACTTGCGAACACTTCGATTATCGGTCGTGTGTCTTGGACTTAATGTGTTCGCGCACATCGTACACGCCGTCAAATCTTAGAAAATCCGTAAGACTTACGGGTGATCCGTAAGAGTTGGTATGTATATATATATAGGGATCCATGAACCGGTTCATATAGAACCTCACACTTTCCGGCTCATGGGTGCCTGATGACAGTTATATTGGCCAACGAATTGTATCGCCAGACAATAACGTAACATGTATCTTCCCTTATGGTCATTGTGACATTATCGACAACATTGCATTACACGTGGTAGGTGTATAACGAAAACAACAAACCACGAAATATTTACTCAAAATATTGTATCGGTTAAAATGCCGTAGGCCTACAATCGTAATTGTGAGCGCCGTTAGTTGTTCGTCATTCGTCATTAGTCAAATGGCTGTGAAGTTGTAAGTAGCATGACCAACGTTTAGAAAACTCGAAACATTAAACGTCTGATCATTGTTAACAAAGATACACGGATTGGATCAAAACTTTGCTATACGGCCATGAGTTCCCATCATCCTTTTTAGGCGTTTGCCTTCCGACTCGACAACGCTCGTTGGTGGTACCTCCCTCGGTTAAGTAGTGTTTGACAGACCCTCTCTGAGAACTCTTTAGCCGTCCACACGCTCGCATGCTCGCACACACACACACACACACACACACACACACACACACACACACACACACACACACACACACACACACACACACACACACACACACACACACACACACACACACACACACACACACACACACACACACACACACACACACACACACACACACACACACACACACACACACACACACACACACACACACACACACACACACACACACACACACACACACACACACACACACACACACACACACACACACACACACACACACACACACACACACACATACACACACACACACGCACGCACGTGCTAATTCGTCGAATTCACAAATGGCGATTTATTTTCACAACGCGTACGGCATGTTTGTTTGCATAGCTACGATGTGAATGGCTTTTGGTAAAACCACTTAGTTTTGTAATATCGCACAAGTGTAATAAATTAATCGAAAATGACGCGATTACTGGTAGATGTATTACATTTAAATGTGTAAAAAGTCGCAATGTATTGGCGCAATTGTGTCCATTCATACCAGAAATAAACCACAATTTTATTAAATATGAAAGGTCATCGACATGAAATTCATATACTTATTTGTCAGCGTCAAATCTAATGAAATTAAAAGTTATTCGATGGATTATTTTATTGCTTTTTTTCGACTGTACTTCAAACTGTTGTCACTTTGTAACCTATACGCATCTCATTTGGCCTACCATTAATTTCGGTTAAATGTTTCACCACATAATAAACCTGAATGGAGATTCAATGCTGACGTGCAACATAACTATATGTTAATACGCTAACTTGGAGGCCTGTAAGTGTGTCTCCTCCCAGGTGCCTAAGTGCACTCGCCTCTGTATGGGTTCTTTCGCGTCTTTGGACCGGTGGCCTCTCATCTATCAACTGGCTATGTATTCAAATACACAACGATCGCCACTTAGCGTTTATTGTCCAGTGTACATAAACTGTACAATTGTCAGGAAAGTATTAACTGCTTCACCCAATGCCGTCATTAGCTAGTGCACAAATTAAATGGTCATGAGAACAAATTTAAGTTCACCATAATATAGTCGTGATAACCGCTACCCTTGGGTTGTTGCTCAAAGAAGGTGTATAACCTGGGTTATGTAGTGTCTGTTGATTAATTCCTTTCAACATGTAGCGCTGATATTTTATACTCAGGAAAACCCATCACACTTTCATACGACCAGGAATAGTTATCATTACCGAGAAAGGGGGGAGGTAGGGAGAGAGAGGGAGAGAGAGGGGGAGTGAGAGAGGTGGGGAGAGGGGGGGAGAGAGATGGGGAGAGAGAGGGGGAGAGAGAGGGGGAGAGAAAGGGGGAGAGAGAGGGGGAGAGAGAGGGGGAGGAGAGAGAAAGAGAGAGATGGAGTTGTACAGTAAAAAAGCTTACATAATTGGTCGTGTCTGGACTCTTTTAGTTTAATGTGAGTGTTTCGTTAGTCATGTCTTGGAATAATCCTGAACGAAGTGACGAACACCTAAACAGAACGACCGCACGCACAACCAATGTTCTTGCTTACAAATCGCGACGACCACCCAATCGTGACAGCAGTCGAGTTTACGAATCAGGAACCAGTCAATGTGTGACGTACTGAGGGAGGGAGGGAGGGAGAGGGGGAGGGAGGGAGAGGGGGAGGGAGGGAGGGAGGAAGGGAGGGGGGAGGGTGGGAGCGACGGGGAGACGGAGGGAGAGTGGGAGGGACGGAGGGAAGAAGGAAGTGAAGGAGAGGGAGAGAGGGTGGGAGGGAGTGAAGGGAGGAAAGAGGGAGGGATGGAAAGAGAGGGAGAAGGGAGGGGGACGGACGGACGGACGGGGGAGGACGGAGGGAGGGAGGGAGAGAGAGGGGGGAGGTTGGAGAGAAAAAGAGGGAGGGGGAAGAGCGGTGGGGATAAAGAGAGGGGAGGGGGAGAAAGGAGGGAAGGAGAGATAAATAAAACGATTGAGATTGTTGACATTTCTTAATGAACTCCTGCCCCCCTCTAAAATAAGACAATCTACCGGACTCTATGTTTTTAGTGGACTTCAAGGGCATGCAGTTGGAATGTTTTGGTAAGTGTTAATGGGGTGTAGTAGGAATGTTTTAGACTTAGTGAACCTCAACGGGGGTGTAGTTGGAGGTCCCATGGAGTGCAGTTGGAGTGTTTTGGTAAGTGTTAATGGGGTGCAGTGGGAATGTTTTAGACTTAGTGAACCTCAACGGGGGTGTAGTTGGAGGACCCATGGAGTACAGTTGGAGTGTTTTGATAAGTGTTAATGGGGTGCAATGGGAAAGTTTTATACTTAGTGAACCTCAACGGGAGTGTAGTTGGAGGACCCATGGAGTACAGTTGGGGTGTTTTGGAAAGTGTTAGTGGGGTGTAGTGGGAAAGTTTTAGACTTAGTGAACCTGAACGGGGGTGTTGTTGGAGGACCCATGGCGTACAGTTGGAGTGTTTTGATGAGTGTTAATGGGGTGCAGTGGGAAAGTTTTAGACTTAGGGAACCTCAACGGGGGTGTAGTTGGAGGTCCCATGGAGTACAGTTGGATTGTTTTGGTAAGTGTCAATGGGGTGCAGTGGGAATGTTTTAGATTTAGTGAACCTCAAAGGGGGTGTAGTTGGAGGTCCCATGGCGTACAGTTGGAGTGTTTTGATGAATGTTAATGGGGTGCAGTGGGAAAGTTTTAGACTTAGGGAACCTCAACGGGGGTGTAGTTGGAGGTCCCATGGAGTACAGTTGGATTGTTTTGGTAAGTGTCAATGGGGTGCAGTGGGAATGTTTTAGACTTAGTGAACCTCAAAGGGGGTGTAGTTGGAGGTCCCATGGAGTACAGTTGGAGGGTTTTGGTAAGTGTTAGTGGGGTGCAGTGGGAATGTTTTAGACTTAGTGAACCACAACGGGGGTGTAGTTGGAGGACCCATGTAGTACAGTTGGAGTGTTTTGGTAAGTGATAATGGGGTGCAGTGGGAAAGTTTTAGACTTATTGAACCTGAACGGGGTGTAGTTGGAGGACCCATGGAGTACAGTTGGAATGTTTTGGTAAGTGTTAATGGGGTGCACTGGGAATGTTTTAGATTTAGTGAACCTGAACGGGGGTGTAGTTGGAGGAACCATGGAGTTCATTTGGAGTGTTTTGGTAAGTGTTAATGGGGTGCAGTGGGAATGTTGTAGAATTAGTGAACCTCAAAGGGAGTGTAGTTGGAGGACCCATGGAGTACAGTTAGAGTGCTTTGGTAAGTGATAAAGGGGTGCAGTGGGAATGTTTTAGATTTAGTGAACCTCAACGAGGGTGTAGTTTGGGGTCCCATAGATAACAGTTGGAGTGTTTGGGTAAGTGTTAATGGGGTGCACTGGGAATGTTTTAGACTTAGTGAACCTCAACAGGGGTGTAGTTGGAGGACCCACGGAGTACAGTTGGAGTGTTTTGGTAAGAGATAATGGGGTGCAGAGGGAATGTTTTAGACTTGGTGAACCTCAACGGGGGTGTAGTTGGAGGACCCATGGAGTACAGTTGGAGTGTTTTGATAAGTGTTAATGGGGTGCAGTGGGAATGTTTTAGACTTAGTGATCCTCAACGGGGGTGTAGTTGGAGGACCCATGGAGTACAGTTGGAGTGTTTTGATCAGTGTTAATGGGGTGTAGTGGGAAAGTTTTAGACTTAGTGAACCTGAACGGGGGTGTAGTTGGAGGACCCATGGCGTACAGTTGGAGTGTTTTGATAAGTGTTAATGGGGTGCAGTGGGAAAGTTTTAGACTTAGGGAACCTCAACGGGGGTGTAGTTGGAGGTGCCATGGAGTACAGTTGGAGTGTTTTGGTAAGTGTTAATGGGTTGTAGTGGGAATGTTTTAGACTTAGTGAACCTCAACGTGGGTGTAGTTGGAGGTCCCATGGAGTACAGTTGGAGTGTTTTGGTAAGTGTTAATGGGGTGCATTGGGAAAGTTTTAGACTTAGTGAACCTCAACGGGGGTGTAGTTGGAGGACCCATGGAGTACAGTTGGAGTGTTTTGATAAGTGTTAATGGGGTGCAGTGGGAATGTTTTAGACTTAGTGAACCTGAACGGGAATATAGTTGGAGGTCCCATGGAGTACAGTTGGAGTGTTTTGATAAGTGTTAATGGGGTGCAATGGGAAAGTTTTAGACTTAGTGAACCTCAATGGGGGTGTAGTTGGAGGTCCCATGGAGTACAGTTGGAGTGTTTTGGTAAGTGTTAATGGGGTGCAATGGGGAAGTTTTAGACTTAGTGAACCTCAACGGGGGTGTAGTTGGAGTTCCCACGGAGTACAGTTGGAGTGTTTTGGTAAGTGTTAATGGGGTGTAGTGGGAATGTTTTAGACTTAGTGAACCTCAACGGGGGTGTAGTTGGAGTTCCCACGGAGTACAGTTGGAGTGTTTTGGTAAGTGTTAATGGGATGTAGTGGGAATGTTTTAGACTTAGTGAACCTGAACAGGGGTGTAGTTGGAGGACCCATGGAGTACAGTTGGAGTGTTTTGGTAAGTGTTAATGGGGTGCAGTGGGAATGTTTTAGACTTAGTGAACCTGAACGGGAGTGTAGTTGGAGGTCCCATGGAGTACAGTTGGAGTGTTTTGGTAAGTGTTAATGGGTTGTAGTGGGAATGTTTTAGACTTAGTGAACCTCAACGGGGGTGTAGTTGGAGGTCCCATGGAGTACAGTTGGAGTGTTTTTGGTAAGTGTTAATGGGGTGCAGTGGAAATATTTTAGACTTAGTGAACCTGAACGGGAGTGTAGTTGGAGGTCCCATGGAGTACAGTTGGAATGTTTTGGTAAGTGTTAATGGGGTGCAGTGGGATAGTTTTAGACTTAGTGAACCTCATCGGGGGTGTAGTTGAAGGACCCATGAAGCACAGTTGGAGTGTTTTGGTAAGTGATAATGGGGTGCAGTGGGAATGTTTTAGATTTAGTGAACCTCAACGGGGGTGTAGTTGGAGGTCCCATGGAGAACAGTTGGAGTGTTTGGGTAAGTGTTAATGGGGTGCACTGGGAATGTTTTAAACTTAGTGAACCTCAACAGGGGTGTAGTTGGAGGACCCACGGAGTACAGTTGGAATGTTTTGGTAAGAGATAATGGGGTGCAGAGGGAATGTTTTAGACTTAGTGAACCTCAATGGGGGTGTAGTTGGAGGTCATACGGAGTACAGTTGGAGTGTCTTGGTAAGTGTTAATGGGGTGCAGTGAGAAAGTTGTAGACTTAGTGAACCTCAACGGGGGTGTAGTTGGAGGTCCCATGGAGTACACTTGGAGTGTTTTGGTAAGTGTTAATGGGGTGTAGTGGGAATGTTTTAGACTTAGTGAACATGAACAGGGGTGTAGTTGGAGGACCCATGGAGTAAAGTTGGAGTGTTTTGGAAGTGATAATGGGGTGCAGTGGGAATGTTTTAGACTTAGTGAACCTGAACGGGGTGTAGTTGGAGGACCCATGGAGTACAGTTGGAGTGTTTTGATGAATGTTAATGGGGTGCAGTGGGAAAGTTTTAGACTTAGGGAACCTCAACGGGGGTGTAGTTGGAGGTCCCATGGAGTACAGTTGGATTGTTTTGGTAAGTGTCAATGGGGTGCAGTGGGAATGTTTTAGACTTAGTGAACCTCAAAGGGGGTGTAGTTGGAGGTCCCATGGAGTACAGTTGGAGGGTTTTGGTAAGTGTTAGTGGGGTGCAGTGGGAATGTTTTAGACTTAGTGAACCACAACGGGGGTGTAGTTGGAGGACCCATGTAGTACAGTTGGAGTGTTTTGGTAAGTGATAATGGGGTGCAGTGGGAAAGTTTTAGACTTATTGAACCTGAACGGGGTGTAGTTGGAGGACCCATGGAGTACAGTTGGAATGTTTTGGTAAGTGTTAATGGGGTGCACTGGGAATGTTTTAGATTTAGTGAACCTGAACGGGGGTGTAGTTGGAGGAACCATGGAGTTCATTTGGAGTGTTTTGGTAAGTGTTAATGGGGTGCAGTGGGAATGTTGTAGAATTAGTGAACCTCAAAGGGAGTGTAGTTGGAGGACCCATGGAGTACAGTTAGAGTGCTTTGGTAAGTGATAAAGGGGTGCAGTGGGAATGTTTTAGATTTAGTGAACCTCAACGAGGGTGTAGTTTGGGGTCCCATAGATAACAGTTGGAGTGTTTGGGTAAGTGTTAATGGGGTGCACTGGGAATGTTTTAGACTTAGTGAACCTCAACAGGGGTGTAGTTGGAGGACCCACGGAGTACAGTTGGAGTGTTTTGGTAAGAGATAATGGGGTGCAGAGGGAATGTTTTAGACTTGGTGAACCTCAACGGGGGTGTAGTTGGAGGACCCATGGAGTACAGTTGGAGTGTTTTGATAAGTGTTAATGGGGTGCAGTGGGAATGTTTTAGACTTAGTGAACCTCAACGGGGGTGTAGTTGGAGGACCCATGGAGTACAGTTGGAGTGTTTTGATCAGTGTTAATGGGGTGCAGTGGGAATGTTTTAGACTTAGTGAACCGGAACGGGAATGTAGTTGGAGGTCCCATGGAGTACAGTTGGAGTGTTTTGATGAGTGTTAATGGGGTGCAATGGGAAAGTTTTAGACTTAGTGAACCTCAACGGGAGTGTAGTTGGAGGACCCATGGAGTACAGTTGGAGTGTTTTGGAAAGTGTTAGTGGGGTGCAGTGGGAAAGTTTTAGACTTAGTGAACCTGAACGGGGGTGTAGTTGGAGGACCCATGGCGTACAGTTGGAGTGTTTTGATAAGTGTTAATGGGGTGCAGTGGGAAAGTTTTAGACTTAGGGAACCTCAACGGGGGTGTAGTTGGAGGTGCCATGGAGTACAGTTGGAGTGTTTTGGTAAGTGTTAATGGGTTGTAGTGGGAATGTTTTAGACTTAGTGAACCTCAACGTGGGTGTAGTTGGAGGTCCCATGGAGTACAGTTGGAGTGTTTTGGTAAGTGTTAATGGGGTGCATTGGGAAAGTTTTAGACTTAGTGAACCTCAACGGGGGTGTAGTTGGAGGACCCATGGAGTACAGTTGGAGTGTTTTGATAAGTGTTAATGGGGTGCAGTGGGAATGTTTTAGACTTAGTGAACCTGAACGGGAATATAGTTGGAGGTCCCATGGAGTACAGTTGGAGTGTTTTGATAAGTGTTAATGGGGTGCAATGGGAAAGTTTTAGACTTAGTGAACCTCAATGGGGGTGTAGTTGGAGGTCCCATGGAGTACAGTTGGAGTGTTTTGGTAAGTGTTAATGGGGTGCAATGGGGAAGTTTTAGACTTAGTGAACCTCAACGGGGGTGTAGTTGGAGTTCCCACGGAGTACAGTTGGAGTGTTTTGGTAAGTGTTAATGGGGTGTAGTGGGAATGTTTTAGACTTAGTGAACCTCAACGGGGGTGTAGTTGGAGTTCCCACGGAGTACAGTTGGAGTGTTTTGGTAAGTGTTAATGGGATGTAGTGGGAATGTTTTAGACTTAGTGAACCTGAACAGGGGTGTAGTTGGAGGACCCATGGAGTACAGTTGGAGTGTTTTGGTAAGTGTTAATGGGGTGCAGTGGGAATGTTTTAGACTTAGTGAACCTGAACGGGAGTGTAGTTGGAGGTCCCATGGAGTACAGTTGGAGTGTTTTGGTAAGTGTTAATGGGTTGTAGTGGGAATGTTTTAGACTTAGTGAACCTCAACGGGGGTGTAGTTGGAGGTCCCATGGAGTACAGTTGGAGTGTTTTTGGTAAGTGTTAATGGGGTGCAGTGGAAATATTTTAGACTTAGTGAACCTGAACGGGAGTGTAGTTGGAGGTCCCATGGAGTACAGTTGGAATGTTTTGGTAAGTGTTAATGGGGTGCAGTGGGATAGTTTTAGACTTAGTGAACCTCATCGGGGGTGTAGTTGAAGGACCCATGAAGCACAGTTGGAGTGTTTTGGTAAGTGATAATGGGGTGCAGTGGGAATGTTTTAGATTTAGTGAACCTCAACGGGGGTGTAGTTGGAGGTCCCATGGAGAACAGTTGGAGTGTTTGGGTAAGTGTTAATGGGGTGCACTGGGAATGTTTTAAACTTAGTGAACCTCAACAGGGGTGTAGTTGGAGGACCCACGGAGTACAGTTGGAATGTTTTGGTAAGAGATAATGGGGTGCAGAGGGAATGTTTTAGACTTAGTGAACCTCAATGGGGGTGTAGTTGGAGGTCATACGGAGTACAGTTGGAGTGTCTTGGTAAGTGTTAATGGGGTGCAGTGAGAAAGTTGTAGACTTAGTGAACCTCAACGGGGGTGTAGTTGGAGGTCCCATGGAGTACACTTGGAGTGTTTTGGTAAGTGTTAATGGGGTGTAGTGGGAATGTTTTAGACTTAGTGAACATGAACAGGGGTGTAGTTGGAGGACCCATGGAGTAAAGTTGGAGTATTTTGGAAGTGATAATGGGGTGCAGTGGGAATGTTTTAGACTTAGTGAACCTCAACGGGGGTGTAGTTGGAGGACCCATGGAGTACAGTTGGAGTGTTTTGATAAGTGTTAATGGGGTGCAGTGGGAATGTTTTAGACTTAGTGAACCTCAACGTGGGTGTAGTTGGAGGACCCATGGAGTACAGTTGGAGTGTTTTGATCAGTGTTAATGGGGTGCAGTGGGAATGTTTTAGACTTAGTGAACCTGAACGGGAATGTAGTTGGAGGTCCCATGGAGTACAGTTGGAGTGTTTTGATGAGTGTTAATGGGGTGCAATGGGAAAGTTTTAGACTTAGTGAACCTCAACGGGAGTGTAGTTGGAGGACCCATGGAGTACAGTTGGAGTGTTTTGGAAAGTGTTAGTGGAGTGCAGTGGGAAAGTTTTAGACTTAGTGAACCTGAACGGGGGTGTAGTTGGAGGACCCATGGCGTACAGTTGGAGTGTTTTGATGAGTGTTAATGGGGTGCAGTGGGAAAGTTTTAGACTTAGGGAACCTCAACGGGGGTGTAGTTGGAGGTGCCATGGAGTACAGTTGGAGTGTTTTGGTGAGTGTTAATGGGTTGTAGTGGGAATGTTTTAGACTTAGTGAACCTGAACAGGGGTGTAGTTGGAGGACCCATGGAGTACAGTTGGAGTGTTTTGGTAAGTGATAATGGGGTGCAGTGGGAATGTTTTAGACTTAGTGAACCTCAACGGGGGTGTAGTTGGAGGACCCATGGAGTACAGTTGGAGTGTTTTGATAAGTGTTAATGGGGTGCAGTGGGAATGTTTTAGACTTAGTGAACCTCAACGGGGGTGTAGTTGGAGGACCCATGGAGTACAGTTGGAGTGTTTTGATAAGTGTTAATGGGGTGCAGTGGGAATGTTTTAGACTTAGTGAACCTGAACGGGAATGTAGTTGGAGATCCCATGGAGTACAGTTGGAGTGTTTTGATAAGTGTTAATGGGGTGCAGTGGGAATGTTTTAGACTTAGTGAACCTCAACGGGGGTGTAGTTGGAGGACCCATGGAGTACAGTTGGAGATTTTTGATAAGTGTTAATGGGGTGCAGTGGGAATGTTTTAGACTTAGTGAACCTGAACGGGAATGTAGTTGGAGGTCCCATGGAGTACAGTTGGAGTGTTTTGATAAGTGTTAATGGGGTGCAATGGGAAAGTTTTATACTTAGTGAACCTCAACGGGAGTGTAGTTGGAGGACCCATGGAGTACAGTTGGGGTGTTTTGGAAAGTGTTAGTGGGGTGCAGTGGGAAAGTTTTAGACTTAGTGAACCTGAACGGGGGTGTTGTTGGAGGACCCACGGAGTACAGTTGGAGAGTTTTGGTAAGTGTTATTGGGGTGTAGTGGGAATGTTTTAGACTTAGTGAACCTGAACAGGGGTGTAGTTGGAGGACCCATGGAGTACAGTTGGAGTGTTTTGGTAAGTGTTAATGGGGAGCAGTGGGAATGTTTTAGACTTAGTGAACCTGAACGGGAGTGTAGTTGGAGGTCCCATGAAGTACAGTTGGAGTGTTTTGGTAAGTGTTAATGGGTTGTAGTGGGAATGTTTTAGACTTAGTGAACCTCAACGGGGGTGTAATTGGAGGTCCCATGGAGTACAGTTGGAGTGTTTTTGGTAAGTGTTAATGGGGTGCAGTGGAAATGTTTTAGACTTAGTGAACCTGAACGGGAGTGTAGTTGGAGGTCCCATGGAGTACAGTTGGAGTGTTTTGGTAAGTGTTAATGGGGTGCAGTGGGATAGTTTTAGACTTAGTGAACCTCATCGGGGGTGTAATTGGAGGACCCATGAAGCACAGTTGGAGTGTTTTGGTAAGTGATAATGGGGTGCAGTGGGAATGTTTTAGATTTAGTGAACCTCAACGGGGGTGTAGTTGGAGGTCCCATGGAGAACAGTTGGAGTGTTTGGGTAAGTGTTAATGGGGTGCACTGGGAATGGTTTAGACTTAATGAACCTCAACAGGGGTGTAGTTGGAGGACCCACGGAGTACAGTTGGAATGTTTTGGTAAGAGATAATGGGGTGTAGAGGGAGTGTTTTAGAGTTAGTGAACCTCAATGGGGGTGTAGTTGGAGGTACCATGGAGTACAGTTGGAGTGTCTTGGTAAGTGTTAATGGGGTGCAGTGGGAACGTTTTAGACTTAGTGAACCTCAATGGGGGTGTAGTTGGAGGTCCCATGGAGTACAGTTGGAGTGTCTTGGTAAGTGTTAATGGGGTGCAGTGGGAAAGTTTTAGACTTAGTGAACCTCAACGGGTGTGTAGTTGGAGGTCCCATGGAGTACAGTTGGAGTGTTTTGGTAAGTGTTAATGGGGTGTAGTGGGAATGTTTTAGACTTAGTGAACCTGAACAGGGGTGTAGTTGGAGGACCCATGGAGTACAGTTGGAGTGTTTTGGTAAGTGATAATGGGGTGCAGTGGGAATGTTTTAGACTTAGTGAACCTCAACGGAGGTGTAGTTGGAGGACCCATGGAGTACAGTTGGAATGTTTTGATAAGTGTTAATGGGGTGCAGTGGGAATGCTTTAGACTTAGTGAACCTGAACGGGAATGTAGTTGGAGGTCCCATGGAGTACAGTTGGAGTGTTTTGATAAGTGTTAATGGGGTGCAGTGGGAATGTTTTAGACTTATTGAACCTGAACGGGAATGTAGTTGGAGGTCCCATGGAGTACAGTTGGAGTGTTTTGGTGAGTGTTAATGGGTTGTAGTGGGAATGTTTTAGACTTAGTGAACCTGAACAGGGGTGTAGTTGGAGGACCCATGGAGTACAGTTGGAGTGTTTTGGTAAGTGATAATGGGGTGCAGTGGGAATGTTTTAGACTTAGTGAACCTCAACGGGGGTGTAGTTGGAGGACCCATGGAGTACAGTTGGAGTGTTTTGATAAGTGTTAATGGGGTGCAGTGGGAATGTTTTAGACTTAGTGAACCTAAACGGGAATGTAGTTGGAGGTCCCATGGAGTACAGTTGGAGTGTTTTGATAAGTGTTAATGGGGTGCAGTGGGAATGTTTTAGACTTAGTGAACCTCAACGGGGGTGTAGTTGGAGGACCCATGGAGTACAGTTGGAGTGTTTTGATAAGAGTTAATGGGGTGCAGTGGGAATGTTTTAGACTTAGTGAACCTGAACGGGAATGTAGTTGGAGGTCCCATGGAGTACAGTTGGAGTGTTTTGATAAGTGTTAATGGGGTGCAATGGGAAAGTTTTATACTTAGTGAACCTCAACGGGAGTGTAGTTGGAGGACCCATGGAGTACAGTTGGGGTGTTTTGGAAAGTGTTAGTGGGGTGCAGTGGGAAAGTTTTAGACTTAGTGAACCTGAACGGGGGTGTTGTTGGAGGACACATGGCGTACAGTTGGAGTGTTTTGATGAGTGTTAATGGGGTGCAGTGGGAAAGTTTTAGACTTAGGGAACCTCAACGGGGGTGTAGTTGGAGGTGCCATGGAGTACAGTTGGAGTGTTTTGGTAAGTGTTAATGGGTTGTAGTGGGAATGTTTTAGACTTAGTGAACCTGAACAGGGGTGTAGTTGGAGGACCCATGGAGTACAGTTGGAGTGTTTTGGTAAGTGATAATGGGGTGCAGTGGGAATGTTTTAGACTTAGTGAACCTCAACGGGGGTGTAGTTGGAGGACCCATGGAGTACAGTTGGAGTGTTTTGATAAGTGTTAATGGGGTGCAGTGGGAATGTTTTAGACTTAGTGAACCTCAACGGGGGTGTAGTTGGAGGACCCATGGAGTACAGTTGGAGTGTTTTGATAAGTGTTAATGGGGTGCAGTGGGAATGTTTTAGACTTAGTGAACCTGAACGGGAATGTAGTTGGAGGTCCCATGGAGTACAGTTGGAGTGTTTTGATAAGTGTTAATGGGGTGAAATGGGAAAGTTTTAGACTTAGTGAACCTCAACGGGAGTGTAGTTGGAGGACCCATGGAGTACAGTTGGAGTGTTTTGGAAAGAGTTAGTGAGGTGCAGTGGGAAAGTTTTAGACTTAGTGAACCTGAACGGGGGTGTAGTTGGAGGACCCAAGGCGTACAGTTGGAGTGTTTTGATGAGTGTTAATGGGGTGCAGTGGGAAAGTTTTAGACTTAGGGAACCTCAACGGGGGTGTAGTTGGAGGTGCCATGGAGTACAGTTGGAGTGTTTTGGTAAGTGTTAATGGGTTGTAGTGGGAATGTTTTAGACTTAGTGAACCTCAACGTGGGTGTAGTTGGAGGTCCCATGGAGTACAGTTGGAGTGTTTTGGTAAGTGTTAATGGGGTGCATTGGGAAAGTTTTAGACTTAGTGAACCTCAACGGGTGTGTAGTTGGAGGACCCATGGAGTACAGTTGGAGTGTTTTGATGAGTGTTAATGAGGTGCAGTGGGAATGTTTTAGACTTAGTGAACCTGAACGGGAATGTAGTTGGAGGTCCCATGGAGTACAGTTGGAGTGTTTTGATGAGTGTTAATGGGGTGCAATGGGTAAGTTTTAGACTTAGTGAACCTCAATGGGGGTGTAGTTGGAGGTCCCATGGAGTAAAGTTGGAGTGTTTTGGTAAGTGTTAATGGGGTGCAATGGGAAAGTTTTAGACTTAGTGAACCTCAACGGGGGTGTAGTTGGAGGTCCCACGGAGTACAGTTGGAGTGTTTTGGTAAGTGTTAATGGGGTGTAGTGGGAATGTTTTAGACTTAGTGAACCTGAACAGGGGTGTAGTTGGAGGACCCATGGAGTACAGTTGGAGTGTTTTGGTAAGTGTTAATGGGGTGCAGTGGGAATGTTTTAGACTTAGTGAACCTGAACGGGAGTGTAGTTGGAGGTCCCATGAAGTACAGTTGGAGTGTTTTGGTAAGTGTTAATGGGTTGTAGTGGGAATGTTTTAGACTTAGTGAACCTCAACGGGGGTGTAGTTGGAGGTCCCATGGATTACAGTTGGAGTGTTTTTGGTAAGTGTTAATGGGGTGCAGTGGAAATGTTTTAGACTTAGTGAACCTGAACGGGAGTGTAGTTGGAGGTCCCATGGAGTACAGTTGGAGTGTTTTGGTAAGTGTTAATGGGGTGCAGTGGGATAGTTTTAGACTTAGTGAACCTCATCGGGGGTGTAATTGGAGGACCCATGAAGCACAGTTGGAGTGTTTTGGTAAGTGATAATGGGGTGCAGTGGGAATGTTTTAGATTTAGTGAACCTCAACGGGGGTGTAGTTGGAGGTCCCATGGAGAACAGTTGGAGTGTTTGGGTAAGTGTTAATGGGGTGCACTGGGAATGGTTTAGACTTAGTGAACCTCAACAGGGGTGTAGTTGGATGACCCACGGAGTACAGTTGGAATGTTTTGGTAAGAGATAATGGGGTGCAGAGGGAATGTTTTAGAGTTAGTGAACCTCAATGGGGGTGTAGTTGGAGGTACCATGGAGTACAGTTGGAGTGTCTTGGTAAGTGTTAATGGGGTGCAGTGGGAATGCTTTAGACTTAGTGAACCTGAACGGGAATGTAGTTGGAGGTCCCATGGAGTACAGTTGGAGTGTTTTGATAAGTGTTAATGGGGTGCAGTGGGAATGTTTTAGACTTAGTGAACCTGAACGGGAATGTAGTTGGAGGTCCCATGGAGTACAGTTGGCGTGTTTTGATAAGTGTTAATGGGGTGCAATGGGAAAGTTTTAGACTTAGTGAACCTCAACGGGAGTGTAGTTGGAGGACCCATGGAGTACAGTTGGAGTGTTTTGGTAAGTGTTAGTGGGGTGCAGTGGGAAAGTTTTAGACTTAGTGAACCTGAACGGGGGTATAGTTGGAGGACCCATGGCGTACAGTTGGAGTGTTTTGGTAAGTGTTAATGGGGTGCAGTTGGAAAGTTTTAGACTTAGGGAACCTCAACGGGGGTGTAGTTGGAGGTGCCATGGAGTACAGTTGGAGTGTTTTGGTAAGTGTTAATGGGTTGTAGTGGGAATGTTTTAGACTTAGTGAACCTGAACAGGGGTGTAGTTGGAGGACCCATGGAGTACAGTTGGAGTGTTTTGGTAAGTGATAATGGGGTGCAGTGGGAATGTTTTAGACTTAGTGAACCTCAACGGGGGTGTAGTTGGAGGACCCATGGAGTACAGTTGGAGTGTTTTGATAAGTGTTAATGGGGTGCAGTGGGAATGTTTTAGACTTAGTGAACCTCAACGGGGGTGTAGTTGGAGGACCCATGGAGTACAGTTGGAGTGTTTTGATAAGTGTTAATGGGGTGCAGTGGGAATGTTTTAGACTTAGTGAACCTGAACGGGAATGTAGTTGGAGGTCCCATGGAGTACAGTTGGAGTGTTTTGATAAGTGTTAATGGGGTGAAATGGGAAAGTTTTAGACTTAGTGAACCTCAACGGGAGTGTAGTTGGAGGACCCATGGAGTACAGTTGGAGTGTTTTGGAAAGAGTTAGTGAGGTGCAGTGGGAAAGTTTTAGACTTAGTGAACCTGAACGGGGGTGTAGTTGGAGGACCCAAGGCGTACAGTTGGAGTGTTTTGATGAGTGTTAATGGGGTGCAGTGGGAAAGTTTTAGACTTAGGGAACCTCAACGGGGGTGTAGTTGGAGGTGCCATGGAGTACAGTTGGAGTGTTTTGGTAAGTGTTAATGGGTTGTAGTGGGAATGTTTTAGACTTAGTGAACCTCAACGTGGGTGTAGTTGGAGGTCCCATGGAGTACAGTTGGAGTGTTTTGGTAAGTGTTAATGGGGTGCATTGGGAAAGTTTTAGACTTAGTGAACCTCAACGGGTGTGTAGTTGGAGGACCCATGGAGTACAGTTGGAGTGTTTTGATGAGTGTTAATGAGGTGCAGTGGGAATGTTTTAGACTTAGTGAACCTGAACGGGAATGTAGTTGGAGGTCCCATGGAGTACAGTTGGAGTGTTTTGATGAGTGTTAATGGGGTGCAATGGGTAAGTTTTAGACTTAGTGAACCTCAATGGGGGTGTAGTTGGAGGTCCCATGGAGTAAAGTTGGAGTGTTTTGGTAAGTGTTAATGGGGTGCAATGGGAAAGTTTTAGACTTAGTGAACCTCAACGGGGGTGTAGTTGGAGGTCCCACGGAGTACAGTTGGAGTGTTTTGGTAAGTGTTAATGGGGTGTAGTGGGAATGTTTTAGACTTAGTGAACCTGAACAGGGGTGTAGTTGGAGGACCCATGGAGTACAGTTGGAGTGTTTTGGTAAGTGTTAATGGGGTGCAGTGGGAATGTTTTAGACTTAGTGAACCTGAACGGGAGTGTAGTTGGAGGTCCCATGAAGTACAGTTGGAGTGTTTTGGTAAGTGTTAATGGGTTGTAGTGGGAATGTTTTAGACTTAGTGAACCTCAACGGGGGTGTAGTTGGAGGTCCCATGGATTACAGTTGGAGTGTTTTTGGTAAGTGTTAATGGGGTGCAGTGGAAATGTTTTAGACTTAGTGAACCTGAACGGGAGTGTAGTTGGAGGTCCCATGGAGTACAGTTGGAGTGTTTTGGTAAGTGTTAATGGGGTGCAGTGGGATAGTTTTAGACTTAGTGAACCTCATCGGGGGTGTAATTGGAGGACCCATGAAGCACAGTTGGAGTGTTTTGGTAAGTGATAATGGGGTGCAGTGGGAATGTTTTAGATTTAGTGAACCTCAACGGGGGTGTAGTTGGAGGTCCCATGGAGAACAGTTGGAGTGTTTGGGTAAGTGTTAATGGGGTGCACTGGGAATGGTTTAGACTTAGTGAACCTCAACAGGGGTGTAGTTGGATGACCCACGGAGTACAGTTGGAATGTTTTGGTAAGAGATAATGGGGTGCAGAGGGAATGTTTTAGAGTTAGTGAACCTCAATGGGGGTGTAGTTGGAGGTACCATGGAGTACAGTTGGAGTGTCTTGGTAAGTGTTAATGGGGTGCAGTGGGAATGCTTTAGACTTAGTGAACCTGAACGGGAATGTAGTTGGAGGTCCCATGGAGTACAGTTGGAGTGTTTTGATAAGTGTTAATGGGGTGCAGTGGGAATGTTTTAGACTTAGTGAACCTGAACGGGAATGTAGTTGGAGGTCCCATGGAGTACAGTTGGCGTGTTTTGATAAGTGTTAATGGGGTGCAATGGGAAAGTTTTAGACTTAGTGAACCTCAACGGGAGTGTAGTTGGAGGACCCATGGAGTACAGTTGGAGTGTTTTGGTAAGTGTTAGTGGGGTGCAGTGGGAAAGTTTTAGACTTAGTGAACCTGAACGGGGGTATAGTTGGAGGACCCATGGCGTACAGTTGGAGTGTTTTGGTAAGTGTTAATGGGGTGCAGTTGGAAAGTTTTAGACTTAGGGAACCTCAACGGGGGTGTAGTTGGAGGTGCCATGGAGTACAGTTGGAGTGTTTTGGTAAGTGTTAATGGGTTGTAGTGGGAATGTTTTAGACTTAGTGAACCTCAACGGGGGTGTAGTTGGAGGTCCCATGGAGTACAGTTGGAGTGTTTTGGTAAGTGTTAATGGGGTGCAGTGGGAAAGTTTTAGACTTAGTTAACCTCAACGGGGGTGTAGTTGGAGGACCCATGCAGTACAGTTGGAGTGTTTTGGTAATTGTTAATGGGGTGCAGTGGGACTGTTTTAGACATAGTGAACCTCAACGGGGGTGTAGTTGGAGGACCCATGGAGTACAGTTGGAGTGTTTTGGTAAGTGTTAATGGGGTGCACTGGGAATGTTTTAGACTTAGTGAATCTCAACGGGGGTGTAGTTGGAGGACCCATGGAGTACAGTTGGAGTGTTTTGATAAGTGTTAATGGGGTGGAGTGGGAATGTTTTAGACTTAGTGAACCTCAACGGGGGTGTAGTTGGAGGACCCATGGAGTACATTTGGAGTGTTTTGATAAGTGTTAATGGGGTGCAGTGGGAATGTTTTAGACTTAGTGAACCTGAACGGGAATGTAGTTGGAGGTCCCATGGAGTACAGTTGGAGTGTTTTGATAAGTGTTAATGGGGTGCAATGGGAAAGTTTTAGACTTAGTGAACCTCAACGGGAGTGTAATTGGAGGACCCATGGAGTACAGTTGGAGTGTTTTGGAAAGTGTTAATGGGGTGCAGTGGGAAAGTTTTAGACTTAGTGAACCTGAACGGGGGTGTAGTTGGAGGACCCATGGCGTACAGTTGGAGTGTTTTGATGAGTGTTAATGGGGTGCAGTGGGAAAGTTTTAGACTTAGGGAACCTCAACGGGGGTGTAGTTGGAGGTGCCATGGAGTACAGTTGGAGTGTTTTGGTAAGTGTTAATGGGTTGTAGTGGGAATGTTTTAGACTTAGTGAACCTCAACGTGGGTGTAGTTGGAGGTCCCATGGAGTACAGTTGGAGTGTTTTGGTAAGTGTTAATGGGGTGCATTGGGAAAGTTTTAGACTTAGTGAACCTCAACGGGGGTGTAGTTGGAGGACCCATGGAGTACAGTTGGAGTGTTTTGATGAGTGTTAATGAGGTGCAGTGGGAATGTTTTAGACTTAGTGAATCTGAACGGGAATGTAGTTGGAGGTCCCATGGAGTACAGTTGGAGTGTTTTGCTGAGTGTTAATGGGGTGCAATGGGAAAGTTTTAGACTTAGTGAACCTCAATGGGGGTGTAGTTGGAGGTCCCATGGAGTACAGTTGGAGTGTTTTGGTAAGTGTTAATGGGGTGCAATGGGAAAGTTTTAGACTTAGTGAACCTCAACGGGGGTGTAGTTGGAGGTCCCACGGAATACAGTTGGAATGTTTTGATAAGTGTTAATGGGGTGCAGTGGGAATGTTTTAGACTTAGTGAACCTCAACGGGGGTGTAGTTGGAGGTCCCACGGAGTACAGTTGGAGTGTTTTGGTAAGTGTTAATGGGGTGCAGTGGGAATGTTTTAGACTTAGTGAACCTGAACGGGAGTGTAGTTGGAGGTCCCATGAAGTACAGTTGGAGTGTTTTGGTAAGTGTTAATGGGTTGTAGTGGGAATGTTTTAGACTTAGTGAACCTCAACGGGGGTGTATTTGGAGGTCCCATGGAGTACAGTTGGAGTGTTTTTGGTAAGTGTTAATGGGGTGCAGTGGAAATGTTTTAGACTTAGTGAACCTGAACGGGAGTGTAGTTGGAGGTCCCATGGAGTACAGTTGGAGTGTTTTGGTAAGTGTTAATGGGGTGCAGTGGGATAGTTTTAGACTTAGTGAACCTCATCGGGGGTGTAATTGGAGGACCCATGAAGCACAGTTGGAGTGTTTTGGTAAGTGATAATGGGGTGCAGTGGGAATGTTTTAGATTTAGTGAACCTCAACGGGGGTGTAGTTGGAGGTCCCATGGAGAACAGTTGGAGTGTTTGGGTAAGTGTTAATGGGGTGCACTGGGAATGGTTTAGACTTAGTGAACCTCAACAGGGGTGTAGTTGGAGGACCCACGGAGTACAGTTGGAATGTTTTGGTAAGAGATAATGGGGTGCAGAGGGAATGTTTTAGAGTTAGTGAACCTCAATGGGGGTGTAGTTGGAGGTACCATGGAGTACAGTTGGAGTGTCTTGGTAAGTGTTAATGGGGTGCAGTGGGAAAGTTTTAGACTTAGTGAACCTCAACGGGTGTGTAGTTGGAGGTCCCATGGAGTACAGTTGGAGTGTTTTGGTAAGTGTTAATGGGGTGTAGTGGGAATGTTTTAGACTTAGTGAACCTGAACAGGGGTGTAGTTGGAGGACCCATGGAGTACAGTTGGAGTGTTTTGGTAAGTGATAATGGGGTGCAGTGGGAATGTTTTAGACTTAGTGAACCTCAACGGAGGTGTAGTTGGAGGACCCATGGAGTACAGTTGGAATGTTTTGATAAGTGTTAATGGGGTGCAGTGGGAATGCTTTAGACTTAGTGAACCTGAACGGGAATGTAGTTGGAGGTCCCATGGAGTACAGTTGGAGTGTTTTGATAAGTGTTAATGGGGTGCAGTGGGAATGTTTTAGACTTATTGAACCTGAACGGGAATGTAGTTGGAGGTCCCATGGAGTACAGTTGGAGTGTTTTGGTGAGTGTTAATGGGTTGTAGTGGGAATGTTTTAGACTTAGTGAACCTGAACAGGGGTGTAGTTGGAGGACCCATGGAGTACAGTTGGAGTGTTTTGGTAAGTGATAATGGGGTGCAGTGGGAATGTTTTAGACTTAGTGAACCTCAACGGGGGTGTAGTTGGAGGACCCATGGAGTACAGTTGGAGTGTTTTGATAAGTGTTAATGGGGTGCAGTGGGAATGTTTTAGACTTAGTGAACCTCAACGGGGGTGTAGTTGGAGGACCCATGGAGTACAGTTGGAGTGTTTTGATAAGTGTTAATGGGGTGCAGTGGGAATGTTTTAGACTTAGTGAACCTGAACGGGAATGTAGTTGGAGGTCCCATGGAGTACAGTTGGAGTGTTTTGATAAGTGTTAATGGGGTGTAGTGGGAATGTTTTAGACTTAGTGAACCTCAACGGGGGTGTAGTTGGAGGACCCATGGAGTACAGTTGGAGTGTTTTGATAAGTGTTAATGGGGTGCAGTGGGAATGTTTTAGACTTAGTGAACCTGAACGGGAATGTAGTTGGAGGTCCCATGGAGTACAGTTGGAGTGTTTTGATAAGTGTTAATGGGGTGCAATGGGAAAGTTTTATACTTAGTGAACCTCAACGGGAGTGTAGTTGGAAGACCCATGGAGTACAGTTGGGGTGTTTTGGAAAGTGTTAGTGGGGTGCAGTGGGAAAGTTTTAGACTTAGTGAACCTGAACGGGGGTGTTGTTGGAGGACACATGGCGTACAGTTGGAGTGTTTTGATGAGTGTTAATGGGGTGCAGTGGGAAAGTTTTAGACTTAGGGAACCTCAACGGGGGTGTAGTTGGAGGTGCCATGGAGTACAGTTGGAGTGTTTTGGTAAGTGTTAATGGGTTGTAGTGGGAATGTTTTAGACTTAGTGAACCTGAACAGGGGTGTAGTTGGAGGACCCATGGAGTACAGTTGGAGTGTTTTGGTAAGTGATAATGGGGTGCAGTGGGAATGTTTTAGACTTAGTGAACCTCAACGGGGGTGTAGTTGGAGGACCCATGGAGTACAGTTGGAGTGTTTTGATAAGTGTTAATGGGGTGCAGTGGGAATGTTTTAGACTTAGTGAACCTCAACGGGGGTGTAGTTGGAGGACCCATGGAGTACAGTTGGAGTGTTTTGATAAGTGTTAATGGTGTGCAGTGGGAATGTTTTAGACTTAGTGAACCTGAACGGGAATGTAGTTGGAGGTCCCATGGAGTACAGTTGGAGTGTTTTGATAAGTGTTAATGGGGTGCAATGGGAAAGTTTTAGACTTAGTGAACCTCAACGGGAGTGTAGTTGGAGGACCCATGGAGTACAGTTGGAGTGTTTTGGAAAGAGTTAGTGAGGTGCAGTGGGAAAGTTTTAGACTTAGTGAACCTGAACGGGGGTGTAGTTGGAGGACCCAAGGCGTACAGTTGGAGTGTTTTGATGAGTGTTAATGGGGTGCAGTGGGAAAGTTTTAGACTTAGGGAACCTCAACGGGGGTGTAGTTGGAGGTGCCATGGAGTACAGTTGGAGTGTTTTGGTAAGTGTTAATGGGTTGTAGTGGGAATGTTTTAGACTTAGTGAACCTCAACGTGGGTGTAGTTGGAGGACCCATGGAGTACAGTTGGAATGTTTTGATAAGTGTTAATGGGGTGCAGTGGGAATGCTTTAGACTTAGTGAACCTGAACGGGAATGTAGTTGGAGGTCCCATGGAGTACAGTTGGAGTGTTTTGATAAGTGTTAATGGGGTGCAGTGGGAATGTTTTAGACTTAGTGAACCTGAACAGGGGTGTAGTTGGAGGACCCATGGAGTACAGTTGGAGTGTTTTGGTAAGTGATAATGGGGTGCAGTGGGAATGTTTTAGACTTAGTGAACCTCAACGGAGGTGTAGTTGGAGGACCCATGGAGTACAGTTGGAATGTTTTGATAAGTGTTAATGGGGTGCAGTGGGAATGCTTTAGACTTAGTGAACCTGAACGGGAATGTAGTTGGAGGTCCCATGGAGTACAGTTGGAGTGTTTTGATAAGTGTTAATGGGGTGCAGTGGGAATGTTTTAGACTTATTGAACCTGAACGGGAATGTAGTTGGAGGTCCCATGGAGTACAGTTGGAGTGTTTTGGTGAGTGTTAATGGGTTGTAGTGGGAATGTTTTAGACTTAGTGAACCTGAACAGGGGTGTAGTTGGAGGACCCATGGAGTACAGTTGGAGTGTTTTGGTAAGTGATAATGGGGTGCAGTGGGAATGTTTTAGACTTAGTGAACCTCAACGGGGGTGTAGTTGGAGGACCCATGGAGTACAGTTGGAGTGTTTTGATAAGTGTTAATGGGGTGCAGTGGGAATGTTTTAGACTTAGTGAACCTCAACGGGGGTGTAGTTGGAGGACCCATGGAGTACAGTTGGAGTGTTTTGATAAGTGTTAATGGGGTGCAGTGGGAATGTTTTAGACTTAGTGAACCTGAACGGGAATGTAGTTGGAGGTCCCATGGAGTACAGTTGGAGTGTTTTGATAAGTGTTAATGGGGTGTAGTGGGAATGTTTTAGACTTAGTGAACCTCAACGGGGGTGTAGTTGGAGGACCCATGGAGTACAGTTGGAGTGTTTTGATAAGTGTTAATGGGGTGCAGTGGGAATGTTTTAGACTTAGTGAACCTGAACGGGAATGTAGTTGGAGGTCCCATGGAGTACAGTTGGAGTGTTTTGATAAGTGTTAATGGGGTGCAATGGGAAAGTTTTATACTTAGTGAACCTCAACGGGAGTGTAGTTGGAAGACCCATGGAGTACAGTTGGGGTGTTTTGGAAAGTGTTAGTGGGGTGCAGTGGGAAAGTTTTAGACTTAGTGAACCTGAACGGGGGTGTTGTTGGAGGACACATGGCGTACAGTTGGAGTGTTTTGATGAGTGTTAATGGGGTGCAGTGGGAAAGTTTTAGACTTAGGGAACCTCAACGGGGGTGTAGTTGGAGGTGCCATGGAGTACAGTTGGAGTGTTTTGGTAAGTGTTAATGGGTTGTAGTGGGAATGTTTTAGACTTAGTGAACCTGAACAGGGGTGTAGTTGGAGGACCCATGGAGTACAGTTGGAGTGTTTTGGTAAGTGATAATGGGGTGCAGTGGGAATGTTTTAGACTTAGTGAACCTCAACGGGGGTGTAGTTGGAGGACCCATGGAGTACAGTTGGAGTGTTTTGATAAGTGTTAATGGGGTGCAGTGGGAATGTTTTAGACTTAGTGAACCTCAACGGGGGTGTAGTTGGAGGACCCATGGAGTACAGTTGGAGTGTTTTGATAAGTGTTAATGGGGTGCAGTGGGAATGTTTTAGACTTAGTGAACCTGAACGGGAATGTAGTTGGAGGTCCCATGGAGTACAGTTGGAGTGTTTTGATAAGTGTTAATGGGGTGCAATGGGAAAGTTTTAGACTTAGTGAACCTCAACGGGAGTGTAGTTGGAGGACCCATGGAGTACAGTTGGAGTGTTTTGGAAAGAGTTAGTGAGGTGCAGTGGGAAAGTTTTAGACTTAGTGAACCTGAACGGGGGTGTAGTTGGAGGACCCAAGGCGTACAGTTGGAGTGTTTTGATGAGTGTTAATGGGGTGCAGTGGGAAAGTTTTAGACTTAGGGAACCTCAACGGGGGTGTAGTTGGAGGTGCCATGGAGTACAGTTGGAGTGTTTTGGTAAGTGTTAATGGGTTGTAGTGGGAATGTTTTAGACTTAGTGAACCTCAACGTGGGTGTAGTTGGAGGACCCATGGAGTACAGTTGGAATGTTTTGATAAGTGTTAATGGGGTGCAGTGGGAATGCTTTAGACTTAGTGAACCTGAACGGGAATGTAGTTGGAGGTCCCATGGAGTACAGTTGGAGTGTTTTGATAAGTGTTAATGGGGTGCAGTGGGAATGTTTTAGACTTAGTGAACCTGAACGGGGGTGTAGTTGGAGGACCCATGGCGTACAGTTGGAGTGTTTTGATGAGTGTTAATGGGGTGCAGTGGGAAAGTTTTAGACTTAGGGAACCTCAACGGGGGTGTAGTTGGAGGTGCCATGGAGTACAGTTGGAGTGTTTTGGTGAGTGTTAATGGGTTGTAGTGGGAATGTTTTAGACTTAGTGAACCTGAACAGGGGTGTAGTTGGAGGACCCATGGAGTACAGTTGGAGTGTTTTGGTAAGTGATAATGGGGTGCAGTGGGAATGTTTTAGACTTAGTGAACCTCAACGGGGGTGTAGTTGGAGGACCCATGGAGTACAGTTGGAGTGTTTTGATAAGTGTTAATGGGGTGCAGTGGGAATGTTTTAGACTTAGTGAACCTCAACGGGGGTGTAGTTGGAGGACCCATGGAGTACAGTTGGAGTGTTTTGATAAGTGTTAATGGGGTGCAGTGGGAATGTTTTAGACTTAGTGAACCTGAACGGGAATGTAGTTGGAGGTCCCATGGAGTACAGTTGGAGTGTTTTGATAAGTGTTAATGGGGTGTAGTGGGAATGTTTTAGACTTAGTGAACCTCAACGGGGGTGTAGTTGGAGGACCCATGGAGTACAGTTGGAGTGTTTTGATAAGTGTTAATGGGGTGCAGTGGGAATGTTTTAGACTTAGTGAACCTGAACGGGAATGTAGTTGGAGGTCCCATGGAGTACAGTTGGAGTGTTTTGATAAGTGTTAATGGGGTGCAATGGGAAAGTTTTATACTTAGTGAACCTCAACGGGAGTGTAGTTGGAAGACCCATGGAGTACAGTTGGGGTGTTTTGATAAGTGTTAATGGGGTGCAGTGGGAATGTTTTAGACTTAGTGAACCTGAACGGGAATGTAGTTGGAGGTCCCATGGAGTACAGTTGGAGTGTTTTGGAAAGTGTTAGTGGGGTGCAGTGGGAAAGTTTTAGACTTAGTGAACCTGAACGGGGGTGTTGTTGGAGGACACATGGCGTACAGTTGGAGTGTTTTGATGAGTGTTAATGGGGTGCAGTGGGAAAGTTTTAGACTTAGGGAACCTCAACGGGGGTGTAGTTGGAGGTGCCATGGAGTACAGTTGGAGTGTTTTGGTAAGTGTTAATGGGTTGTAGTGGGAATGTTTTAGACTTAGTGAACCTCAACGGGGGTGTAGTTGGAGGACCCATGGAGTACAGTTGGAGTGTTTTGATAAGTGTTAATGGGGTGCAATGGGAAAGTTTTAGACTTAGTGAACCTCAACGGGAGTGTAGTTGGAGGACCCATGGAGTACAGTTGGAGTGTTTTGGTAAGTGTTAATGGGTTGTAGTGGGAATGTTTTAGACTTAGTGAACCTGAACGGGAATGTAGTTGGAGGTCCCATGGAGTACAGTTGGAGTGTTTTGATAAGTGTTAATGGGGTGCAATGGGAAAGTTTTAGACTTAGTGAACCTCAACGGGAGTGTAGTTGGAGGACCCATGGAGTACAGTTGGAGTGTTTTGGAAAGAGTTAGTGAGGTGCAGTGGGAAAGTTTTAGACTTAGTGAACCTGAACGGGGGTGTAGTTGGAGGACCCAAGGCGTACAGTTGGAGTGTTTTGATGAGTGTTAATGGGGTGCAGTGGGAAAGTTTTAGACTTAGGGAACCTCAACGGGGGTGTAGTTGGAGGTGCCATGGAGTACAGTTGGAGTGTTTTGGTAAGTGTTAATGGGTTGTAGTGGGAATGTTTTAGACTTAGTGAACCTCAACGTGGGTGTAGTTGGAGGTCCCATGGAGTACAGTTGGAGTGTTTTGGTAAGTGTTAATGGGGTGCATTGGGAAAGTTTTAGACTTAGTGAACCTCAACGGGTGTGTAGTTGGAGGACCCATGGAGTACAGTTGGAGTGTTTTGATGAGTGTTAATGAGGTGCAGTGGGAATGTTTTAGACTTAGTGAACCTGAACGGGAATGTAGTTGGAGGTCCCATGGAGTACAGTTGGAGTGTTTTGATGAGTGTTAATGGGGTGCAATGGGTAAGTTTTAGACTTAGTGAACCTCAATGGGGGTGTAGTTGGAGGTCCCATGGAGTAAAGTTGGAGTGTTTTGGTAAGTGTTAATGGGGTGCAATGGGAAAGTTTTAGACTTAGTGAACCTCAACGGGGGTGTAGTTGGAGGTCCCACGGAGTACAGTTGGAGTGTTTTGGTAAGTGTTAATGGGGTGTAGTGGGAATGTTTTAGACTTAGTGAACCTGAACAGGGGTGTAGTTGGAGGACCCATGGAGTACAGTTGGAGTGTTTTGGTAAGTGTTAATGGGGTGCAGTGGGAATGTTTTAGACTTAGTGAACCTGAACGGGAGTGTAGTTGGAGGTCCCATGAAGTACAGTTGGAGTGTTTTGGTAAGTGTTAATGGGTTGTAGTGGGAATGTTTTAGACTTAGTGAACCTCATCGGGGGTGTAATTGGAGGACCCATGAAGCACAGTTGGAGTGTTTTGGTAAGTGATAATGGGGTGCAGTGGGAATGTTTTAGATTTAGTGAACCTCAACGGGGGTGTAGTTGGAGGTCCCATGGAGAACAGTTGGAGTGTTTGGGTAAGTGTTAATGGGGTGCACTGGGAATGGTTTAGACTTAGTGAACCTCAACAGGGGTGTAGTTGGATGACCCACGGAGTACAGTTGGAATGTTTTGGTAAGAGATAATGGGGTGCAGAGGGAATGTTTTAGAGTTAGTGAACCTCAATTGGGGTGTAGTTGGAGGTACCATGGAGTACAGTTGGAGTGTCTTGGTAAGTGTTAATGGGGTGCAGTGGGAAAGTTTTAGACTTAGTGAACCTCAATGGGGGTGTAGTTGGAGGTCCCATGGAGTACAGTTGGAGTGTCTTGGTAAGTGTTAATGGGGTGCAGTGGGAAAGTTTTAGACTTAGTGAACCTCAACGGGTGTGTAGTTGGAGGTCCCATGGAGTACAGTTGGAGTGTTTTGGTAAGTGATAATGGGTTGCAGTGGGAATGTTTTAGACTTAGTGAACCTCAACGGAGGTGTAGTTGGAGGACCCATGGAGTACAGTTGGAATGTTTTGATAAGTGTTAATGGGGTGCAGTGGGAATGCTTTAGACTTAGTGAACCTGAACGGGAATGTAGTTGGAGGTCCCATGGAGTACAGTTGGAGTGTTTTGATAAGTGTTAATGGGGTGCAGTGGGAATGTTTTAGACTTAGTGAACCTGAACGGGAATGTAGTTGGAGGTCCCATGGAGTACAGTTGGCGTGTTTTGATAAGTGTTAATGGGGTGCAATGGGAAAGTTTTAGACTTAGTGAACCTCAACGGGAGTGTAGTTGGAGGACCCATGGAGTACAGTTGGAGTGTTTTGGTAAGTGTTAGTGGGGTGCAGTGGGAAAGTTTTAGACTTAGTGAACCTGAACGGGGGTATAGTTGGAGGACCCATGGCGTACAGTTGGAGTGTTTTGGTAAGTGTTAATGGGGTGCAGTTGGAAAGTTTTAGACTTAGGGAACCTCAACGGGGGTGTAGTTGGAGGTGCCATGGAGTACAGTTGGAGTGTTTTGGTAAGTGTTAATGGGTTGTAGTGGGAATGTTTTAGACTTAGTGAACCTCAACGGGGGTGTAGTTGGAGGTCCCATGGAGTACAGTTGGAGTGTTTTGGTAAGTGTTAATGGGGTGCAGTGGGAAAGTTTTAGACTTAGTTAACCTCAACGGGGGTGTAGTTGGAGGACCCATGCAGTACAGTTGGAGTGTTTTGGTAATTGTTAATGGGGTGCAGTGGGACTGTTTTAGACATAGTGAACCTCAACGGGGGTGTAGTTGGAGGACCCATGGAGTACAGTTGGAGTGTTTTGGTAAGTGTTAATGGGGTGCACTGGGAATGTTTTAGACTTAGTGAATCTCAACGGGGGTGTAGTTGGAGGACCCATGGAGTACAGTTGGAGTGTTTTGATAAGTGTTAATGGGGTGCAGTGGGAATGTTTTAGACTTAGTGAACCTCAACGGGGGTGTAGTTGGAGGACCCATGGAGTACATTTGGAGTGTTTTGATAAGTGTTAATGGGGTGCAGTGGGAATGTTTTAGACTTAGTGAACCTGAACGGGAATGTAGTTGGAGGTCCCATGGAGTACAGTTGGAGTGTTTTGATAAGTGTTAATGGGGTGCAATGGGAAAGTTTTAGACTTAGTGAACCTCAACGGGAGTGTAATTGGAGGACCCATGGAGTACAGTTGGAGTGTTTTGGAAAGTGTTAGTGGGGTGCAGTGGGAAAGTTTTAGACTTAGTGAACCTGAACGGGGGTGTAGTTGGAGGACCCATGGCGTACAGTTGGAGTGTTTTGATGAGTGTTAATGGGGTGCAGTGGGAAAGTTTTAGACTTAGGGAACCTCAACGGGGGTGTAGTTGGAGGTGCCATGGAGTACAGTTGGAGTGTTTTGGTAAGTGTTAATGGGTTGTAGTGGGAATGTTTTAGACTTAGTGAACCTCAACGTGGGTGTAGTTGGAGGTCCCATGGAGTACAGTTGGAGTGTTTTGGTAAGTGTTAATGGGGTGCATTGGGAAAGTTTTAGACTTAGTGAACCTCAACGGGGGTGTAGTTGGAGGACCCATGGAGTACAGTTGGAGTGTTTTGATGAGTGTTAGTGAGGTGCAGTGGGAATGTTTTAGACTTAGTGAATCTGAACGGGAATGTAGTTGGAGGTCCCATGGAGTACAGTTGGAGTGTTTTGCTGAGTGTTAATGGGGTGCAATGGGAAAGTTTTAGACTTAGTGAACCTCAATGGGGGTGTAGTTGGAGGTCCCATGGAGTACAGTTGGAGTGTTTTGGTAAGTGTTAATGGGGTGCAATGGGAAAGTTTTAGACTTAGTGAACCTCAACGGGGGTGTAGTTGGAGGTCCCACGGAATACAGTTGGAATGTTTTGATAAGTGTTAATGGGGTGCAGTGGGAATGTTTTAGACTTAGTGAACCTCAACGGGGGTGTAGTTGGAGGTCCCACGGAGTACAGTTGGAGTGTTTTGGTAAGTGTTAATGGGGTGCAGTGGGAATGTTTTAGACTTAGTGAACCTGAACGGGAGTGTAGTTGGAGGTCCCATGAAGTACAGTTGGAGTGTTTTGGTAAGTGTTAATGGGTTGTATGGGAATGTTTTAGACTTAGTGAACCTCAACGGGGGTGTATTTGGAGGTCCCATGGAGTACAGTTGGAGTGTTTTTGGTAAGTGTTAATGGGGTGCAGTGGAAATGTTTTAGACTTAGTGAACCTGAACGGGAGTGTAGTTGGAGGTCCCATGGAGTACAGTTGGAGTGTTTTGGTAAGTGTTAATGGGGTGCAGTGGGATAGTTTTAGACTTAGTGAACCTCATCGGGGGTGTAATTGGAGGACCCATGAAGCACAGTTGGAGTGTTTTGGTAAGTGATAATGGGGTGCAGTGGGAATGTTTTAGATTTAGTGAACCTCAACGGGGGTGTAGTTGGAGGTCCCATGGAGAACAGTTGGAGTGTTTGGGTAAGTGTTAATGGGGTGCACTGGGAATGGTTTAGACTTAGTGAACCTGAACAGGGGTGTAGTTGGAGGACCCATGGAGTACAGTTGGAGTGTTTTGGTAAGTGATAATGGGGTGCAGTGGGAATGTTTTAGACTTAGTGAACCTGAACGGGGGTGTAGTTGGAGGTCCCATGGAGTACAGTTGGAGTGTTTTGGTAAGTGTTAATGGGGTGAAGTGGGATAGTTTTAGACTTAGTGAACCTCATCGGGGGTGTAGTTGGAGGACCCATGAAGCACAGTTGGAGTGTTTTGGTAAGTGTTAATGGGGTGCAATGGGAAAGTTTTAGACTTAGTGAACCTGAACGGTGGTGTAGTTGGAGGTGCAATGGAGTACAGATGGAATGTTTTGGTAAGTGTTAATGGGGTGTAGTGGGAATGTTTTAGACTTACTGAACCTCAACGGGGGTGTAGTTGGAGGTCCCATGGAGTACAGTTGGAGTGTTTTGGTAAGTGTTAATGGGGTGTAGTGGGAATGTTTTAGACTTAGTGAACCTCAACGGGGGTGTAGTTGGAGGTCCCATGGAGTACAGTTTGAGTGTTTTGGTAAGTGTTAATGGGGTGTAGTGGGAATGTTTTAGACTTATTGAACCTCAACGGGGTTGTAGTTGGAGGTCCCACGGAGTACAGTAGGAGTGTTTTGGTAAGTGTTAATGGGGTGTAGTGGGAATGTTTTAGACTTAGTGAACCTGAACGGGGGTGTAGTTGGAGGACCCACGGAGTACAGTTGGAGTGTTTTGGTAAGTGTTAATGGGGTGTAGTAGGAATGTTTTAGACTTACTGAACCTGAACGGGGGTGTAGTTGGAGGACCCACGGAGTACAGTTGGAGTGTTTTGGTAAGTGTTAATGGGGTGCAGTGGGAATGTTTTAGACTTAGTGAACCTCAACGGGGGTGTAGTTGGAGGTTCCATGGAGTACAGTTGGAATGTTTTGGTAAGTGTTAATGGGGTGTAGTGGGAATGTTTTAGACTTAGTGAACCTCAACGGGGGTGTAGTTGGAGGTCCCATGGAGTACAGTTGGAATGTTTTGGTAAGTGTTAATGGGGTGTAGTGGGAATGTTTTAGACTTAGTGAACCTCAACGGGGGTGTAGTTGGAGGACCCATGGAATACAGTTGGAGTGTTTTGGTAAGTGTTAATGGGGTGCAGTGGGAAAGTTTTAGACTTAGTGAACCTCAACGTGGGTGTAGTTGGAGGTCCCATTGAGTACAGTTGGAGTGTCTTGGTAAGTGTTAATGGGGTGTAGTGGGAATGTTTTAGACTTAGTGAACCTCAACGGGGGTGTAGTTGGAGGTCCCATGAAGTACAGTTGGATGGTTTTGGTGAGCCTGGAATTAACGTGGTTTTCGGAACTCAAAAGTTATCAATTATATGACTCCCCGATTGCAGAATGTTCTGCACCCTTCTTGCGGAAGTTCGCGAACCAGCACGAATACGATGGGGTGGAAGTTGCCGGGAACCACATTTATGCGCCTACCGGATAATCTGCCGAGTTGTCCCCGCCTGTCCCGGCTTCGACTACGACTTGAGCAAGCACGAGTGCTTTATTTACCTAAACCCGAAGAAAAACTCCACCCTGGTGCAATCCGAACACGTCAATCTCTATTGGTTGATTCGAGGCTGTCTGGTTTCAGGTATAGTAATCGATACTTTTTAATTGATTAGTTTTGGGTATTTTAGAACGCAAATTTTAACGTTTTATTATACCTATTTTGCCATCCAAAAAGTTTCTGAACTTGACATTGAACGTCTACCAGCTGACGGGTCTTTTCTCCCTTTGTCAAACATAAGGTAAACAAAGACGGGCAGGCGCGTGGTGTGGGGTGTAGTTTGCAAATCATTGGAAAACCAATACATTGATCCTGATTAGGCTCCACCAAGTGAAGGCCAATTTTGCTCTATATACAACCCCAGAAAATTGCAGACGCAAAGACGAAATCATATAAAAATATTCGACGTGTGCCGCTTTTTCATTACGTTAGGTAATACAATTTAAATGTGATCAACATCTTCTACGCCATATATAATTGATGATATATCGCATTATATGTATTGTCAAACATGGTGAAGTTAGGGCCTATGACACATGAACACAGAACTTATTTTTCCGCAAATAGCGGACGCACCGGTTGGGGAATGTTTGCGCATGCGTCATCCTTGCCCGGTTTGTATTACCTTATTAATATTTCAATACGTGCGTTATAATAACGTACTATACTTATTGTTTTGTAAATTGTTTTAGAAATCGTAGGTTGTGTGGGTAATAAGCATGAACGACACGCGGAACATAACGTGCCAGTATACGATGAGTCTAAACTAGAAATAAAGGTATATCACGGTCACCGGAAGTAACAACGTTGGGTCGATCTACCGGTTTTTTTTTACTTCCGTGACACATATCGCACTTGGTGTTAGAAGTATCTACATACGGCGACAAGCTTTACTTGCTATTGGACATTCGTGAGTCGCACCTATCGAGCGATGCTAAAAATGTTATGTCCGCACGGTGCATTGTACGTTGTTATAACAGTTGCTACAAGTGTAACTCTGAAGGGAATGGAATATGAGAAACCAGCATACTAGCTGGCATATTCACATACATGTAAAGTAAACGAGCATTCGATGCGTCACTGCAGCGTCAACGTTAAAGAAGCTCTAGCCGCTTATTACCCCCCCCCAACATCGGGGGCGTACCTCAATATAAGTTAACCGCCGGGAGCTGTAAGATTTCACTAGAATCTCCCACTTTGAAAATAAATTCAGAGTAAAACACTAGCGAGAGTTTGTTGATTGTAGTTGCAAATGGTTAGATTGTATTAACTCTTTTACGTGCATAAACCCACACAATTGCCTTTTGTTTCTTTTTAAACAAACATATATCTGACGTTGTAGCGTGTAGCGCCGTATTCAGAATCAAGCAAGGGGAGCAGTCAGCTGGAGGTATCCAACTTCCGGGCTCCTTCACACGTAAATAGTCTTTGCGGTTCTGCTGCTCCGTCAACATCTGTCGTGCCGTGGACCACGACACCAGCCGCGGTGCTTGCTATCTCGTTGATACACGCGTCACACGTCTCGTCTCCAGCCGCACCACGGATCACTTCTGACGCGTCCGCTCTACAAAAGGTAGTTGCCGTATAGCGGCAGTTGTTGGTAACATGCACCAGTTGTTCATGTTATGTGCGATGCAATTGTTTGTGTACACTGCTGTGTTCCACTGCTCTCATATTATTTCCGTGAGTTCACAATCGCTGGCAAGTCGTATTCACGAGTCGTCAACCCGGGCTCCCTTTTAACTGTCGACTTCACCATCTGTAAATGGGGACATGTAGGCGTCGTGAACTCATATTCACGGTAAACCAGGCCGCATTAGAACGCAGCATAACAGTTAAAAGAAGTAGTATTAGAACACATTTACATGTTAAAGTTACACGGTGAACTATTAGTTATCCCAGAATGTATAGTTGTATGTGCTACAAACAAATGCCGCGATTGTGTATTCCGTAATAGCAAACAGTTGTGTTCCTTGGCAAGTAACGCTGCGTCGATTCGGTAAGTAGATAACTATTATGGTCTCGTGATATTTGTTAAAAATATAGACGCCTGGTCTGCAATTAACAAGGGTCTGTATAGACAGACATTCGGTCGTGATGTCTCCCCTACTTTGCATGCGTTGTGTGTGTTCTTTTATGTACGTGAACGTGTATGTCTCCGTCATCAAGGCTGTAGCTGCTCAAACTGCTGGGCTCTATCAAACAGCGGCACTACAGGACACAGAGCACAGATGATTTTCTCACTGGTAGCCATTTTAACGTTTTGCTTGATGTTAAGATATAGCGTGACCACGCACAATAATTATAAAACAGCTTTGCAGCCACTGGCTGTTAACATGTCGTTGATGTGCTGAACAAGTTTTTTAAATCACTTATCTCCAGCTCCGTTAAAATGCATCCATTCGATGCCCATCGATACTCAATAAATAGCCACGTGTTAGTCGTGACCACGTGTGTTATGGTCTCAAACATCACGAAAAACTCCGCCTATTCAACACTTTATGATGCATAGTTACAGTGCCATTAAATTATACGAAACGTTTTTCTTGAGGTGTCGTAAATAAATATTTACTAGGTCATATATTCGTAACTACATAACTGAAAGTTAGCTGTGCTATGTGACCTATAGTTGGTACGACACTGCCTTGCCTCGTCTTGCTTCTGTTGCTTGTCATAATGCTTCCGTTACGCGGGTTCCTTCGTTGCAGGCTTGCAGCAGTACACGTACGTATCGGGGCCTACTGCATTTTAAAAACTAGAATGTACAACGGTTTTCTGTGGTTAACTAGAAAACTGTTTTTCTGACATGGCAAAACAGTTTCATTTTAAATATAGGCCCTATTAATATGTATAAAATGGTGGTTACTAAAAATAAAATCCACGCGAAACGTCATGGTGTATCATCTTTTTTATATTTTGAAAAATACACGAATTGGTGATCACGTACATCAATCGAATTTACAGTAAATTAAAAAGCCGACCAAGGAATATCCATCTCTGAATGTGAAGCATCACATGTTCACCGGATGATGACTGGTCTGTCCTTCAAATTCCCGTCTTATGCCAATTCTGGCTACAAGCTATAGTATACTATTACCATATTCCGGCTCAATAGTTATGTGTACAGTACAGTAACTTATAGCATTTTAGTTTTTGGACCGACTATTCACACTGTCACGGTCAATGTTAAATTGGCGGACTAGCTAACCATTATTGGTCACCAAAAACATGAGGCATAACTGTTCCATATGCCAGGGGGAAGTGTAGGGTTAGGTTTAGCCATTCTAAAGGTTATTTGGAAATAATTAAGGTAGCACTAAGTTTGTATTTACACTTGCATTGTATATAAATCTATCTGTTCGTGCTGATCGTCAGGTGTAAATAGCCTAGACTGCCTATGGGTATGCCTATAACCATGTCCATGCCTATGCACATGCCATGGCCAATGGCTATGCCTTGGGCTTGGCTATGGCAGCTATGACTATGTCTATATAGGGCACAGTGGCTCAGGGGTAGAGTCCTGGGCTGCCGTGTCGATCAGTTCACTCAGATGTATGAATGAGTACCTGGCTATAGACAGTGGTGAATATGTGTGTACGATTAGTCTTCGCTCATCAATTGCAGCGTGGCTGGATGCTTCCCACAGAAGTTGAGATGGTGTTCGATTGAACAGGTCTGCCAGGGGAGTAAAGTGTAAAGCGCCTTGAGCAGTCCTGAGGACTGATCCAGACACTGCGCTTACAACTTACCTTTACTTTTATGTCGTGTATGCTAAACTTTATAGGCTTAGACCTTAATTGCATAATTTAGGTATAACCAGGTGTATATTACAAAAAAATTTCAGACTTTCAAAAAACCTTACAAGCCTATCTTTTCAAAGTAACCTAAACTCAGGTGTAGCTGGGGTAGGTGGGCGGGAAACAAAATACAGATCTCAATGACAACAAATGGATTACCTTTTTCAGTGAGAAATCGAACTGAGGCAGCGGACCCGTGGCCGCTTGTCTTTATACCGTGAATTTATTACGTGACCAGATCCAGCAGGAATACCGTAAATTGTTGAATTTTAGACGTGAGCAATGCCCATATAAAAGTTATTTGACTTGCGTCATAATGGCATATTTATATGGGACAAGGCTCCTTGGTAATGTAATGGTGTTATGACTCGGAATCGTGACTAGTTTTGCTGTTAAGTAACAAGGCAGGTATGAGTTTGTAAAAGAGCTTTGTATTCAGCCAACACATTTTTAGCTAATTCATATAATACAATATATATACAATGTGTAAATGATGTGAATTAGCCTATATAATTATAATCCATAATACAACCTCAACAGCAAAGGTGGGGGGAACCAACCACACCCGGCCAGCATGGCCCCTTCGAATTTATTTGTTATTATTATTATCAAAATTATTTGATGCATGCAGCCTACAACTTTTAATTGAACTTAACTATGCACAGTCGTGTGCATAATTACAGTTATCAACTTATAATTAACACGATCTATATAACAGCAAAATACAGTCGTTCCCATATTATTAAATGTAGGCTAATTCAGTAATTGCAGTGACATTGGCCCCAATTAATTATTCATGCATTAATAACACAGTTCATGTATGATAATATTATCAAAAGCAAGGTTGCATTCACAGCGACAACTGGCAACGTAACAGTGAAATGTTTCAGACCAAACGTTTCTTGTATGTAGCCTAATGAAATATTTGTTTCCTCTTGTGCGTTTCATCACTACACTATACGTAAAGGTCAAAATCTACCAAATATTTCAGCGACCAAATGTTTCGCCTAAGTAATGAAATATTCGGTAATCTATTTCCGCTCGTGCGCATACGACTTCTGTGCCGACCAGATATTTCAACGACGAAATGTTTCGCTACAACGCCACTCATTTCAAATTACACATGAGTCATTTCGACGCGCTCGAACTGTTAAACTGATTTGGTTTTGTGTCGCGGACAAGGAAAGAAACATTATAACGAAAAAGTCGGGCCAGCGGTCGTATTCATGCCACGCAACAAAAGGTAGTAATGTTGTGTGTTGTTTTATAACAATTTGACTCAAAGTAATAATATTAAACAGCTAGTTAAGAAATAATTTTAGTTCCCTGTTTCGATATGCTTCAATTATCGCTCAATGTGCAGTTACGTGCGCGACGTAGACTATTAAAAGTGCTATATAAATAATATAAAATATGGTTTAATAAGCCTAATAGTAATATATAAAGGATGATCGCTGTCACGTTTACTAGACGTAGTTGCTCCAACATATGTGGGTAAGTTTACGAGTTGGAAAACCAGTCGGTGTGTGACATCCTTGTGAAAAATTAAAACTGACGTCGATCATCACGGAAGGTGTGAACATGGATCACACCTTCAGTAGTTAGTTGTACTAGGATACCCTGAGGTTGGTAAGATGTATTATCTTTGCATGTGTCCACGTCGATCATCAAGCCCTGTGAGTTGTAGTTGTAACTTAAATGTGAGGCTGTATTTCTTGTTTGCGATAACTTTCTATTTTGTCTCGTTAAGCCGTGTTGGGCGACATTAAACAACACATCTTTTTCATATAATGCGGTAAGAACAAGATTTGTATGAAACCTAATGTTTTATGTTCTATGTTCTGTTCTATGTGTGCTCAAAACTGACACCTTTATGTGTATGGTATTCTAAATGTTAATGTCAATGGTATTTTAATTGCATCATTCTGTGGTATATATCCCATATATATCCCCTTTTACTGGTGTGTGTTTGCAATATATGAAGTGCCAATGGGCTATTTAACTGCCGTTCAGTAGTGCATGCACTACAATGAGTGATAATCAGTGATATTGAAAAGTTTATATATGGTTGAATTTGTTATTTAGAATATGTTGTTCAATGGTTTTTTGAATGGTTTTCAACAATATGCTTCAGTGGTATACCATTCGGGGTAATCCAATAGTATTCTGAATGGTATACCATAGAACGGTATAATAAATTATTATACTGGCAAATACCATTGAAGATCATTCAGAATCCCATTCAATTATATTTTGAATGATATTCTGAATGGTTCTCAGTGGTATACCATTCAATGATATACCACTGATGACCGTTCAGTACCATTGGATTAAATACCATTGGCCATAACACCCCCTAATATCACTGAAGACCATTCAGAATATCATTGAATTATATTCTGAATTGTCTACCACTGAGGACCGTTCAATGCCATTGGATTAAATACCATTCAAATACCATTGGCCACAATACCCCCTAATATCATTGAAGACCATTCAGAATATCATTGAATAGTACAGAAAGGGTTAATTGCAAATACCATTCAAATACCATTGGCCATAATTCTACCAAATATCATTCGATGGTATTTGAATGGTATTTTTGTGTAAGTCCATTACTTTCTGAAATGATACAACCATATTTCATATCTATTTACGGTTAATTGGAGTCACATCAATTTAACGTGTACATTTTACATGTACGCGTATATATGGTACACCAAATCTGTGTTTATCATATATGATAGAAAATAATAGTAACCTATTTTAAATTATCTACATTTTTTATCAAAAATTTGCAAGGCGGTCGCTAATCCAAATACACACATGTTGATGATGTTTTTCTTGCATTTATTAACTCGACGTAGCTAATCGAAGACTGACGGACAGTTCCGGATATTCATGAGCATGCTTTATACGGATCGTGAAGGTGGGGTTAAAGTGGAAACTGGGCGTACGTGCAGTTATTTTTTTGATAAATTGTTAGGGTCATTAGTGATTACCAAGACATAATTCTAAT
>OZ023205.1:40211561-40283178 GCA_963995525.1 Escarpia spicata
GTCTGCTGCTTGGATATCCTCACAAAACAGATTCAGGATACGTTTGATGTTTGCAAGAAACTTGGCATTTTCTGTCGCACCAACTGCGGCACCACCGTGGGTGCGATGAAGTTCAACGGTGTTCTTCCGTGGGAAGCTGACGCCGACATATCGTACACACCATCGGAAAACGTAAATTTCTGGCAGCACAAAGACGAGTTCATCAAGCGTGGGTACACCTTGAGTATATATTACCCAAGCCTGTGTCGCCACTTCAATCAGAACATATCAGTATGCCGCAAATTCGCCATAAAAACACGGTACTGGCATGTTGATATGTGGGACAATACGCCAATCAGCGTTACCGACTGGTTGCGGAAACACCAGCTTAAGCCGACGCAAATCCAAATAGGTGATCGATGGGTCAATTCCTTGACCAATCCAGGCCTCTACGCGCGTAATTTGTACGGATTTGAGATATTGAAACACATGGAACACGCTTCTGTGGTTGGTCTAGCCCCATTTGAACCGATGCATGGTGGTAATTACGTTAAGTGTTCCAGACCTGGATTTCACGGTTGCCTTGATCAATCTGAGGCCGACGGGAATATAGATATAATATACAATTGACCTATCGACCACGTGACCAAGCTTCCTTAAATTAACAAGGTCCGTTTAGCCATCAAAATGGAGCGTTCGCATATTCCGACGTATATCTGGTTGAAATTCTCACTTCAGATGCCTTCTTTATGACAAAAACATACAGCACAGTTGTTTAAGCGAGTGCGGGGAACACATCGATCTAGCGGATATCATGCCGCCCCGGTAATGTAATACACACATATGCATTATGTATGTAAACATTGCTGGCAAGGCAAAGCTTGACGGAGGTCACGCGCATGATTGTTATCGTGACGTTGGCAAACAGCTGAATCCATCGAATATGACGTATCCAAAATGGATACGTCAATTAAATGTGCTAATCAAAGCAGCTGACATAAATGGCAATGCAGTGTAACTAATATAAAAGTGTAATACGACTGGTTTAACTCTTGTGTGTATTGTGAAACGGTGGCTATGCCCTGTGCGTGGCTGAGAGTGTGCTGTGTAGTGGTTTTCGTGTGTATACAAGACAGCCTGTGGGTCGCGTATGGTTGTCGTTCTGGGCTGTTTAGAGGGTGGGTGTGGAGAAACGCGTGCCTGGGCAAGGGTTGTACAGAAATATGATTTGAGGATCAGTTATGTAGCATCGGGGAACAGCTTGGACTGTGGGTGTTTGGGAAACTGTTATCGAAATATGTGTTGCAGTGAGGTAAAATTATGCATGTTTATACATGCGCGCACACGCACACGCACGCACATACATATACATGATCTATACATATATTGTAAACTAGTATTATACTCTATGCACGAGTGTTCTATATGGAGTATGCAACTGTTTTAATTAGATTTTATTACACCCGCTTTATTTGCCGGGTATTTGTTTAGTTTGGTTTTGCTTTGTGTGCCAGCCGTGTGAAGAATTTGGAATATATATATATACATATATATATATATATATGTATGTATATGTATATATATATATATATATATATATATATTAATACGCTAACTTCGAGGCATTGCTAGTCTATCCCCTATCATCATGCGCCGAGTTTCACTGGCCTCTTTTTATATTCACTCGATTCCTGGGGTCACTGACCTCTGGTGTACCTATTGGCGATACATTAAAAATGCAAAGGTAGTTATGTTGAACTTTGTTGACTGTTTTTAGTTGTCACTCATTCCCCGGGTGTTGCCACTGTAGAATCATTTCATGGTCATGGGAACGAGCTGAAAAACTGTGACACATGCTTTGTCTTTGACTTTGTGACACATGTCTTTGGTTTGTTGTTCCATGGGTGGATGTAAAAAAAAAAAGGTGTAAGTCAGTGTATATATATATCCTAGTTTTTCTAGGAATCCATGTTGAGATCCATTAATAAATTATTTCTATTTTATAAGGAATTCCACCATGTGGTCTGCACTACGCGTTTCTAATAATTTGCATAACACTTATGTTCATTTCACTGGTCTGTAATTTTCTCTCTAGTTCCTCGATCCATTTTTAAATAATGGTTTGTTTCTTACCATTCTTGTGGAACGATTCCCTCTTTTATTGACGAGTTAAAATGTAGCATGTCGTGTGCTGAGGTGATAAGCGAACAATATAAACCAATTCTAATGAAACGTTTATAGCATTACGAAGACCTCTTTGTTGTCGTTCTAGATAAGTGATCTTGTGATTGGTAATAGTAACCATATTTAAAGTAAAAATGACACATTTGATGTGATTTGAAAATCGCATCACCGAATCACATACAAATCAGTTTGCAAAGTTTTCTAGACTTAAATAATATTATATCAAAACAAACTAATGTGGTGGGTATATTGAATTATAATACATCAGTCATAAGGTAATTTTATATTATCACAATATAACATCATATCGGGGCCCTCATATGTGTGGGTCTGACCTCAAAAAGCTACCATTTATATGGCTTACAAAACAATGAATTATATGATAATTCTCTGGTGGCCATCTTGAAATCCAAGATGCTCATAAAATAATTATATTTTGTATAATCAATTCCTTGTCCACAAATATATAGGTCTTGCACAAAACTAGCTTCCTATGTGGTCTAGAAGAAAATATGATAAATTACTGGAAGTATTATGACGGCCACCTTGGAAATCTAGCATGGCGGCGATAAAGCAATTTAACGTTTTTATAATCATATATGTGGGACTAGCAACAAACATCAGCTCTCTACGTGGTTTACAAGGATATATATGAGAAGCAGAAGGATGTACTATGGCAGCCATCTTGAAATATAACATGGCGGCCGTAAATGTAAATAATTAAACTAGTTTTGTAATAATCAAATAGCAACCAAAATTACTATTCTACATGACTTAGTCCAGCATAGGCCTAATGTGACTGTGGCATTCATCTTAAATAAATTCCAGATGGCTATGATAACAATGCCACAACGAATTTATGTTACAAGACAAAACTATTTATATGAAAAATACTTTCATGTAGTAAGGCAAAAAATGCTAACCTCACAAAAACTACTGCAAAGAGTCCAAAATGCTGCTGTTCGGGTGGTGGACCGCTGCCTCAGATGGGACCACATCATACAGGTACTCAAGAAACTTCACTGGCTTCCCGAAACTTTCCTCAAGCAAGCGTATACTGTTCATGCCGCTGCACAATTCGAAGTGTGGCATTGGCGCCAGACGTGCGGCTGTGCCTTCAGCTGCCTGTCAATAGGCGCAGCCGAGCACATGACTGATATAATCCGAGCTAGCCGAAAACCAGTACACGTGCACTGGATAACGATATAAAACAAAGAACACACAGCTGTTGGTGAACACGAAGACCCAAATGTCGCATATTTAACCACAACATATTATATGTAACCATACATAAAATGCGATCTCCCAAGCACTCCCGGAAAGCAAGGCATTTATTCCTCAATTCTGCTACTGACGTTATATACTCAACACAGACTGACACCAAATTACATCACCGACCTACCACACGAGCAGCGAGCTATTCTAGGAGTCCGGTCGACTGCAAGATCATTGGAAGTCTAATCATAATACCAACCACGACTAACCTAACTATTTTGTACTACTGACCCGTAACACTAATTCTAACTGTGTATACTGATAACCATCACTCTATCGAATAATGTGGGCATGAATTTTGGCTGACGTCAATGGTGCGATTTAAATTAAGAAACGTGATATGTAGTGTCGACGATATGTGTGTATAATGTTCGGTGGTGTTATCACAGAGCCATTACTGTTCACTTCCTCACAATTCCACAAACACAACTTATTGCTATGAATCACGAAGACGTTTATAATTATCTAAAAGTAAGTTTAAAACATAAGTTTTGTTTATATAGCGCAGTATCCAGTCCTTAGGACTGATCAAAGCGCTTTCCATTTTACTCCCTGGCAGACCGGTTCAATCGAACACCATCTCGACTTCTCTGGAAAGCATTCAGCCACGCTGGAATTAATGCGCAAAGAATAATCGTATACAAACATCAGTAAGCGGTTCTACGTTCGATTCCAATAAAGATAAATTAAATTCCGTTATAACCTTGGAAATTGATGTGCATAGTTATGTGTGGTAATTAGAACATTCACAGCTGAAAAGAAAATGTCATACGTGCGACAAAGCCAAAATAGTCCCAAAAACATTATATGTATATTTAAATGCGTCAAGCTCGACAAGCGCTTGACAGCATCTCTGTAGTTGTCAACACGCGACTCGTAGGTCTTTCAAAAACTCGTCAAAAGATAATGCTGAGTGCTATTTCAAACTCAACTTTCTGTATAGGTTTATGTTCCTAAGACGTCGAGCTATTACACAGCACAGTTTTGTTCAATTAATTTTACTATCTACGTACGAAATAAAGTGGCGTTTATGCATATGCCGAATTTGAATTTCTCGCGTTCGAACGTCGCTTCGAACGGCTGGTCTGCAGGTCGAAACTGCGGTCGCGTTGCGCTTAATTGAGTTAGCTCAGTTGCGGGCAACCTTTTTAAATGGATGCCAAATACGTGACTTGAACTAGGTCAGCGGGCCACACATTTATTTCTTAACGTTGGTTATGACTAGTCCAATGTTCGTTGAAACTGGTACATTATGTTATGTTGCGTATACAGTACTGGTATCTATATACCTGGGCATTCTAGCTCATAGGCGTTGACGCTGAACTTACACATTTTTGCAGTTTTTTAATAATGAGTTGTTGTTATTGTGAATCACCAATTGCTAATTTTGAACAATTTACTGTTACAAGTACACACTATTCAAGGTCTGCGTTGTCTTCATGTAACTGACATTAATTTGTTGACAAAGTGCTCCATGTACGTCCACGTGAGTTTTGCGTGTGTGATAGTTTTACAAACTGTTCCATCGACAACTGCTTTTGGTTGCAAGATACACCTCACTGAATGTCACTACGAGTGCCACAAAGCCACATTACATTTTGATAAACTTCATCTATAGTTTCCGGCGCGTCGTTGACTATAACGTCCTGTAAAATAAAACGAAATATACGAACTCCGAGATATATAAAACGCTTTGCGAAGTCCCGCCTCAGCTGCTCAACAAATGCTTCGTTCAAGTTCGGCTTTTCTAGTTCGTTTTCAGGAGTGTTGAGAAACGCAATACTGTCTCCCACAGTTGCAACTTGATTTCGAAACCGAAAACGAACTGGAACAAACGAAATAGAAGAGTTCTTTTGTTAGATGTTCTCGTCCCTTCAGCAATTCAGTAGGTTGACATGCGCCACGATATCAACAAGAAACGAAAACTCGCAGATACACCTGGGGGTCAACAATGGCCGGCAGGCCTTATGTCTGGAAACGTCTGCTCGACGAACAAGCTAATTCCATGTCGCAGCTCGAGGACGCGACATTACACTGTACTTCTACTCAATCAGCGCACTTCACACTAGAACAGGACATTTTTATATTGCGCATTCAACTCTGCCTGCCAAAAGCGCTTGAATTGCTGGAGCTTTAGACTACGGGCGCGAACTTGGCACAATTTAGCTGCATTAGTAACACTGACTTAACTGGTACATATACAGATTGTAAGAACGTCACCAAACTTCCAGGGGAAGTGTAAATAACACATTTGATGATGACAACAAAAATTGCTTTCACTCTTGCAACCGTACCATATCCACAAAATACTCAAAATCACTTCCATTTTATTCGTCTTTTCTGAATGCGGAAGTGAAATAGTGACCAATCCCATAATATATTGTTTGTAAACTTTGCGTACGATTCCATGATAAATTTGTTTTAATAACCTCCAGTTTTACTTCTGAGTTTGGCGTTGACAGAAAAGCGAAATTGATACAGTATTATTATGATTCAAATAAAGATGTGTTTTTATTAATTATTATTAAAGAATGCTCGTCATCTGACAGTTGCGACAGTAATATTTTCCAAATCTTAGCAAAAGCTCAGCATCGTTACATAAACAGCACAACACGCTTACAGATACTTGTTGTTTCTTCAAAATGACGAAGGTCGGAGAGTATGTGAACTTCACGTCCATCGATATTCCCTAGTCGTCGTATGTAGAATTGTCAAATTATATTCATCTTGCAATGCTATTGCATGAGGGTAGATATAAGCATTACCAGACACCGTTAACTAACCCAGGGGTCGGCAACCTGCCGCCCTCGAAGCTATTTCATGAGGCTCGCGGACTAATTGCTGAAGGGACGAGAACATCTAACAAAAGAACTCTTCTATTTCGTTTGTTCCAGTTCGTTTTCGGTTTCGAAATCAAGTTGCAACTGTGGGAGACAGTATTGCGTTTCTCAACACTCCTGAAAACGAACTAGAAAAGCCGAACTTGAACGAAGCATTTGCTGAGCAGCTGAGGCGGGACTTCGCAAAGCGTTTTATATATCTCGGAGTTCGTATATTTCGTTTTATTTTACAGGACGTTATAGTCAACGACGCGCCGGAAACTATAGATGAAGTTTATCAAAATGTAATGTGGCTTTGTGGCACTCGTAGTGACATTCAGTGAGGTGTATCTTGCAACCAAAAGCAGTTGTCGATGGAACAGTTTGTAAAACTATCACACACGCAAAACTCACGTGGACGTACATGGAGCACTTTGTCAACAAATTAATGTCAGTTACATGAAGACAACGCAGACCTTGAATAGTGTGTACTTGTAACAGTAAATTGTTCAAAATTAGCAATTGGTGATTCACAATAACAACAACTCATTATTAAAAAACTGCAAAAATGTGTAAGTTCAGCGTCAACGCCTATGAGCTAGAATGCCCAGGTATATAGATACCAGTACTGTATACGCAACATAACATAATGTACCAGTTTCAACGAACATTGGACTAGTCATAACCAACGTTAAGAAATAAATGTGTGGCCCGCTGACCTAGTTCAAGTCACGTATTTGGCATCCATTTAAAAAGGTTGCCCGCAACTGAGCTAACTCAATTAAGCGCAACGCGACCGCAGTTTCGACCTGCAGACCAGCCGTTCGAAGCGACGTTCGAACGCGAGAAATTCAAATTCGGCATATGCATAAACGCCACTTTATTTCGTACGTAGATAGTAAAATTAATAGTTAATTAATTGAACAAAACTGTGCTGTGTAATAGCTCGACGTCTTAGGAACATAAGCCTATACAGAAAGTTGAGTTTGAAATAGCACTCAGCATTATCTTTTGACGAGTTTTTGAAAGACCTACGAGTCGCGTGTTGACAACTACAGAGATGCTGTCAAGCGCTTGTCGAGCTTGACGCATTTAAATATACATATAATGTTTTTGGGACTATTTTGGCTTTGTCGCACGTATGACATTTTCTTTTCAGCTGTGAATGTTCTAATTACCACACATAACTATGCACATCTATTTCCAAGGTTATAACGGAATTTAATTTATCCTTATTGGAATCGAACGTAGAACCGCTTACTGATGTTTGTATACGATTATTCTTTGCGCATTAATTCCAGCGTGGCTGAATGCTTTCCAGAGAAGTCGAGATGGTGTTCGATTGAACCGGTCTGCCAGGGAGTAAAATGGAAAGCGCTTTGATCAGTCCTAAGGACTGGATACTGCGCTATATAAAAAAAACTTATGTTTTAAACTTACTTTTAGATAATTATAAACGTCTTCGTGATTCATAGCAATAAGTTGTGTTTGTGGAATTGTGAGGAAGTGAACAGTAATGGCTCTGTGATAACACCACCGAACATTACACACACATATCGTCGACACTACATATCACGTTTCTTAATTTAAATCGCACCATTGACGTCAGCCAAAATTCATGCCCACATTATTCGATAGAGTGATGGTTATCAGTATACACAGTTAGAATTAGTGTTACGGGTCAGTAGTAGAAAATAGTTAGGTTAGTCGTGGTTGGTATTATGATTAGACTTCCAATGATCTTGCAGTCGACCAGACTCCTAGAATAGCTCGCTGCTCGTGTGGTAGGTCGGTGATGTAATTTGGTGTCAGTCTGTGTTGAGTATATAACGTCAGTAGCAGAATTGAGGAATAAATGCCTTGCTTTCCGGGAGTGCTTGGGAGATCGCATTTTATGTATGGTTACATATAATATGTTGTGGTTAAATTTGCGACATTTGGGCCTTCGTGTTCACCAACAGCTGTGTGTTGTTTGTTTTATATCGTTATCCAGTGCACGTGTACTGGTTTTCGGCTAGCTCGGATTATATCAGTCATGTGCTCGGCTGCGCCTATTGACAGGCAGCTGAAGGCACAGCCGCACGTCTGGCGCCAATGCCACACTTCGAATTGTGCAGCGGCATGAACAGTATACGCTTGCTTGAGGAAAGTTTCGGGAAGCCAGTGAAGTTTCTTGAGTACCTGTATGATGTGGTCCCATCTGAGGCAGCGGTCCACCACCCGAACAGTAGCATTTTGGACTCTTTGCAGTAGTTTTTGTGAGGTTAGCATTTTTTGCCTTACTACATGAAAGTATTTTTCATATAAATAGTTTTGTCTTGTAACATAAATTCGTTGTGGCATTGTTATCATAGCCATCTGGAATTTATTTAAGATGAATGCCACAGTCACATTAGGCCTATGCTGGACTAAGTCATGTAGAATAGTAATTTTGGTTGCTATTTGATTATTACAAAACTAGTTTAATTATTTACATTTACGGCCGCCATGTTATATTTCAAGATGGCTGCCATAGTACATCCTTCTGCTTCTCATATATATCCTTGTAAACCACGTAGAGAGCTGATGTTTGTTGCTAGTCCCACATATATGATTATGAAAACGTTAAATTGCTTTATCGCCGCCATGCTAGATTTCCAAGGTGGCCGTCATAATACTTCCAGTAATTTATCATATTTTCTTCTAGACCACATAGGAAGCTAGTTTTGTGCAAGACCTATATATTTGTGGACAAGGAATTGATTATACAAAATATAATTATTTTATGAGCATCTTGGATTTCAAGATGGCCACCAGAGAATTATCATATAATTCATTGTTTTGTAAGCCATATAAATGGTAGCTTTTTGAGGTCAGACCCACACATATGAGGGCCCCGATATGATGTTATATTGTGATAATATAAAATTACCTTATGACTGATGTATTATAATTCAATATACCCACCACATTAGTTTGTTTTGATATAATATTATTTAAGTCTAGAAAACTTTGCAAACTGATTTGTATGTGATTCGGTGATGCGATTTTCAAATCACATCAAATGTGTCATTTTTACTTTAAATATGGTTACTATTACCAATCACAAGATCACTTATCTAGAACGACAACAAAGAGGTCTTCGTAATGCTATAAACGTTTCATTAGAATTGGTTTATATTGTTCGCTTATCACCTCAGCACACGACATGCTACATTTTAACTCGTCAATAAAAGAGGGAATCGTTCCACAAGAATGGTAAGAAACAAACCATTATTTAAAAATGGATCGAGGAACTAGAGAGAAAATTACAGACCAGTGAAATGAACATAAGTGTTATGCAAATTATTAGAAACGCGTAGTGCAGACCACATGGTGGAATTCCTTATACAATAGAAATAATTTATTAATGACCCTCAACATGGATTCCTAAAAAAACTAGGATATATACATACACTGACTTACACTTTTTTGTTTACATCCACCCATGGAACAACAAACCAAAGATATGTGTCACAAAGTCAAAGACAAAGCATGTGTCACAGTTTTTCAGCTCGTTCCCATGACCATGAAATGATTCTACAGTGGCAACACCCGGGGAATGAGTGACAACTAAAAACAGTCAACAAAGTTCAACATAACTACCTTTGCATTTTTAATGTATCGCCAATAGGTACACCAGAGGTCAGTGACCCCAGGAATCGAGTGAATATAAAAAGAGGCCAGTGAAACTCGGCGCATGATGATAGGGGATAGACTAGCAATGCCTCGAAGTTAGCGTATTAATATATATGTATATATATATACATATACATATACATACATATATATATATATATATGTGTATATACATATATACACACACATATATATATATATGTATATATATATATTCCAAATTCCTCACACGGCTGGCACACAAAGCAAAACCAAACTAAACAAATACCCGGCAAATAAAGCGGGTGTAATAAAATCTAATTAAAACAGTTGCATACTCCATATAGAACACTCGTGCATAGAGTATAATACTAGTTTACAATATACGTATAGATCATGTATATGTATGTGCGTGCGTGTGCGTGTGCGCGCATGTATAAACATGCATAATTTTACCTCACTGCAACACATATTTCGATAACAGTTTCCCAAACACCCACAGTCCAAGCTGTTCCCCGATGCTACATAACTGATCCTCAAATCATATTTCTGTACAACCCTTGCCCAGGGACGCGTTTCTCCACACCCACCCTCTAAACAGCCCATAACGACAACCATACGCGACCCACAGGCTGTCTTGTATACACACGAAAACCACTACACAGCACACTCTCAGCCACGCACAGGGCATAGCCACCGTTTCACAATGCACACAAGAGTTAAACCAGTCGTATTACACTTTTATATTAGTTACACTGCATTGCCATTTATGTCAGCTGCTTTGATTAGCACATTTAATTGACGTATCCATTTTGGATACGTCACATTCGATGGATTCAGCTGTTTGCCAACGTCACGATAACAATTATGCGCGTGACCTCCGTCAAGCTTTGCCTTGACAGCAATGTTTACATACATAATGCATGTGTGTGTATTACATTACTGGGGCGGCATGACATCCGCTAGATCGATGTATTCCCCGCACTCGCTTAAACAACTGTGCTGTATGTTTTTGTCATAAAGAAGGCATCTGAAGTGAGAATTTCAACCAGATATACGTCGGAATATGCGAACGCTCCATTTTGATGGCTAAACGGACCTTGTTAATTTAAGGAAGCTTGGTCACGTGGTCGATAGGTCAATTGTATATTATATCTATATTCCCGTCGGCCTCAGATTGATCAAGGCAACCGTGAAATCCAGGTCTGGAACATTTAACGTAATTACCACCATGCATCGGTTCAAAAGGGGCTAGACCAACCACAGAAGCGTGTTCCACGTGTTTCAATATCTCAAATCCGTACAAATTACGCGCGTAGAGGCCTGGATTGGTCAAGGAATTAACCCATCGATCACCTATTTGGATTTGCGTCGGCTTAAGCTGGTGTTTCCGCAACCAGTCGGTAACGCTGATTGGTGTATTGTCCCACATATCAACATGCCAGTACCGTGTTTTTATGGCGAATTTGCGGCATACTGATATGTTCTGATTGAAGTGGCGACACAGGCTTGGGTAATATATACTCAAGGTGTACCCACGCTTGATGAACTCGTCTTTGTGCTGCCAGAAATTTACGTTTTCCGATGGTGTGTACGATATGTCGGCGTCAGCTTCCCACGGAAGAACACCGTTGAACTTCATCGCACCCACGGTGGTGCCGCAGTTGGTGCGACAGAAAATGCCAAGTTTCTTGCAAACATCAAACGTATCCTGAATCTGTTTTGTGAGGATATCCAAGCAGCAGACCGGTACACTTATCCCTTTTATCGAATTGCACGACGTCTTTGCTTCGGTGCACGAAAACGACAGTTGTTTTCCGTCGGCGAAGTGAACAACATTGAGTGAATGAATCTGCGCCATCTGCATCCAGTGTTTGTGTCGGTTGGCCGCACTCTCGTTGTGCGCTTGCACGTAGAACATGACGTCAGGACACGACACCGCCAACTTTCCCAGTTTCTTCAAGCGAAGGAAGTAATCATGAAACACTACGTCTGATGACGCCATTTTGAATTTTACGGTGCGTAGTGTGGGCAACCTGCTTACGAATGGCGATGGAACATAATCACAGAAAGCACACGACTTGCTCGACCTTCGGTATCCATCCACATATTTGATTCTATAGTGAGCTAGCCGTGACTGCTGACAACCCAATGACCAATGTCCGTCTGGTGTCCGCAATGCGCCACCTGCAGCATCAACACCGAGTTCGGACACAACTCGGACCAGACGTTCTAACTCCAAGTTGGCGTGCCACAAAAATCGCTCGATTCGTCTTCCGACCAACACGAAATCAGTAGTCGCCTTTTCTGCGAGCGTGTTCCAAATAACGCTGGCCGCCGCTGTTTCTCCGACCACGTGTTGCTGGACGTCCAACTTGAGGTAGTTCGGAATCGCCAGTGTCTCGTGGACAGCCAGGTGGACTGTCAGTTTTGGATAGGTGGCATAAATCTCACGTAGAACTATGAGAATCTCGTTGTCGGTGACGTAATCAAATCCGTTTAAGAGAATAGACAATACATCGGGAAACGGTCGCACGTTGGTGCAGTTCGCTAACACGCGGCTTTTCTCGTAAACAGGATGGTCCATTTTGGGACCGCGCAACACCTCGGGACACACGTCCAGTAGCATTCCCATTCGGCTTTCTACCACATGTGTCCCGGCTACTTTTACGTCGACGTCTGGCTTCGTTATACCCAACTGCTGTAACATTTCTAGTACCAAGTCCAAAGATGTGTGCATGTATCTGCGTGCCTCGTTTCCCTCTGTAGTCGACGAGGCCGCTTTCTGCAACTCTACGGCCACCTTCTGTAGTTGTTGCTTGATATGTTTGCTGACATCTTCACGTTCCGCCTCGTGCTCTGTCACTGCTGTCATCGTCTGTCGATTCACACTTCTCGACAAGTATAACAGCAATAGAAGAAAGCAAATGATTGCCACGAAAAGATGTTTCATCCAGTTCACTTTCGCCATGTTGAATCTGGCAATTGTGTTACGACCTCCACAGTTCCGTCACTTGTCGTAGTCTTCAACGACGCAGGACCTCTGTCAAAACAACACAAAATAAATGGCAACAAGCTATTCACACACACACACACACACACACACACACACACACACACACACACACACACACACACACACACACACACACACACACACACACACACACACACACACACACACACACACACACACACACACACACACACACACACACACACACACACACACACACACACACACACACACACACACACACACACACACACACACACACACACACACACACACACACACACACACACACACACACTCACACACCGAACACATACACACACACACCGAACACATACACACACACATACATACACACACACACAGACACTCACACACCAGAAACACACACACACACACACACACACACAAACACACACACACACACACACACACACACACACACACACACACACACACACACACACACACACACACACACACACACACACACACACACACACACACACACACACACAGACACTCACACACCAAAAACATACACACACACACACACACACACACACACACACACACACACACACACACACACACACACACACACACACACACACACACACACACACACACACACACACACACACACACACTCACACACACACACACACACACACACACACACACACACACACACACACACACACACACACACACACACACACACACACACACACACACACACACACACACACACACACACACACAGACACACACACAAACACACAGAGACAGACACTCACACACCAAAAACATACACACACACACACACACACACACACACACACACACACACACACACACACACACACACACACACACACACACACACACACACACACACACACACACACACACACACACACACACACACACACACACACACACACACACGCATCCACAAACACACACACACACACACACTCGTCCTTTTCTGTCCATGTCAGGAAGAAATAAAAAAATGTATTAATTGCACCTAGAATAAATAATTTGAAGATATTGAGTAAACATTTTACACATTGGAGTAGGTCTACCAATGATGTCCACGCCATCTGCTGTGGAATTACTACATACAATGTATTGGGCCACACAGACAACAGGATGCCCCCTGTGCCACGCTCGGCTGGCACCACGTGCTCGTAGCAGATTGTAAACAACCCATGTTGTTGTGAACAAAATAGACTACATCTTATTAACAGGTCAGAATAATGGACCTTAACATTATCAAAATAGATAGTATATCTTCCAGTTTCATACACCCGATTTAATCGTACAGAGAAAAGGATAACAGTTGACTAATAAATTACACAGGTCCCGTCACCACGCCCACGGCGGCCCACACCGGTGAAAGCGCATCTGGATATTTTATGGACATCTTTGAGTTGTGGTCTAAAGTGGTTATTTTTGTACTAGAGGAGTGAAATGTATATACATACCATCTGTGACACTTCATCTAAATCCTGATTCAGTTGCATAGCTCGGTGAAATCCGGTTTCATAACATAAAAACGATTGCAACACGATCACTGTCTGGATGCTCATTTGAATCAATGCAAACCTTGGAACTGGCCGCTGAGTGGACCCGCAACCGATCTTGCACACGCACTGCGCATGCGCCGCGGAAAAGGTATATTTGGTGCGACGTCATTGTGAACTGCCATGCCAGGGTTAGTTGAAAAATATTCATAATTTTCACAAAATGTTCGCTTGAAACTTATTTCAATTAACCCCGTAATGTAAACAGTCATGATTGCGTGTATAGTTTTTATATATCGATATATCTATATACATTATATTGTCTGTATACATTGTATTGTGTGCAAAGTAACGCTAACAGCAATACTGGATTGTAAGCATCGCATACGGATCAATAAATGTAGTTTCTGCGGCCGCGCCTCTTTGCATCACATCGATTATTAATAGTTTGTCGTCGCCGTCAATCAAAGCAATGTGGATCCGATGTGCCGGCCCCGAATCAATGACGCTCTACGACTAGACCATATTGTATTTTCTCACACAAATTAACATTTACATACCCACACGCAGGCACGCATACGTACTCAAACACACACACACACACACGCACACGCACACGCACACGCACACGCACACGCACACGCACACGCACACGCACACGCACACGCACACGCACACGCACACGCACACGCACACGCACACGCACACGCACACGCACACGCACACACACACACACACACACACACACACCCTGATATGACGTACTGGCCTCCGATTCTTGCGTGTACTTTATACTGGTGCTGGATAAATCCATTACAAATTCCAGTTCGTGTGTATCATTCACATACTTATATACCCAGTAAAGAGACACTGTATTCGTGGTGGTATTTTTTCATATATACTGTTATGTAGCAATGGTATGTTATTCCTCGATATACAATCGACTAAACACTAAATGACCCACCGTTATCACACGTAGACTCTATGTTTAACTCTCCTACAAACTTATTAAATTTGGCGGTAAAGTTTGTTAATAATAAGGTAACTTCTTTTGTCTACATCATCGGAAACCAAGCTCAAAGGCGCATCAATACAAAAGGGTTAGTCAATCTCGGAATCGATAAGCCGTATTAAAGACGTCAACAGATTAATTGATACGCCAGTGAGCTAAGGTGGATACGCAAGGTTATAATGGTAATTTGTTAAATAACGGCGAAATTGTGTAATATTTTCAACATATCTAACAATAAGTGTTTCGTATAGGTGCTGGGACAATGCGGCTGATTAACTAGATAGACCTACTGATGATCCAGAACAAGTATTCGTGTACACCTATCTGACTCTTGTACTCAGTAAAGTAGTGGACGGGTTATTGTTGCATTTTAAACATGTACAAGGAAGCCACATTTTACTCTTTGTGGCATTTTCCTTTGACCATTTATACGGTAATGCATCGTTGCTATTACTCAACACATTATCGACTTGTTGAATAAATATTAAAACTCACCTTTATCACTCGTTTGTTTATTCTTCAGCCAGCTGATTAAATGTAGCGGTAAACTTATAAATTAAAGTGTTTTCGCTGATTATCCTAAACGATTGGCATACTGTAGGTGTGTGTGTCGATGTGTTTTGTTGTCGCTTAGGCACTGGCTTTGTTCTCGTATTCAACTCACTATAAACGGTCAGTATGCTTGGCGACGTTCATTACTAATACAGGACAAAACCATTAATAATAAAACTGTATGTTCTCCCGTGTATAGTGCCCTTTCTTGCACGGAAAATGTGTCATACGTCTTTTATACGTCAACATATTATTTTACCGCAATATACTTCAAACTGGTAATAATAAGGAGGCAGTTAATCGGATACACGGTATAATATACCTGGACATGCTGGTTAAAGCGATGTGTTTGTTGGTGAATGTGTATTAATTATGAAGGCTTCGATTTTGAGTGAATCAACCACGGGACCGAGTTTTGTATAATTATTCGTCTCGCATGCATCTATTACAGACAGGCTGGGCAAAAACAAAAGTTTAGAGTGTATCTGGCGACCAATCCAAAATGGCTTGGCGACCTAATTTTGGGTCGCGACCCAGTAGTTTAAATAGTATGCTCGTAACAATTTAAAAAGAATGTGTATTTCAGTTAAAGGTGTAACATTATGGAATTCACTTGACATATTTATAACATATGTTGTAAAAATGTTCATTGTTTAAAATGTACAATGCTTGGTGTGGTATCCGTTTAATCACTAAACAATGAGACCTCCCGCCAGTGACGTCGGGAAGAAGGAGCCTCTATTTGGACAGTAGGTGTCACTGTGCGAGAAAAGGTTTTTGTTCGCCATTCGGGGGGGGGGGGGGGGGCAAGCGCATACGCCTACGGGACCGGCAGCGCGCGATGTTAGCGTAGAGCAGGGGTATTGACATCATGGCGTCAAATCGGTCGGGTGGTTGTTGTTCGGCTAAGAATTACCAAAACAGGAGAAAGTCGTCACGTCCTTATATTGTTTTTTTTTCGTTTTCTAAGCAGAAAAGAAAGGTAAGATATCTGCCTGTAATAAGATATTATATGTAAAGTGCAACTGTCTACTGTAATAGCATATTATGTAGGACAATAATACTGTTTTATGTTTAGTGGCGTAAATGATTTCGCCAGTGACACTGTCTGTAGGAGACCTGTATCAGGTTACCGACTGTAAACAATATATGGCAATGACGTTTTCCTTTGTATAGCATATGGCTTATATGTAATGATAATAATAGTAATAATAATAGTAATATGTTTATTTAAGTTGCAAAGATACAGAACAAAGTAATACAGTATAGTATTGTAGTGCAACTAAGTCTAAGGAGATTCCTAAGCCTGACTAAGTCTAAGGCTAAGAAACCCGCAAGGGCTTATTTATTATATAGTGCCTTATAGCGGAACCACATAAGCCAACAACAAATACAGTAACTATTAATTAAGACTATATGGAAGGAATACCTATCACATCACTTGTTTATCATTGTCCGCCATTTTGGAATCACGCACTCCAGCCCTCATAACGGACGGGTGTCACGAGTCACGGCGTCTGTTGGTAAGAGCGGTCAAGGCGGCTCCTTTTGTCCCGACCATAACGAATTTGTCCCGACCACAATGCATATTGATCCTCACATTAAATAAGATTCTATGCATCAAAATATAATATGACAGTAACCCTTGGTTAATAGATAAAAGATGTTTGTAGGTCAAGAATAATATTTTAAAATAAGTTTTTCATTGGGAGACTTTGTAGGCTGATGCTGTTGTATTTCTTTCTCTCATTTTGTGATATACAATGACATAATTAATTACAGTTTAGATACAATTATATTTGTACTGACAATGTTGTTTCCCAGTTGTAACAAACTATCATACATTTTGATTGATAGATGTAAAGAATGATGATTTGAGAAAAGATGTATTAAATGACTAACTGCGCTAAACGTATTGCATATTTAATAAATAATATTAGTTTAATTAAGGTTCTTATTCAATTGAGCATTTTCTGTGCCGACCATAACAACATGATTCTTTGAGAATCATGCAATGTATTGCTGCCATATATTTAAGCTGAGACTTAAAAAAAATCATGTTAAAATAATTCTATCACTTACCCATAGCACATTTAAATGATAAAACAACATGTTTCTACACTAAAATCCCTCATGCTCTGGCCACCATTAAACTTCCTTCACTATATGTTCGATTTTAAAATTGTCTCATGGTACTATGCTAATTCACATTTTATTTCAAACTTTGACATTTTTCATATAATAATGTCGTTCTATTCCAATACAGTAATTAAAGTAGTCCTTGCAATCTACAGCCCTTTCCAAAAAGCGGGAGAGGCTGTATTCATTTATTGTATTATCAATGATTATACCATATTGAAAATATACTATTTTAAGCATTGTGCATTAAAAAAAGTAAATATATTCAAAGTGTGTGTTTTGACACACAATGGTATTTGAATGGTACTTGTAATTAACCTTTTCTGTACTGTTCAATGATATTCTGAATGGTCTTCAATGATATTAGGGGGTATTATGGCCAATGGTATTCGAATGGTATTTAATCCAATGGTATTGAACGGTCATCAGTGGTATATTATTGAATGGTACACCACTGCCCTTACAAAAAAGAGCCAATGGTATACCATTGAATACCATTCGGTACCGTTGTATCAATGGTAAATCAGAAGGACTCAGTGGTACTTTCAATGGTATTTGACTATACCATTCAGTACCATTGGACCATTCAATGATAAATCAGTGTCTCAATGGTACTCTCAATGGTATTTGAAGATATCATGCAATATCATTCAATTATAAATCAGTGTCTCAATGGTAGTAGAACATATCATTCAATACCATTCAATGATATATCAGTATGTTTCAGTGGTATTTTCAGTGGTATTTGAACATACCATTCAGTACCACTGGATCATTCAATGATAAATCATGTTTCAATGGTATTTGAACATATCATTCAATACCATTCAATGATAAATCAGTATGTCTCAGTAGTACTTTCAATGGTATTTGAACATATCATTTAGTACCACTGGAACTCTCAATGATAAATCAGGTTTCAGTGGTACACTCAATGGTATTTGAACATATCATTCAATACCATTGAATGATAAATCAGTATGTCTCAGGGGTATTTTCAACGGTATTTGAACATTCCATTCAGTACCACTGGATCATTCAATGATAAATCATGTTTCAATGGTATTTGAACATATAATTCAATACCACTCAATGATAAATCAGTGTGTTTCAGTGGTACTCTCAATGGTATTTGAAGATATATAATTCACTTCAGTACCACTGGACCACTCAATGATATATCAGGTTTCAATGGTACTCTCAATTGTATTTGAACATATATCATTCACTTCAGTACTACTGGACCACTCAATGATATATCAGGTTTCAATGGTACTCTCAATGGTATTTGAACATATATCATTCAAATCAATAGGTCACAGTGGTACTGTTAATTGTATATGAAAATATCATTTAGTACCATTAGGACTCTCAATGATATTTGAAAATACCACTCAATATCACTGGACCATTCAATGATAAACCAGTAGGTGCAGTGGTACTTATATTGGTATTTGAAAAGTACCATTCATTACCTTTGAAAGGTTACAGAATATACCACCGGCAAGTCTCAGCCATATTTGAAAACATCATTCACTATACTGAACATTGACAGCGTTCCTCTAGATATACCATTGAACCTTCAGTGGTAAACTGAATGGTACCTTCAACTCAATGGTACCATAAACGGTATCTGCATATGTTTTTGAAACGTATGTATTTTGTTACATGTGCACGTATGGTGAATGCTTCAGTCAGAATAAAGATTATAATAATTATATAAATGTCTAAATTACGATGTTTTTATATAACTCTACTACTGAATAAACCCGCGAATACAGGCGAACTTTTAAACTGATTTGGTTTTGTGTCGCGGTCAAGGAAAGAAACATTATAATGAATAAATCGGGCCAGCGGTCGTATTCATGCCACGAAACAAAAGGTAGTAATGTGTGTGTTGTTTTATAACAATTTGACTCACAGTAATAATATTTAACAGCTAGTTACGAAATAATATTAGTTCTCTGCTTCGATGCCTCAATTAACGCTCAACGAGCAGCTACGTGCGCAACGTAGACTCTTAAAAGTGCTATATAAATAATATAAAATATTATTTAATAAGCCTAATAGCAATATATAAAAGACGATCGCTGCCCCGTTTGCTAGACGTAGTTGCTGCAAAATATATCTGTAAATTCACGAGTTGGAAAACTAGTGTGTGACATCCTTTTGAAAAATTCAAACTAACTTTAACATTTTCAAATGCAATGACCACCAATGTTTCTTTCCTGCTATGTTGTGTTGAAACGTACAATTTAATTAATTAGACACAAGGAGATAATGACGCAACTATATATATTTATTTTCAACATGGAAATTAATTACCAGCACCAGCAGAACGTTAGTAGTGAGGCCACCTGGATGAGCCGCCATGGTGAGAGCAGGAGCACCAATGGAGAAATTCTAATATGGCGCTTGTCTCAGGTATCTATTTGTGTGTGTTTATGTGTGTAGTCACGTATACCTCCTGGTGTAAGAGAGTGGAGTGAGTACCCCTTGAATGCCTATCGTGTATAACGAGGAATGAACGATAGAGCATATATCACATTTTGAAACGTGTTGGAAGGTTGGACATTAGAGCTAATTCAGGGTACTGAATGATTGGTAATGTGTGTTGGATGTGTTTAAGAATAAGTGTGTGTGTGTGTTGGATGTGTGTAATATTAATTCTTCCTAACGAGGAATTAATGAAAGCGCATATATCAACGTTTAAAATTTGTTGGAAGGTCGATCACTTGTATGTGTGCTATATGTGTGAAAGAATGATTCCGAACGTGTATAAGTAATAACCAACAGCATATTATCAAAGTGGGAAACGTTTTAATTTAATGATCGATACAGAAAAAGCCGTCATCGTCTGAATCGGTATCCCACGACCAGTAGGCTTCACGATCACCCGTGTAAACGGGAACTATATCCTGTTCATATTAAGGTGACGGCGGGTCGTACAGTGGCCGCGTAGTCAGCAGCTAGCACATGACATTCCTGAAGAGGAAGTCGTGTTCCTCACGCATCTCTTCTTCTCTGGAACATACATTAAACCTTCGAAAACTTTATAAATGATACGTTATATCTTACACACGGGAGGCTTATTGAAAACATACAGACAACTTCCCGTCTTCCCTGAAACATATATCAAAACATTGACAACGGACTGTATGAATAATACGTTAAATCATATATACAGGAGGGGTATTGAAAACACAGACATTGACACACTTCGTCTGTACGAGGTACAGACGATTGGAATACTGTACTGATGTAACCAGACACCACGTTGCTAGACGATTGGAATACTGTACTGATGTAACCAGACACCACGTTGCTAGACGATTGGAATACTGTACTGATGTAACCAGACACCACGTTGCTAGACGATTGGAATACTGTACTGATGTAACCAGACACCACGTTGCTAGACGATTGGAATACTGTACTGATGTAACCAGACACCACGTTGCTAGACGATTGGAATACTGTACTGATGTAACCAGACACCACGTTGCTAGACGATTGGAATACTGTACTGATGTAACCAGACACCACGTTGCTAGACGATTGGAATACTGTACTGATGTAACCAGACACCACGTTGCTAGACGATTGGAATACTGTACTGATGCAACCAGACACCACGTGGCTAGACGATTGGAATACTGTACTGATGTAACCAGACACCACGTTGCTAGACGATTGGAATACTGTACTGATGCAACCAGACACCACGTTGCTAGACGATTGGAATACTGTACTGATGTAACCAGACACCACGTTGCTAGACGATTGGAATACTGTACTGATGTAACCAGACACCACGTTGCTAGACGATTGGAATACTGTACTGATGTAACCAGACACCACGTTGCTAGACGATTGGAATACTGTACTGATGTAACCAGACACCACGTTGCTAGACGATTGGAATACTGTACTGATGTAACCAGACACCACGTGGCTAGACGATTGGAATACTGTACTGATGTAACCAGACACTACGTGGCTAGACGATTGGAATACTGTACTGATGTAACCAGACACCACGTTGCTAGACGATTGGAATACTGTACTGATGTAACCAGACACCACGTTGCTAGACGATTGGAATACTGTACTGATGTAACCAGACACCACGTTGCTAGACGATTGGAATACTGTACTGATGTAACCAGACACCACGTGGCTAGACGATTGGAATACTGTACTGATGTAACCAGACACCACGTGGCTAGACGATTGGAATACTGTACTGATGTAACCAGACACCACGTTGCTAGACGATTGGAATACTGTACTGATGTAACCAGACACCACGTTGCTAGACGATTGGAATACTGTACTGATGTAACCAGACACCACGTTGCTAGACGATTGGAATACTGTACTGATGTAACCAGACACCAAGTTGCTAGACGATTGGAATACTGTACTGATGTAACCAGACACCACGTGGCTAGACGATTGGAATACTGTACTGATGTAACCAGACACCACGTGGCTAGACGATTGGAATACTGTACTGATGTAACCAGACACCACGTTGCTAGACGATTGGAATACTGTACTGATGTAAGCAGACACCACGTTGCTAGATGATTGGAATACTGTACTGATGTAACCAGACACCACGTTGCTAGACGATTGGAATACTGTACTGATGTAACCAGACACCAAGTTGCTAGACGATTGGAATACTGTACTGATGTAACCAGACACCACGTTGCTAGATGATTGGAATACTGTACTGATGTAACCAGACACCACGTTGCTAGACGATTGGAATACTGTACTGATGTAACCAGACACCAAGTTGCTAGACGATTGGAATACTGTACTGATGTAACCAGACACCACGTGGCTAGACGATTGGAATACTGTACTGATGTAACCAGACACCACGTTGCTAGACGATTGGAATACTGTACTGATGTAACCAGACACCACGTTGCTAGACGATTGGAATACTGTACTGATGTAACCAGACACCACGTGGCTAGACGATTGGAATACTGTACTGATGTAACCAGACACCACGTTGCTAGACGATTGGAATACTGTACTGATGTAACCAGACACCACGTTGCTAGACGATTGGAATACTGTACTGATGTAACCAGACACCACGTTGCTAGATGATTGGAATACTGTACTGATGTAACCAGACACCACGTTGCTAGACGATTAGAATACTGTACTGATGTAACCAGACACCAAGTTGCTAGACGATTGGAATACTGTACTGATGTAACCAGACACCACGTGGCTAGACGATTGGAATACTGTACTGATGTAACCAGACACCACGTTGCTAGACGATTGGAATACTGTACTGATGTAACCAGACACCACGTGGCTAGACGATTGGAATACTGTACTGATGTAACCAGACACCACGTGGCTAGACGATTGGAATACTGTACTGATGTAACCAGACACCACGTTGCTAGACGATTGGAATACTGTACTGATGTAACCAGACACCACGTTGCTAGACGATTGGAATACTGTACTGATGTAACCAGACACCACGTTGCTAGGTGACACGATAAGAGGTTAAGTCAGGGCAACAGACGGAAACAGATAAGAAAAGATTCTGGAACGCCATACAAACAGTTGTGTTGGGAAGTGTAGAATGAGCACGCATCGAAGTAGGTCATGGAGTATTAGTGTTAATATTATTATTATTATTATTATATAATTGATGATCAAAAGGGAGAGGTAACGTACGTCCAGTCCGATACAGAACTGCTGTCGCTGCTATCACTGAAAACAATTTGAACGAGAACTGAATAGCTAGCCAGCACAATATTACGCGTGTAATGAAACAAATACCTTTTAAAAAGTAATAAAACTATCACACGCAGGTAGTTTAACGAAGTGTCTACTGTGGAATAACGAAATTACCCGCATTAAATATGATATGATCGCTATAGATTGTAGTCCGTACAACAGCATTATACAATGAAACACAACAACAATGTACATTCATCATTGCACTACATGCATCACGTTGACGCCACTGCTCTCGGAGCGCATCCCAAGGTATTGGTGAAGACACTGTTTGCGGCGAGTACGGAATGATTTGAATGTAACAAACGAACGATATATATATAGTATTATTGATATGCAGACACACTGTATAGAAAGTTGTAAAGAACAAGTTATATCAGCAAGGAATCTTATGAAATATGGAACAGCTGGTAATTACCGAGTACCCCTAACCCGAGCACATGACGCGGCGCCCAAGTATCAGGAACATAGCAATGCGTTAGCGCGGCTTATCAGAAAACAGACGACAATGACCGAGGACAGACCCTTGGGAGTCGGACAGGCAATGAGAAGATAAGAACTCTGTGTGTGCGGTCAGTGCTAACGTTAGACAGTGTCAACATATGGTGACTATGTATGTACAATTTAAGGGCGCTGGACATTACCTCTCAAACTTCTTCCCGTGTAATATTTACATATGGGGGCGAACACTTCTGCTTCGCTGAGGCGGCGTATCAATATAAGAAAGCCAGGTACTTTGACTATATAATCACAGCGAGAAAGATTCAGACTGCACGCAGCGGATTGCAGGCGAAATATCTCAGTAAGCGTACAACATGGAAAACGGAATTAACATCCACGTGGCTAGCTCAACGGCGACACATAATGTATGCCATATTAGCTGTGAAATTCCGTGACTCTCAACTGCGCAGACGTTTGATGCAGACAGGTAACGCACGTCTGGTTGAAAACGTTCCTAGTGCGGAGGGTATTGGGGAAAGTGTTCAAGGCATGGCAAAGTAGGTAAGAATATCATCGGCGTTATTTTCATGCAGTTGAGGGACTATATTATAAAAAGTGCTCTGTAAACGGACGGCTTACCCAAGGCGCTTATTAAAAAACAGAAAGACGCTCAGTATAAAGTATGAGTGATAAATCTCGCGCCTAGTGAGTGTCTTATCGCTAACACCCAGGCACGAACAGCGCGTGACTGCATTGTCTAGTTTGTCACGTGTTCGATGCCTGGAGCGGATGTTTACGTATATAAACCTAGCCAAAAAAACCGACGAAGATCGCTACCAAGCATTGAGTATCTTACGTGTCAAACAGGTTAGGGTGACTATTAGGAAATCAACAAAATCAGGTTACGTAAATTACTTCGTGACGGCACTGGAAGTTGTTCAACCGTAAGTCCTGTATGTCCGTCCAACCAGGTGGCGCTACTGTGTTGTCACCGGAAGTGATGACGTAATTCCCTGTGTCGTTTTGTAGTCGTCGTTCGAGCGCCTGTCCATCTGGCTGGACGACACGGAGGAAGCCATGGTGAAGTCTACACCAGTCGATGAATCTCGCGTGGGATCCAACATTGTCAAAAGACGTCTGAGTTACTCGGATATTACCGATGACGAGGCAACTGGTATTGTTTGTGGGACATGTATGTGGTCTAGTGGAGATGAAGACTGTAGTGAATTACAGGAGAGTGTGTCGAAGGTGAATGCCATTCAAAAGCGCACGGAGGAAATAATGGACCACGACATCTTTATCACAACTATAACCAACGCCTGTGTGCTCTTCGTGTCCAACTCTCTGTGTCGCACGTTTGAGGACGAGCACGAAGATATGTACAGGGTGGGCCGTCACAAGATATATGAGAGTTTGAAGTGGGCAGTGTCTGATTTCACGTATACAACGTATGCACATGGATGGTCGCGTGAGACTATACCACGAGTGAAAGAGATTCTGCGCACTCGTGCTATATCGCTGCTGGATGAACATGATGATGATGATAATGATAATTAAAAACAAAGTTACATGTGTACTCTCTGTGAATTGTTGTTGTTGGTGTGTTTGACAGTCCGATGCTAGTGGGTTACGACGAATCCGTGATGCCTACAAGGAGGGGGAGACGTCGGCACCAAAGAAAAAGGTCCCGCGTCTATTACGTACACGAGTACCGACATCATTACGCCTCATGCTCCTGACCAGACTACACGAGCAGCATACGGCACCTCCACCGCCATCACGTCCTCAAACGAGCGCACCTACACTGGACATGTCATGTGAAGATGTCACGACACCTCCATTATCTGACACACCCCTACATATGACATGAGACGACGACGACGACAGCGCTCCAATATCGGACTATGCAGCCCTCCGGAGTGACATGTCAACACTCGCTCTAAGTCACGATGGACATATCATCTGGGCCAGTTTCCTTGATGTTATGGCATTGAGTTATGCAGCACCCTTCGAATGCGTGCGGAACATACAGCGAGTGATAGAACAATTAGCCAACGTTATATATGTCTCCACACCACGTACTATGGAAGAGGCCGTACGTCACACCTGTCATGAACTTGCGCTGAATATCATCCGCGATCAACACATTGATTAGGTTGTCGCTACACTACGTAGAAACATGTACGATGACTATGTGCACTTGTAAAGTATCTATCGTAAGGCAGTGACACAAAGAGGAAATGCGCCCCTAGACAGTTGGGGTTAGAGGCGCCTCGAGTTGTTACACGTACTTATCAGCATATTAGTTGTGTATCATTATTGATATCATAGTTGTCGATTTTAATATTATAATTGTTAGTATCGTAGAATTATAATAAAGGTACATGTAATACCGTTCTCCGTCGTCGGTAGTTCTTTCACGTTGAAGAGTGACTTTGCGGTATATGCTTCTGACAGGGTGCACACACACGCACACACACGCACACACATACACACACAGTACTTAAGGAGTAATGAGAGGATCAAAGACTGAAGATTCACATACAACAGTCTATAGTCATCGGTTTATACCTAGCCACGCCCCATCTCCACACGCTGACATCTATCCACCTTCGTCACCTGCTGACACCTCTATACACGCTTCCATGACGTCACGCAGTGTTTGACGGTATGCAGCGAGACGCGAAGAGCGACCACGTGTTAGCAACGACGTCGACGGCGATCCAATACGTCCTCCGCCACGACTCCCCTTCGCCGACACTCTCTCTAGGGAATTTCGAGACCACTGGTCGGCCATCCGAACCTACGTGACCAGAGATCCTGTTCAATCCAAGTACAATTACAGAATGTCGACGGCGGACACGTCTGTTCTAGAACCGACACTGAAAAGCATGTTCCGCGAACAGACGCACGCTTTCAAGATTAACCTTAGTAACAGTTTTGTGTTGAGGAACAACATCACTAACCGATTCAGATACTACCATTCGTCCTGCAACTGTTGTGGACGTTACCTGGATGAACCGTGTCTTATACCAACACCGAAGACTTTGACGCATTTCTGGAGCGTATCCGAGAAACAGACGTCTTGCAGTGGGTGATAAATCAACATCCGGACAGTCAATGGGTATGCGAGGTGGTCAGGAATGTCACCTTCTTCTTCAACCGTATCGTAAACCATCCGATAGGATGTGTGGACATCACACTTCCGAGGTACATCAAAAGGAACAAAGCCGTCATCGGACTTGAAGGAGAAGGCAACCACTCCAAGAGGTACACAGACAATATGTGTGTGTCTCTTCCGGTGTCAGACTCTGCATCGTGGATGTGACCTACACCACTTGGAACCCACTGTGAAGGTACTCTACGATAAGTACGATCGAGACGGAGTGGCTATGTAATACTTTGACGGGGTAACGATGGACGACCTCTATCGCGTCGAGACCACCTTTGAACTACACACTCGTCGAACCGGGGGATGAAGGTGGAGAGGAGACTGCCGATCTCGTGCGTCGTTCGTTGTGTCACTATCCCGACACGTTGTACGTCAATCTGCACGATACACACTTTACATACAAGACGCACAGGATTCGAACGCCGGTTCTCTCGGTTGAGAGTCCGAAGCTCTAGCCACTGCACCACGGCGCAACACTAGATGTGATTATTTACATGAATATGACTATTTTAAGAAGATAAATAATTATCATCATATTCAAAACAAATATTTGTTACCCCATATATATGATTATGTCGGAACAAAACGAGACCACACAGTTTCCATGTGAACCATTTACATAATATTATTAGGACTGGTGAGTGACGGAGAATCCATTTTCACACCGGGCTGTCAAATTCGACAGATCGGTTTCCTGCGTGCTGATTATACATACACTTACATGTAGATCTGGAATCATGTTTAGTATTTATTAAACTCAGTATCACTTTACATTAACAATGTCAATGGTAACTATACTAATTCTTTCTATCACTTTCAGAATATATGGCTGCACGGTGGATGTCAGAAAGCCCCACAAGATACAAGAAAATATAAAACGTTGTTGTGTTTCTGACAGCATCACACCAGGCTATGTGCATGACAACAGGAAAACTAATACGTTGCATGTTCTGCCAGAGGATGCAAAATTTGGAGGAAAGTGTACTCTTGAATTACCAATCTAAGTTGTTGTGAATTAAGTGCGTTTGCTACTTTTCTAATAATGTGCGGTATTCAAGATGTTCTATTGTTCCACGAAAGTTCATATTTACCCTGTGATTTTAGCTGCGGACTAAATCACATTTTGTGAAGCAATAACACATACACAGATGGGCGACCGCGACAGAAATAGGTTTTTTCTTCTGCTTGTACAACATCACATATTTATTTGTGCTTTTTGGCTCCATTCTTTCTTCATTCACATTTCTTAAACACATTGCACACATTTCTGCGCATATGTTTTTAGACTTCGGCATGTTCCAACAGCACACGAAGTAGAAAATATTACATTTGTTGAACTGTGAAAATGTTGTCGCTGAAGATTTTATCAAATGCTTGCAGTGAGAGAGGTCAATAATACATTGGATGTCCTTTTCTGTCCATATCAGGAAGAAATAAAAAAATGTATTAATTACACCTATAAAAAATAATGTGAAGGTATTGAGTAAACATATTACACATTTAATATGAGAGCAGGTCTACCAATGATGCACACACCATCTGCTGTGGAATTACTACATACAATGTATTGGGCCACACTTGCAACGGGATGCTCCCTGTGCCACGCCGCGGCTGGCACCACGTGCTCGTAGCACATTGTAAACAACCAATGTTGTTGTGAACAAAATCGACTACATCTTATTAACAGGTCAGAATAATGGACCTTAACATACTGCATTATCAAAACAGATATTATATCTTCCAGTTTCGTAAACCCGATTTAATCGTACAGAGAAAAGGATAACAGTTAACTGATAAATTACACAGGTCCTGTCACCACGTCAACGGCGGCCAACGCCGGTGAAAGCGCATCTGGATATTTTATGGACATCTTTGACTTGTGGGCTAAAGTGGTTATTTTTGTACTAGAGAAGTGAAATGTATATACATACTATATGTGACACTCCATCTAAATCCTGATCCAGTTGTATAGCTTGTTGTAATCCGATTTCATAACATAAAAACGATTGCAACACGACTACTGTCTGGAGACTCACCTGAATCAATGCAAACCTTGGAACTGGCCGCTGAGTGCCCGCAACCGATCTCGCATGCGCACTGCGCATGCGCCGCGGAAAAGGTATATTTGGTGCGACGTCATTGTGAACTGCCATGCCAGGGTTAGTTGAAAAATGTTCACCATTTTCACAAAATGTTCGCTTGAACCTTATTTCAATTAACCCAGTCATGGTTGCGTATATAGTTTTTATATATCGGGTTATCTATATACATTATATTGTCTGTATACATTGTTATGTATTGTGTGCAAAGTCACGCTAACAGCAATACTGGATCGTAAACATCGCACACGGATCAATAAATGTAGTTTCTGCGGCCGCGCCTCTTTGCATCACATAATCGATTATTAATAGTTTGTCGTCGCCGTCAAACAAAGCAATGTGGATCGGATGTGCCGGCCCCGAATCAATGACACTCTACGACTAGACCATATTGTACTTTCATCTGATGCTAAACACTGTACACGCACGCACAAGTAGACATACACACACATACACACATATACACAAACAGTCACTCACACACCAAACACACTCACATCCACACACACACCTACGCCAAACACACACACACACACACACACACACACACACACACACACACACACACACACACACACACACACACACACACACACACACACACACACACACACACACACACACACACACACACACACACACACACACACACACACACACACACACACACACACACACACACACACACACACACACACACACACACACACACACACACACACACACACACACACACACACACACACACACACACACACACACACACACACACACACACACACACACGCACGCACACACACACACACACACACGCAACACACGCAACACACGCAACACACGCAACAAACGCAACACACGCAACACATGCTACACCCGCAACACCCGCAACACCCGCAACACACGCAACACACGCAACACACGCAACACACGCAACACACGCAACACACGCAACACACGCAACACACGCAACACACGCAACACACGCAACACACGCAACACTTGCACATTCACACACTCACTCACACACACACGTGCGCGCGCACGCACGTACGCACACACAATCACCATCCTGTTAGATAACTACCATCTTAAGTATTAAAGAGCCAATGGAGAAACTAGGCCCAATCCAGATACAATTGGCGTCATAATGGTACTTTTGCGTCACGGTCGGCATGACGATACCAGCTTGCGAAACATTTATTTTCTACAATGTTGGAAACTATGCCGTATCAACATTAATGCAATTATATTTATGTCCAGCCACCATAATGTAGGACACGCACTAGGTCCATCAGAGGTTACTTTTGGTAATTTAACAAGGATTTAATAAGATTGCCACCCAGAGAATTAACTCTAGGTAGCAGGTGGACAAGGAAGCCTTTGGCTTATCGAGAGTCCGACCCTTTTATCTATGTGTATCCCGCCCGTCTGAGGTATGTGTCGATTTTATTTTTAAACATATTCACGCTACTAGCACCCACACAATCAGCAGGTAATCTGTTCCATTCATTTACAGTCCTTTGTGAAAATGAAAACTTTCTTATATCCAATCTACTCTGCTCCTTTGCTAATGCAAGATCATGTCCTCTAGTCCTTCTATCTTTCTTAACTGAGAAAAACATATTTCTATCAATATTTTCATAACCCTTCAATATTTTAAACACTTCTATCTGATCTCCTCTCAATCTCCTAGTCTCTAGTGTTGTTAAACCGCATTTTTAAGCGTATTTCGTAACTAAGATCCCTCAGATTTTGTATCATTTTAGTTGCTCTCCTCTGCACTCTTTCTAGCATATCTATGTCCTTCCTGCGATATGGCCTCCACGCTTGAATACAATATTCTAAATGAGGCCTAACTATTGTTTTGTACAGCGGTATTATTAGCTCTTTTTCCTTATACGCTATGTTTCGCCTAATTAATCCAAGGATTTGATTTCCCTTTGAAGCTGCAATTCCGCACTGCTCTGAAATCTTCATATCAGCACTAACGGTTAACCCTAAGTCCTTTTCTTTTACCGTAGTACTTAGTACAGTACCCCCCATTGTATATTCTACTTCTTCGTTCCCATGTCCTATGTGGAGGCATTTACATTTCCCAAAATTGAACATCATTTGCCACTTTTCAGACCATTTGATCAACCTGTCAAGATCATCTTGTAAATGCTGTCTATCTCCATCACTTTTAATCCTTCTAAACACTTTTGTATCATCCGCAAATTTCAACACCTTGCTTGTTATTTCATCATCCAAATCGTTGATGTATATTAAGAATAATATAAGACCTAATACTGATCCCTGTGGTACCCCACTCAATACCGATTTCCAGTTTGAAGCCTCCCCATCAACTACTACACGTTGTCTTCTGTCAATCAGCCATTGTTCTATCCAGTTTATTATACCATTTCCTATGCCATGGGCCTTTAGTTTAAGCAGTAATCTTTGATGTGGTACTTTGCCAAAAGCTTTTTGAAAATCTAAGTAGACGATATCTACTGGTGATCCCTCATCTACCCACTTAGTGATGTCTTCAAAAAAACATAACATATTTGTTAAGCATGACCTCGCTTTAAAAAAAACATGTTGAGATGGGTTTATCAAGTTTTGTTTAACAAGAAAATCCACCATGTGATCTTTAATTAGTCTTTCTAATAATTTACAAATCACTGATGTTAAACTCACTGGTCTATAGTTCTCTGACTTGTTTCTCGAACCTTTTTTGAATAACGGTATAATGTTTGCTTCTTTCCATTCTAAAGGAACCACTCCCTCTTCTAATGACAAGTTGAAAACTGTTGCAAGTGGTATGCTAATTTGTTCTACAACACACACACACACACACACACACACACACACACACACACACACACACACACACACACACACACACACACACACACACACACACACACACACACACACACACACACACACACACACACACACACACACACACACACACACACACACACACACACACACACACACACACACACACACACACACACACACACACACACACACACACACACACACACACACACACACACACACACACACACACACACACACACACACACACACACACACACACACACACACACACACACACACACACACACACACACACACACACACACACATACAAACACACACACACACACACATACAAACACACACACGCACGCACACAATGACGCACGCACGCACGCACGCACGCACGCATGCACAACAAACGCACACACACGCACACACACACGAGCGAATAATTTATTATAATATTATGGTGCTGTCAGTTCACGACCGACCAATCTCGTACTGTCAGTTATGCAGGAACCGACTCCTGCCCCTGATACGACGTACTGGCCTCCGATTTTTGCGTGTACTTCATACAGGTGCTGGATAAATCCAATACAAATTCCACTTTGTGTGTATCAATCACATACTTATATACCCAGTAAAGAGACACTGTATTCGTGGTGGCATTTTTTCCATCTATACTGTTATGTAGCAATGGTATGTTATTCCTCAATATACAGTCGACTAAACACTAAATGACCCACCGTTATCACACGTAGACTCTATGTTTAACTCTCCTACAAACTTATACAATTTGGCGGTAAAATTAGTTAATAATAAGGTAACTTCGTTTGCCTACATGATCGGAAACCAAGCTCAGAGGCGCATCAATACAAAAGGGTTAGTCAATCTCGGAATCGATAAGCCGTATTAAAGACGTCAACAGATGAATTGATACGCCAGTGAGCTAAGGTGGATACGCAAAGTTATAATGGTATTTTTTTAAATAATGGCGAAATTGTGTAATATTGTCAACATATCTAACAATAAGTGTTTCGTATAGGTGCTGGGACAATGCGGCTGATTAACTAGATAGACCTACTGAGGATCCAGAATAAGTATTCGTGTACACCTATTTGACTCTTGTACTCAGTAAAGTAGTGGACGGATTATTGTAGCATTTTTAAAATGTACAAGGAAGCCACATTTTACTCTTTGTGGCATTTTCCTTTGACCATTTGTACGGTAATGCATCGTTGCTATTACTCAACACATTATCGACTTGTTTAATAAATATTAAAACTCACCTTTATCACTCGTTTGTTTATTCTTCAGCCAGCTGATTAAATGTAGCGGTAAACTTATAAATTAAAGTGTTTTCACTGATTATCATAAACGATTGGCATACTGTAGGTGTGTGTGTCGATGTGTTTTGTTGTCGCTTAGGCACTGGCTTTGTTCTCGTATTCAATTCACTATAAACGGTCAGTGTGCTTGGCGACGTTCATTACTAATACAGGACAAAACCATTAATAATAAAACTGTATGTTCTCCCGTGTAACGGCAAATAACCTGAGATACTGGTATGCTACGTTCATTATTGGAATTGGTGACGTGAGGGTATAGTGCTCTTTCTTGCACGGAAACTGTGTCATACGGGTTTTTAACTCATACGTGTTTTATACGTCAAAATATAATTTTCCCGTAATTTACTTCATACTGGTAATAATAAGCAGGCAGTTAATCGGATACACGGTATAATATATTTGGACATGCTGGTTAAAGCGATGTGTTTGTTGGTGAATGTGTATTAATTATGAAGGTTTCGATTTTGAGTGAATCAACCACGGGACCGAGTTTTGTATAATTATTCGTCTCGCATGCATCTATTACAGACAGGCTGGGCAAACAAAAAGTTTAGAATGTATCTGGCGACCAATCCAAAATGGCTTGGCGAACTAATTTTGGGTCGCGACCCAATAGTTAAAATAGTATGCTCGTAACAATTTAAAAAGAATGTGTATTTCAGTTAATGGTGTAACATTATGGAATTTACTTGACATATTTCTAATATATGTAAATGTTCATTGTTTAAAAAGTACACTGCTTGGTGTGGTCTCCATTAAATCACTAAACAATGAGACCTCCCGTCGGTGACGTCGGGAACAAGGAGCCTCTATTTGGACAGGAGGTGTCACTGTCTTCTCTGGGGAAACGCTAAATGCCCGACTGTTCATGTACATGACTTCACCCATTTACGTGCACTTTCTTTAGTTATATGCCGCGCATGAATATAGTCAGATACGGCGCCGTTAGCGGGTTAACGAACGAAAAATGGAGGGAAACGGTTTGTGAAATATGTTAGTTTATGTTTTAGTAAATCATGATAATGCTACCTTCGATAGCTTGTTGTATTCTTATTCGAAAAGTGAGTATCCCAAGTAGAATGCGTCAACCGTAACTGACTAGAACACAAATATGATGATTACGCGGGACGTTCGGCAATCGGCATACTGTCATTATTAATCACGGGCATTATGGCTTATGCCGATTATGGTGATGACCGGACGTTTTGCCTAGGCTTTAAGTTTAATTGGTAATGGCCAGGGTGTCATACATATTTATAATTAGGCCTTCGTAAGAATTATTTATGCCAATTATGGTTCACAATTTAATGTTTGGGTTGTAACTGAAAGGGTCTACACAAAGCGTGCTTTGCCTTAGGCATAGCACAATTATCACGTGATAAAAAAATTAATTTATTGTTTTTTATCGATTAAAATGTACAAGAAATTCACTCGTTGTTACATGTATTTATTAATTCCACCGGAAACTCCGGTAGGTGGCGTCACTTTATGGATGCCTTCAGACGTGGGGTAGATCACAATTCATTTTATTGACTTTTTAACAATAATTATGATTGTCAAAGTCAATAAAATACACAATATTTCATTAAATTAATTAAATAAGGTTACGTTAAACTTAATGTTTACAGCAGCTGAGGGTATTTATTACGGTTATTACTATTAGTTTGCTGCATTTTAATATTGTCTATCATACTATGATGCAGTATATATTATTTTATTGTTACTAACAATTTGTTTGTTGCAAAATGTTATGATGTATATTGTTTTATGTGCTGTACTGTTATTCTTGTAACTTACAGAGATGACAATTTTCTCAAATTGTCTGGCACCAGACATCACGTTTCGGTGGAATATATCGCTGTTTGTATTGTGGTCTCGCATGCCTGCATAAGCAGTGCCGCAACCTAAAACATGTGAAATGTGTCAGCAATAAATAAATACCCTTGTCTATAAGCAATGCATCAAAACCGAAAGGTTATTAAAAAAGAAAGGAAGGTATAGAACAAATAAAGCACAATGAATTATGTTTTAACACAACATTTCGTCGTTGAAATATCTGGTCGGCGCAAAAGTCATATGCACACAAGGTTTCAGTACTTAGACGAAACATTCAACCGTGATTAAATCAGCTTGATTTAAATCGCCAACCCTACACATGGGTTTGCCATGTCATGGGCAACATGGCAAATAGTATTACTACAAGCTATAGTATACTATTACCATATTCCGGCTCAATAGTTATGTGTACAGTACAGTAACTTTTAGCATTTTAGTTTTTGGACCGACTATTCACACTCTCACGGTCAATGTTAAATTGGCGGACTAGCTAACCATTATTGGTCACCAAAAACATGAGGCATAACTGTTCCATATGCCAGGGGGGAAGTGTAGGGTTAGGTTTGGCCATTCTAAAGGTTATTTGGAAATAATTAAGGTAGCACTATGTTTGTATTTACACTTGCATTGTATATAAATCTATCTGTTCGTGCTGATCGTCAGGTGTAAATAGCCTAGACTGCCCATGGGTATGCCTATAACCATGTCCATGCCTATGCACATGCCATGGCCAATGGCTATGCCTTGGGTTTGGCTATGGCAGCTATGACTATGTCTATGTAGGGCACAGTGGCTCAGGGGTAGAGTCCTGGGCTGTCGTGTTACTTTTATGTCGTGTATGCTAAACTTTATAGGCTTAGACCTTAATTGCATAATTTAGGTATAACCATTGCCATCAGCATGTACCCTACACAGCCATGGTCATGATATAAGGTAATAAATTATAGGTCGAGGCTTGGGAAAAACAAAAATATTGTTGTTGATAACGTAACCTTAACTTAACACACAACCCTGAAACTAACCCATGGCTATGTCCCTATGCCCATGTCATAGCCATAGGGACATAGCCATGACATAGGCATAGGCTGAGTATGGCATAGCCATGGGCATGGCATAGCCATAGGCCATAGATGTAGCCATGACATAGACATAGGTTATAGGCATTGCGGGCATAACAGGCAGTCTTAGTATCAGATTAAGACTAGTCTAAAACTCAGCCTAAGCCTAAGGCTAAACCTAAACAAAGTGGAAGAAGTGTTGCAGCCGGGGTGGGGGGGGGGGGGGGGGGGGGCATGGATGTCATGCAAGTGTCAGTCAGTGACACTGACAGTATCAGTGAAGACGCTAGAGCCTAGGCTATCCGTGTGTGGGCCACAGAATGATAGATTAGATGGGTACAGCGGCCACGTCCAACCATAGCTCTAACCCTGCAGGTGTACATGTAAAAAATACATTTGTCCAATGCAAATGGGAATTCTAATATCATTCGGAACTTACAGTCACCTGGGTACGATGCAACATCCAACGACCGAATAGTTCAGTAAGCTTGCCGGGAAATTTGCACGTGACTCAATATGACCCATATAGGGCACCGCGCATGCGCACAATTGAAAATCGACCATATATTTCAAGACGAAATGTTTCAGCACAGCGTTGTTGCAGCATCAGGCCTGCGGCGCGGACTGAGTGTATTCTCGGGTTTATTCAGTAGAGATATATAAAAACGTCGTAATTTAGACATACATATAATTATTATAATCTTTATTCTGACTCATTGAGCATTCACCACATGTGCACATGACACAAAATACATACGTTTCAAAAACATATGCAGATACCGTTTATGGTATACGTACCATTGAGTTGAAGGTACCATTAAGTTTACCACTGAAGGTTCAATGGTATATCTAGAGGTACGCTGTCAACGTTCAGTATAGTGAATGATTTTTTCAAATATGGCTAATACTTGCCAGTGGTATATTCTGTAACCTTCCAAAGGTAACGATGGTACTTTTCGTATACCAATAATTACCACTGCACCTACTGATTTATCATTGAATGATCCAGTGATATTGAGTGGTATTTTCAAATACCATTGAGAGTCCTAATGGTACTAAATGATATTTTCAGATACAATTAAGAGTACCACTGAGACCTACTGATTTATCATTGAATGGTATTGAATGATATATGTTCAAATACCATTGAGAGTACCACTGAAACCTGATATATCATTGAATGGTCCAGTGGTACTGATGTGAATGGTATATGTTATATCATTGTATGGTACAATTGAAACATGGTTTATCATTGAACGATCCAGTGGTACTGAATGGTATATGTTAATACCATTGAGAGTACCACTGAGACATACTGATTTATTATTGAATGGTATTGAATGATAAGTTCAAATACTATTGAGAGTACCATTGAGACACTGATTTATCATTGAATGGTATTGAATGATATGTTCAAATACTATTGAGAGTACCATTGAGACACTGATTTATCATTGAATGGTCCAATGGTACTGAATGGAATATTCAAATACCATTGAAAGGGCCACTGAGTTCTACTGATTTACCATTGAATGGTCCAACAGTACCGAATCGTATTCAATGGTATACCATTGATTCTTTTTTGTAAGGGGCAGCTCGAGGTAAAGCAGCTGGAACACTCTATCACCATGCCAGCTGATCTTCTACTGACCCCAGATGGGGTAGTAGAAGCAGCTGTTGCTTTGGGCATGAAGCCAGCCACTGCTGCATTCTTTGAAGTGCAGCTAAGAAACTGCAACAGGGAAAATAAAGGTTCATTGCACATATATTGCAAATTATTCAGATTATTTGTGTTATTATATAATATATACATTGATCAACATTGAAAAATAGATGTTTAGGATTTGATCATAGACCTATGGTTTTATTAAATACTACATGATAAACAAGGCGTATGCATTCCCAGGTGACTAATTATTCTACCTTGTGTTTTATGGGGCTATCAGGTCTTGTGTTACTGATTTATTTCCGCACCTGACGATGATTGTTTATTTTTTTTGTTTTTTTTACATTTATTTTAAGGACACAGATGGAAAACATGAAACATGAATAAATGATCTAGTTGAACCATTCAGTACCATTGGTCCATTCAATAATAAATCAGGTTTCAATGGTATTTGAACATATAATTCAGTACCACTGGACCATTCAATGATAAATCAGGTTTCAGTGGTACTCTCAATGGTAATTGAACATATATCATTCAATATCATTATCAGTGGTACTCTTAATTGTATCTGAAAATATAATTTAGTACCATTAGGACTCTCAATGGTATTTGAAAATACCACTCAATATCACAAGACCATTCATTGATAAATCAGTAGGTGCAGTGGTAATTATTGGTATTTGAAAAGTAACATTCATAACCTTTGAAAGATTACAGAATATACCACTGGCATGAATCAGCCATATTTGAAAACGTCATTCACTATATTGAACGTTGACAGCATGCCTCTAGATATACCATTGAACCTTCAGTGGTAAACTGAATGGTACCTTCAACTCAATGGTACCATAAACGGTATCTACATGTGTTTTTGAAACGTATGTATTTTGTGTCATGTGCACATGTGGTGAATGCTTAATTGAGTCAGAATAAAGATTATAATAATTATATGTATGTCTAAATTACGACATTATTATATATCTCTACTGAATAATCCCGCGAATACACTCGGTCCGCGCCGCAGTTGCAGTAGCTCCACGCATTTGAAATTACCGTGAATCATTTCGACGCGCGCGAACTTTAAACTGATTTGGTTTTGTGTAAAAGGAAAGAAACATTATGATGAACAAATCAGGCCAGCGGTCGTATTCATGCCACGAAACAAAAGGTAGTAATGTTGTGTGTTGTGTTATAACAATCTGACTCACAGTAAAAACAAACAAACAATTTCCTGTTCGCCTGCCATGCCACGGCACCGCCTGTATCCTCAGCATGTTGAGGCTAGGCGTGTATTGGAAGAAGAAGAATATTACTTAACAGCTAGTTACGAAATAATTTTTGTTATCTGCTTCGATGCTTCAATTATCGCTCAACGTGCAGTTACGGGCGCAACGTAGACTATTAAAAGTGCTATATAAATAATAAAAAATATGATTTAATAAGCCTAATAGTAATATATAAAGGACGATCGCTGTCACGTTTACTAGTTGTCACGTTTACTAGTTGCTGCAGCTTGTATGGGTAAGTTCACGAGTTGGAAAACCAGTCGGTGTGTGACATCCTTGTGAACAATTCAAACTGACTTTTTCAAATGCAATGACCCCAATGTTTCTTTCCTGCTATGTGGTGTAGAAACGTACAATTTAATTAATTAAACACAAGGGTACAATGACGCAACTATATCTATTTATTTTCAACATAGAAATGAATTACCAGCACCGGCAGAACGTCAGGTGTGGGTGTAACCAACTGAAGGCAATTTCTCATTCTAACATATGCATGCTTTGAGTTCGAAAGAATGTCATATCTTTTTCATTATTCCTACTTAAATACAGGTTTAAAAAGAGGCCTTGGCCATTACGCTGTCACTTGACCAAAAAAGTAACAAATATACAGTGATAGAATAGTCAATAATGACTGTGATCACTATTCGGAAGGAAGGAATACCCAGATAGAGGTACTTAACCTTTGCTGAGTAATTATCCAGATTAACAACAATTGTCCAAATACTCAATTTTTTATTGACAGTATAATATTATATAACTATTCATTTATTACCCACACACATTGTATTTTTATTGTGTTCTTTTCCATTTATTTCAGCTTGATGTCATCGCTGCATGATGGCCAAAAGCAAGCTTTCTCCAGGCTGCACAACAATGAAATCAGTAACAGTGGTATATTATTGAATATTATTATATGATATAATGTATACTGTACATATGTAAAGTTTCAGGGCAAAGCGCGATATATCGAAACTCAATTATATGTTTCATCGTTATAGTGTAAATGAAAACTGTCAACAGGTAGAGAGGATTATTTTTTTATTTGTGGAAATTGTGCAATGTTGTCTGCCCAAAGTATGGAATGGATCATACTGGGTAAAATATGCACTGTACCGAACTTTTTTTCAGGCGAAACCCCTGTTTCCATGGTAACAAACAAATTGGCCACCATTTTGAGCCAACATTAGCACATTTGGAAACACTGCCATTCTTTTTGGAGCACATATATATAATTATGTTTCTTTAATATCCATGTTCTGTATACATTCTATTGTGAGATGATCATATAATTTTTCTGTATGTTTTATTTTATTTTTTATTTTTTGGTAAAGTGCACAATTTTTTGAAACAAATATGCTTATCTCTTTCAAACTATTGATTATTTTAAAATTGTCTGATCATTTCACACAGCTGTGTCTGCTGAATGCAACACTGAAAACCTTATTTGTATATAGCATAATTACTTCCAGAGATATCCCATTTCCAAATGCAATTTTTTTAATTATCAAACTAGCTTGTTATGAAAACATAGATTATTAAAAAGGTAGGTCATCAATAAATTCATATTATTTACTGTAAATTTACTATCAATCTATTCTAGAATTTTTGTATACGTTATGTTTAAGGTGCTTGTGATGGCTTCTGCAACAGTTATTGTTTTATTTATAGCTAGAACATTTGTAAGTGTTGGTATGGATGTGTATTGTACAAAGCAAAAACTTCAAGAGGCCATTATTTTATTTGTAATATAATCATCACAATTAGTTTAAAATGTGATAGGCTTAAAGGGAATAAAAACATCTACGGCTTGAATTCATATTATGTTACATCCTGCTATATATTTCCATGTCCACCAAGCCAACAAACTAAAAAAAATCAATGAATTAGAAATTCCACATTTTATGCTGTGCACCCGGACATTGTCGAATATGCATATTTGTGGCGCGCTTTTCGGGATGCCGAGAAGTGACGTCACATATGACTCATAATCGCATCAGGCCGACTCTTTCCATGCATTCAGAGCATGTTTACAAGGATAGCTTTCGGGTCGAAATGAGCGTCAAAATTAGTTATTATGTGATATTCCGATGTAATACAAACACTAGTCATCATAAAATAAACAAGCAGTTATCTTACGGTTCCACATGAATCCAATTTTCTTCAAAACAATGAATGCGAATGAGCCTACAAGTCGACTAGGTTTCGCCGAGCTTGGGCTCGTTTTTAGAATAATTATATCGGATGATAATCTACACTAATAAACATACATAACAAACATATATTGTATCCAGCTACAGAAAGTAACGTGTATAAGTGTATAATCTTATAATATCACTAGAATATCGATGTATGAAGGAGGAGTTGATCAATTTATCATAACAACTTAAATCAGTCAGCGAATTTTTGCCGGTCCTACTAGCTCAGTTGGTAAAGGCGTTGGTTCCTTGGCATGTATTTTGTAATCGGGCGACGCCAGTTCAATCCCGACACCAAACCATTGATTTTCTCTACAATTTGTTGTGTATGTGTATGTTTTCACCAAGTAATATAAACCAAATATTTTTTTAAAATCGAATTTATGCTACTTTTCTGTATTTTTTTAATGTTCTCGAATGTTACATACAATGTTAAACTTTGTGTACACATGGAAAACGGATTTTAGCTAATGCCTTGTTTTTATTTCCTTTAATATTCATAGACAATCAAGATTTGAAACTGCCTCTTATTTTTAATCTACATTCAAATATACCTTTACTATGGTACTGTTATTTTTTTTCTGAAATTTCATCACATATAATAGTTTGAGTTTTGCTGTTTTTGTGTGCTTTCTAAAAACATATTTTTGCATATACATGTGTGTACATTTAAATTATATGGCATGTTCTTGATTTGTACATGTCATATGGGTTAAAAATGCAGACTATATATACATATATATATATATATAAGATTATAACATTACTTAATTAATTGTGTTGATTAATCAATTTAAACAACTTGTAGCAGTAAGCACCATGGACCGAGACGGGTACTATTTGAAATTTGACAGGTACTATTTGAAATTTCACGCATTTACCCAAAATAATTGGTTGCATGTGTTTGATGTGTATAGTGCTATACGATATATATTTATATATATATATATATTCTGGGCAGATACCAGAAGAAGTCCTCTGAAGTCGCCTTCAATATGCTCTGTCGCTCAAAGCTATCGGATGTCAAAACAAGGTCACGGAAGGTGTGAACATGGATCACACCTTCAGTAGTTAGTTGTACTGGGACATTCTGACGTTGGTATTATCTTTCTATGTGTCCACATCGATCAACATGCCCTGTGAGTTGTAGTTGTAACTTATATATCAGGCTGTATTTCCTGTTTGCGATAAATTTCTATTGTGACTCGTTAAGCCGTGTTGGGCGACATCTATACATATATAATGCGGTAAGAACAAGATTTGTATGAAACCTGTCTGGTAAGTAGCTTTCATGTGAATTGCATTTAGTTGGTAATGATGGTGCGAACATTGTGTTCGCTGTTAATCGCTAGGTGTTGCCATTATTTTGGCCAGTGTTCTATATTGTTGGTGGTTGTAATCCACAGTAGATTGGATGTATATATTGTGTCATTCTTGCGTAATCTCAGATTACCTGTTTGTATATAATTATGTGTATATAGCGCTTTAGCTGGTTTATTCCATGATACAATGCTTGCGTGAGACACTAAGATGTTGTTTATAATCAGTAAAGTATAATCAATAATTATATTGTTTGTAAATTGATTGACACCCATGTAATATGAATTGTCTATATTATATGCAGGTTAAATGTGGCCTGGCTGACAGGAGAGTAGGGCCATCCCGCCGAGTACCAGTTGCATGTTGACGGTTGTTCTACGGTTTTAGTGGTTGCATATGCATGTGCAAACAAATTAAGACCGGCATACCACTAAACTGTTGTTAATTTACCATCACTATGTTTTCTGTTCTACGTGTGCTCAAAAGTGACACCTTTATGTGTATGGTATTCTAAATGTTAATGTCAATGGTATCTTAATTGCATCATTTTGTGGTACATATCTCATAAATATCCCTTTTACTGGTGTGTGTTTGCAATATATGAAGTACCAATGGGCTATTTAACTGCCGTTCAGTAGTGTATGCACTACATTCAGTGATAATCAGTTGTATTTAAAAGTTGTATAAGGTTGAATTTGTTATTTACGTTGTTCAATGGTTTTTTAATGGTTTTCAACAATATGCTTCAGTGGTATACCATTCGGGGTAATCCAGTAGTATGCTGAATGGCATACCATAGAACGGTATAATAAATTATACTGGCAAATACCATTGAAGACCATTTAGAATCCCATTCAATGATATTTTGAATGGTATTCTCAATGGTCCTCAGTTGTATGCCATTCAATCATATATCACTGAGGACTATTCAATACCATTGGATTAAAGACCACTCAGAATACCATAGAATGATATTTTGAATTGTATTCTGAATGGCTCTCAGTGGTATACCAATCAATGATATACCACTGAGGACCGTTCAATACCATTGGATTAAATACCATTCAAATACCATTGGCCATAATACCCCCTAATATTATTGAAGACCATTCAGAATATCATTGAACAGTACAGAAAGGGTTAATTACAAGTACCATTCAAATACCATTGGCCATAATACTACCAAATATCATTCAATGGTATTTGAGAGGTATTTTTTGTAAGGGAAATGAGCAATAATTTGCAATGGATTATTGCTGTCATATTAACATTGCAAAATTAAATCCACTATGAATATTAAAAAAAAATAGCTACATGTTCAAAATACAACAGTGAAACTACAAAATTTAATCACTAATCAAAATTTTCTGATTTTCAATCCGTAAAATAAAATTCCCGCAAAAAATAAGTTTATAGTATAAAATAGAACAACCTAATTAGAATTTATCTGTAACTTGGGTAGGTGGGTGAGTAGTTATAATCTAAACCATATTATAATCTGCTACCAGGTGCATGCATGTCCACAACTGTAGTGTTCGGGGCTAGGTAATCATCACTGTTACACACTGCTTGCACGTCAGCAGTAATTGTATTGTGTTCGCCGGTTGATGATCCACATTGCTAGGCCTACCCACTGCAGACACGTCAGCAGTAGTGTTTATTGCTTGGCGATCTACATTTCCAGCTGCTGCAGGCACGTCGATAGTTGGTGCGTCGTTTATTGCTTGGTTATCGTCATTTACCACTTTACTTGGTGCAAGCTGTTGATCTGTGACCACACTGGCATTGAACGGGAAAATTCCCGAACGTCGGAAACTTCCAGTTATGTTGCATGGAGTCATAGTACGAAGGATTGCTTTGGCTGTAAGGCGACAAACTTCACTGCGTGTAACGACCCGCCCAGGATTCTCTTTTATAAAGTTGCGGCATTCGCTGTAGTAAGCAACCTTAAACGGGCCAAAGACCCCGACATCCAACGGCTGTAGGAAGTGACTCGTATGGGCCGGGAGTAGGAAGAGGATCACGTTGTGTTTGTGCGCCCATTCTATTAATGGCACGTTGATGTGCGAACTGTGCCCGTCATACAACAACAAAAGGGGTTCGTCTTTGCTGGTAGACACATACTTAAGAAAATGTCTACTCAAGTAGGCCTGGAAGATTTTATTTGTGGACCATCCACTGTCGGACATAATCCCTTGTGTTCCTGGCAGCGCGCCGTTCATTAACTCCTCTGTCATCCGCTTCCCCTTGAATATTAAGAAGGGAGGCAAGCACTGTCCTATTGCATTTATACAGCTTATGATCGTGGTTGTTGCCGATCTTGGAGAAACTACGGCCAATCTGTTGCGGCGATTAGACACACCAGTTTCATCAACATTGAAAATCCTATGTGGTTTTCCCAACAAGTCGTACTTCTGAAGTATGCTCAGTAACTCCTTGTAATACTTATCTAACGTTTCCCTCGTTGCACTGCGTGCTCCAACCATGGACAAGCCTTTTGGCTTAGTCATCTTAAGGTCTGGCCATCTCTTCAACAAGCGATACACCCATTTATAATTTGGTGGGCTACTAGTGTCTTTCTTATTCAGGAAGAAAGCGGTTTCACCGGCAAGATCTGCTAATTTTCCGCGCATATATCCGTACCCACATGCAGCTACTGCTTTCACGTGGGACACGAAAGCTGCTTCTTCAGAACTGGTCATCTTTTTTAATATTTATTTTCATAGTGATCAGAATGGCCTAATGTGTTATGGCGTAAATTTGTTACAGGCACACCACACGACCTTGCTGCCTTACGCACTGACACTCCGTCTTCTGTGCACATTTTGTATGCATATTTTAGTTGACCAGGGGTGTAATCTCTGTAGGTAGCTGGTCTCTTGGTTTGCTGAAAAGTACAGACATACTGATATAGTGTTAGTTTGTAATGTATAAAAAGTTTGGCAATTTTTTTAATACATTAATTTCACACATTGTTTCCATTATTCCACCTTTTTAACAAGACAGCCCTGCTATACATACTTTACATACATCGTTAAACACCTGCGCTATATTTGGTAGTGCGTAAATAATATTAATATATTACACTTATTTCACATGTTTAGCAACTCGTTACTATTACTCCAGTCTTTATGACAAGACAGGCGTATCATAGATATTCCATAAAAGGTAATGTTTTATCACGTGACTTAATGCGATAATGCGCACCAGCCGATTAACGAATTAGTATCACGTAAGCATATAAATACGTTGTTATACGCGTATACACATCATGCATGCTTTATATGTTGTATTATATTTCTAAATATATAATCACATACTTGATTAAACATCATTTCTTTCATTTTTTTTGCGGTTTTGACCTGTTTATATTGCTAACTCTCGTGTTCCCGTTGTATTCAAATAGTCTAGTGATGCCTCTAGCGGCGAGATCTAAACGTGGTTTCCGGTATGTCCAATTTATGTGAGTGACCAATTTGTGTAAGGTAAGTATATAGCGCAGCATCCAGAACTCGCGACTACTCAAAGCGCTTTAAACTTTACTCCCTGGCAGACCTGTTCAATCGAACCCCATCTTGACTTTTCTGGGAAACATCCAGCCACGCGGTAACAAATATGTTTTCTGAATAGGATGATAATTTATCTTCTTAAAATAGTCACATTCATGTAAATAATCACATCTAGTGTGGCGCCGCGGTGCAGTGGCTAGAGCTTCAGACTCTCAACCGAGAGAACCCGTTCGAATCCTGTACGGCGGTGTCCAACCTTGGGCAAGTTCGTTCACAATACGTTGCTCCAGTTCAATCAGCTGTATCAATGGGTACCTGGCTATAGACAATGGTGGATATTTGTGTACGAATAGTCTTTGCACATTAATTGCAGCGTGGCTGAATGCTTCCCAGAGAAGTCGAGATGGTGTTCGATTGAACAGGTCTGTCAGGGATTAATGTGTAAAGCGCTTTGAGCAGTCCTGATGACTGGATACTGCGCTATATAAGAACTTACCTTTACTTTTTTACTTATTTAAATGTGCGTTAATCACTCTAGAATGGACAAGAGGTTCGACGACTTTGACCCAGATCTATCCCGCCGTGTGCATTAACCCGACTTGTAAACACTGTTTGTAAATCATATTTCTGGTCAAACAAAAATAGAAAATGTATAGATACTTGCGTATTCGTGAACTGCAACTCATTATCTTTCTAGTGAATCCAAATACATGGCGATTATTCCAAATATTTAATATTGCTCATATATCCGAAGGGCACACATCGATTGTTGACATGTACAATAGTATGTGTGCCTTCAGAGGTCCGGTGAGCCACTCGAAACCACAGTTCCAGCAACTGCCGCCAAATGGCAGAATGCCGGTGGACAATGTCTATTGTGGTCTGCTTTTCTAATTAGGTTACAATTCTCATATGCTGGAAGGCAATTATTATTCACTATTAATATGGCTTCATGGTAGTGTAGGATTTGATATGAGTAAGAACGTATTGTTCACATCCGGAATTTGTTTTACAAGAACATCGAAAAATGCAATACACCGCTCCAGTTTTCTCCGTGAACGTTTTACGTGCGATGTCGACGTGGACGAATCGTAATGAGTTCATTGTTGGCCAAAGTGAGCTCCTTTGTTTTTATAAATATTAATTTATACCAGTGTAGTTACCAATGTTTCAACTAACACCGTGTTTCAAGTCCCCATCTCCCCTATTTCGGCACTTTGCGAACTTATGCGGTCAACCCTAGAGCAGCAGCGTGAACAATTACTTCAACAATTTAAATAAACGATATATCTGTCTAAATTGTTTACGGTATGTTCTTCAACTATTGTGGAAGTGAACACACCGTTTAAGTATACGTCTCCATTTAAAATTTTTAGTTATAGTTAGGACCGAATTTCCGATAAAATGAACCCTGTAGGCATTTTTTGTAGAATATACCAACAAACGGTTTAATGTAAGTTGGGTGAGCTGAATCCAAACATCCATGTTGGCAATCTGTGGAAGGGGTGAATGACTCCCTAAATTTGAGAAAACACAAAATTACGTTAGATTAACCCCCGAATATAAACCAACACCTTTCTAATTAGCATGATATTGATCATGTAATAAAACTAACCCATGTTGGCAATATGTGGGAGGGGTCCATGACACCCTAAGTTTAAAAAACTACTGTGTGTGTGAGTGTGTGTGCATGTGCATGTGCGTGCGTGCGAGTGTGTGTGTGTGTGTGCATGTGTGTGTGTGTGCATGTGTGTGTGTGTGTGTTTGAATAGGTTGTTCCCATTTCTTTTGTGTTGTTTTGACAGACCTACTGCCTCGTTGAAGACTACGACAAGTGACGGAACTGTGGAGGTCGTAACACAATTGCCAGATTCAACATGGCGAAACTGAACTGGATGAAACAACATTTCATGGCAGTCATTTGCTTTCTTCTATTGCTGTTATATTTGTTGAGTCGTGAGAATCGACAGACGATGACAGCAGTGACAGAGCACGAGGCGGAACGTGAAGATATCATCAAACATATCAAGAAACAACTGCAGAAGGTGGTCGTAGAGTTGCAGAAAGCGGCCTCGTCGACTACAGACGGAAACGAGGCACGCAGATACATGCATACATCTTTAGACTTGGTGCTAGAAATGTTACAGCAGTTGGGTATAATGAAGCCAGACGTCGACGTAAAAGTAGCCTGGACACAGGTGGAGGAAAGCCGAAAGGGAACGCTACTAGACGTGTGTCCCGAGGTGTTGCTCGGTCCCAAAACTGACCATCCTGTTTACGAGAAAAGCCGCGTGTTAGCGAACTGCACCAGGGTGCGACCGTTTCCCGATGTATTGTCTGTCCTCTTAAACGGATTTGATTACGTCACCGACAACGAGATTCTCGTGGTTCTACGTGATATTTATGCCACCTATCCAAAACTCACAGTACACCTGGCCGTACACGAGACACTGGCGATTCCGAACAACCTCAAGCTGGACCTCCAGCAACACGTGGTCGGAGAAACAGCGGCGGCCAGCGTTATTTGGAACATGCTCGCAGAAAAGGCGACGACTGATTTCGTGTTGGTCGGAAGACGAATCGAGCGATTTTTGTGTCACGCCAACTTGGAGTTAGAACGTCTGGTCCGAGTTGTGTCCGAACTCGGTGTTGATGCTGCAGGTGGCGCATTTCGAACACCAGACGGACATTGGTCATTGGGTTGTCAGCAGTCACGGCTCGCTCACTATAGAATCAAATATGTGGATGGATACCGAAGGTCGAGCAAGTCGTGTGCTTTCTGTGATTATGTTCCGTCGCCATTCGTAAGCAGGTTACCCACACTGCGCGCCGTAAAATTCAAAATGGCGTCATCAGACGTAGTGTTTCATGATTACTTCCTTCGCTTGAAGAAACTGGGAAAGCTGTCGGTGTCGTGTCCTGACGTCATGTTCTACGTGCAAGCGCACAACGAGAGCTCGGCCAACCGACACAAACACTGGAAGCAGATGGCGCAGGTTCACTCACTCAATGTTGTTCACTTCGCCGACGGAAAACAACTGTCGTTTTTGTGCGCCGAAGCAAAGACGTCGTGTCATTTGAGAAAAGGTATAAGTGTACCGGTCTGCTGCTTGGACATCCTCACAAAACTGATCCAGGATACGTTTGATGTTTGCAAGAAACTTGGCATTTTCTGTCGCACCAACTGCGGCACCACCGTGGGTGCGATGAAATTCAACGGTGTTCTTCCGTGGGAGGCTGACGCCGACATATCGTACACACCATCGGAAAACGTAAATTTCTGGCAGCACAAAGACGAGTTCATCAAGCGTGGGTACACATTAGGTATATATTACCCAAACCGGTGTCGCCACTTCAATCAGAACATATCAATATGCCGCAAATTCGCCATCAGAACACGGTACTGGCATGTTGATATGTGGGACAATACGCCAATCAACGTTACCGATTGGTTGTGGAAAAACCAGCTTAAGCCGACGCAAGTCCAGATAGGTGATCGATGGGTCAATTCGTTGACCAATCCAGGCCTCTACTCGCGTAATTCTTACGGATTTGAGATCTTGAAACACGTGGAACACCCTTTTGTGATTGGTCTAGCCCCTTTTGAACCGATGCATGGTGGTAATTACGTTAAGTGTCCCAGACCTGGATTTCACGGTTGTCTTGATCAATCTGAGGCCGACGGGAATATAGATATAATATACAATTGACCTATCGACCACATGAACTAGCTTCCTTAATTAACAAGTTCCGTATAACCATCAAAATGGACGTTGCACACGTGAAGCGTTCGGATATTCCGACGTATATCTGGTTGAAATTCTGACTTCAGATGCCTTCTTTATGAGAAAAACACACAGTTGTTTAAGCGAGTGCGGGGAATACATCGATCTAGCGGATGTCATGCCGCCCCGGTAATGTAATACACACACATGCATTATGTATGTAAACATTGCTGTCAAGGCAAAGCTTGACGGAGGTCACGCGCATAATTGTTATCGTGACGTTGGCAAACAGCTGAATCCATCGAATGTGACGTATCCAAAATGGATACGTCAATTAAATGTGCTAATCAAAGCAGCTGACATAAATGGCAATGCATTGTAACTAATATAAAAGTGTAATACGACAGGTTTAACCCTTGTGTGCATTATGAAAGGGTGGGTATGCCTTGTGTGTGGTTGAGAGTGTGCTGTGTAGTGATTTTCGTGTGTATACAAGACAGGCTCGCGTATGGTTGTCGTTCTGGGCTGTTTAGAGGGTGGGTGTGGAACTTGCAGTGGTGTGTTTTTATTGAACAGGTACTTGTGTAGGGAAACGCGTGCCTGGGCAAGGGTTGTACAGAAATATGATTTGAGGATCAGTTATGTAGCATCGGGGAACAACTTGGACTCTGGGTATTTGGGGAACTGTTATCGAAATATGTGTTGTAGTGAGGTAAAATATGCATGTATAGACACACGCGCACTCGCACACACGCACATGCACGCACGCACGCACGCACGCACGCTCGCACACACACATAGATATACATTATATATAGTATATTCTAAACTAGTATTCTATTCTATGCACGAGTGTTCTAAATGGAGTATGCAACTGTTTTAATTCGATTTTATTACACCCACTTTATTTGCATGGTATTTGTTTACTTTGGTTTTGGTTTGTGTGCCAGCCGTGTGAGGAATTTGCAATATATATATATATACATATGTATATATATATACATACATATATATATATATATATATATATGGGTCCTGATCGGTTGATGGGCCAACAGATGACATACATTGTAGAGTATATATATATATATATATATATATATATATATATATGTATATATATATATACAATTATTCCACAATGTCCACAATAATTATATATGTATATATATATAAGTATATATATATATATATGTATATATATATATATATATATATATATATAATTATTCCACAATGTCTGTCTTCTGTTGGCCCATCAACCCATCAGGACCCATCAGACAGTTTGCACCATGCTATTGTACAGTGACACGCAGCACGCACGTACGCACGCATTCACGAGCGCACCGTCGCACAAACACACTTATCTACATATTCACTTTCACACGCACACGCTCACGCACACGCACATATACACAGTTAGCCAATGACACTAATTAATACTAATTAACTGTTTACTTGCCCTACTAATATTAAAAAAAAACCCACAAATACTTAACCCTAACATTCTTTAGATGAGACCTAGTTTTTAGGAATCCATGTTATAAATTATTTTAATTTTATAAGGAATTCCACCATGTGGTCTGCAATAAGCGTTTCTAATAATTTGCATAAAACGTATGTTCAACTCACTGGTCTGTAATTTTCTTTCTAGTTCGTTGAACCATTTTTAAATAATGGTTTGCTTCTTAACCATTCTAGTGGAACGATTCCCTCTTTTATTTACGAGTTAAATGTAACATGTCGTGTACTGAGGTGATAAGCGAACAATATAAACCAATTCTAATGAAACGCTTATAGCATTTCGAAGACCTCTGTGTTGTCGTTCTAGTGCACACAACAGATAAGTGATCTTGTGATTGGTAATAGTAACCATATTTAAAGTAAAACTGACACATTTGATGAGGTTTGAAAATCGCCTAACTGAATCACACACAAATCAGTTTGCAAAGTGTTCTAGACGTTGATAATATTATATCAGAACAAACTAATGTGGTGGTTATATTGAATTCTAAGACGGCAGTCATAAGGTAATTTTATATTATCACAATATAACATTATATCGCGGCTCTCATATGTGTGGGTCTGACCACAGAAAGCAACCATTTATGTGGCTTACAAGAAAATAAATTACATGATAATTCCCTGGTGGCCAACTTGAAATCCAAGATGCTCATAAAATAATTGTATTTTGTATAATCAATTCCTTGCCCACAAATATATAGGTCTTGCACAAAACTAGCTTCCTATGTGGTCTAGAAGAAAATATGATAAATTACTGGAAGTGTTGTGGCGGCCACCTTGGAAATCTAGCATGGCGTCGATAAAGCAATTTAACGTTTTCATAATCATATATGTGGGACTAGCAACAAACATCAGCTCTCTACGTGGTTTACAAGGATATATATGAGAAGCAGAAGGATGTACTATGGCAGCCATCTTGAAATATAACATGGCGGCCGTAAATGTAAATAATTAAACTAGTTTTGTAATAATCAAATAGCAACCAAAATTACTATTCTACATGACTTAGTCCAGCGTAGGCCTAATGTGACTGTGGCATTCATCTTAAATAAATTCCAGATGGCTATGATGAAAAATGCTAACCTCACAAAATCTACTGCTAAGAGTCCAAAATGCTGCTGTTCGGCTGGTGGACCGCTGTCTCAGATGGGACCACGTCATACCGGTACTCAAGAAACTTCACTGGCTTCCCAAAACTGTCCTCAAGCAAGCGTATACTGTTCATGCCGCTGCACAATTCGAAGTGTGACATTGGCGCCAGATGTGCGGCTGTGCCTTCAGCTGCCTGTCAATAGGCGCAGCCGAGCACATGACTGATATAATCCGAGCTAGCCGAAAACCAGTACACGTGCACTGGATAACGATATAAAACAAAGAACACACGGCATATTATATGGAACCACACATAAAATGCGATCTCCCAAGCACTCCCGCAAAGCAAAGCATTTATTCCTCAATCCTGCTACTGACGTTATATACTCAACACAGACTGACACCAAATTACATCACCGACCTACCACACGAGCAGCGAGCGACTCTTGGAGTCCGGTCGACTGCAAGATCATTGGAAGTCTAATCATAATACCAACCACGACTAACCCTAACTATTTTCTACTACTGACCCGTAACACTAATTCTAACTGTGTATACTGATAACCATAACTCTAACGAATAATGTGGGCATGAATTTTGGCTGACGTCAATGGTGCGATTTAAATTAAGAAACATGATATGTAGTGTCGACGATATGTGTGTGTAATGTTCGGTGATGTTATCACAGTGCCATTACTGTTCATTTCCTCACAATTCCACAAACTTATTGCTATGAATCACGAAGACGTATTATAATTATCTAAAAGTAAGTTTAAAACATAAGTTTCTTATATAGCGCAGTATCCAGTCCTTAGGACTGCTCAAAGCGCTTTCCATTTTACTCCGTGGCAGCCCAGTTCAATCAAACACCATTTCGACTTCTCTGGGAAGCATTCAGCCATGCTGGAATTAATGTGCAAAGAATAATCGTACACAAATATCCACCACTGTCTACAGTCAGGTACTCATTTATACTGCGTAGTGAACAAGAGCAACGTAGAGTGAACGAAGTTGCACAAAGGTTCGACACGGCAGCATAGGATTTGAACCCGGGTTCTCTCCATTGATAGTTCGGTGCTCTAAACACTGCGCACTGCGCCACTGCGCATCTCAAATCTCTTTTATAAATAATGTGGGGCAAATTAGGTTTTGGGAATGTAAAACGTAATGTGCGCGTAATACGTAAAAAGTAATTTAAAAATCGCACGAACAATGCGCGCGCGGCAAATACTTCAGGAAAACGGCCCCTGCGTCATGGACTTGGCAACACGAGGTAGAAGCTGACACACTAGACACCATCAGCTAACGTAATTAACCCCCAATGAACGCAACATCTAATTTGAAGTCGACACCACACTTCGAGTTGGCGTCTAGCAAAACACCATTAGCTAACCGTCGAGTAAGCGGTTCTACGTTCGATTCCAACAACGATAAATTAAATTCCGTTATAACCTTGGAAATTATGTGATAATTAGAACATTCACAGCTAAAAAGAAAATGTCGTACGTGCGATAAAGCCAAAATAGTCCAAAAACATTATATGTATATTTAAATGCGTGAGGCTCGGCAAGCGCCTGACTGTAGTTGTTAACACGCGACTCGTCTTTTAAAAATTCGTCAAATGATAATGCTGAATGATATTTCAAACTCAACTTTCTGTATAGGTTAATGTTCCAAAGACGTCGAGCTGTCACACAGCACAGTTGTTTTTCAATTAATAAAATATCAATATAATTATTTACGTACAAAATAAAGCGGCGTTTATGCATATGCCGAATTTCAATTTCTCGCGTTCGAACGTCGCTTCGAACGGCTGGTCTAAAGGTCGAAACTGCGGTTGTGTTGCGCTTAACTGAGTTAGCTCAGGGGCGGGCAACCTTTTTAAATGGATGCCAAATAAATGACTTGGACTAGGTCAGCGGGCCACACATTTATTTCTTAACGTTTGTTATGACTAGTCCAATGTTAGTTGAAACTGGTACATTATGGTTATGTTGCGTATACAGTACAGTTATCTATATACCTGGGCATTCTAGCTCATAGGCGTTGACGCTGAACTTACACATTGTTGCAGTTTTTAAATAGAATTGTTGTTATTGTGAAACATCAATGGCTAATGTTGAACAATTTACTGTTACAAATACACAATATTCAAGGTCTGCGTTGTCATCATGTAACTGACATTAAATTGTTGACAAAGTGCTCTATGCAAGTCCAAGTGAGTTCTGGGTTTGTTTGTGATAGTTTTACAAACTGTTCCATCGACAACTGCTTTTGGTTGCAAGATACACCTCACTGAATGTCACTACGAGTGCCACAAAGCCACATTACATTTTGATAAACTTCATCTATATAGTTTCCGGCGCGTCGTTGACTATAGCGTTCTGTAAAATAAAACGAAATATACGAACTCCGAGATATATAAAACGCTTTGCGAAGTCCCGCCTCAGCTGCTCAACAAATGCTTCGTTCAAGTTCGGCTTTTCTAGTTCGTTTTCAGGAGTGTTGAGAAACGCAATACTGTCTCCCACTGTTGCAACTTGATTTCGAAACAGAAAACGAACTGGAACAAACGAAATAGAAGAGTTCTTTTGTTAGATGTTCTCGTCCCTTCAGCAATTAGTCCGCGAGCCTCATGAAGTAGCTTCGAGGGCGGCAGGTTGCCGACCCCTGGGTTAGTTAACGGTGTCTGGTAATGCTTATATCTACCCTCATGCAATAGCATTGCAAGATGAATATAATTTGACAATTCTACATACGACGACTAGGGAATATCGATGGACGTGAAGTTCATATACTCTCCGACCTTCGTCATTTTGAAGAAACAACAAGTATCTGTGAGCGTGTTGTGCTGTTTATGTAACGATGCTGAGCTTTTGCTAAGATTTGGAAAATATTACTGTCGCAACTGTCAGATGACGAGCATTCTTTAATAATAATTAATAAAAACACATCTTTATTTGAATCATAATAATACTGTATCAATTTCGCTTTTCTGTCAACGCCAAACTCAGAAGTAAAACTGGAGGTTATTAAAACAAATTTATCATGGAATCGTACGCAAAGTTTACAAACAATATATTATGGGATTGGTCACTATTTCACTTCCGCATTCAGAAAAGACGAATAAAAGTGATTTTGAGAATTTTGTGGATATGGTACGGTTGCAAGAGTGAAAGCAATTTTTGTTGTCATCATCAAATGTGTTATTTACACTTCCCCTTGAAGTTTGGTGACGTTCTTACAATCTGTATATGTACCAGTTAAGTCAGTGTTACTAATGCAGCTAAATTGTGCCAAGTGAAAATTAAATCGACTTGGCCAGATGAGAAATAGTGGTTCAAAATGCATTGCTTTTCAGGTTATTCTTTTGTATTTTTCGAATATAATTCATGAATGTTTATTAAAATTAGTCCCATATGTCCCATTTGTACTAAATTAATTTCTCCTATGAATCTACTTTACAGAGGAACGAAAGGTATTAAAATCCATGACTTGTAAACCAAAATGTAGGCGATTTCCTTCCCCTACCCCCTAAACACAACCGTCAAACAAACTAAAAGAAAATCGCCGTGTTCAAATGTTAACAGTTTTTTTTATTTTCCTTTAATATATTAAATAACATAAAATAACATTGCTTTGGGTAGCACTAGTTTATGAGTAGTCTGAAAACATTTACCTCCAAAGACAATCTTGTTATCACTAAGTCAGGTATAACATGAACAACCATTTCTCACGCATACCCAAAACAGGGATAAATTTCTCACTTGAAAGTACCGTTGCTCAGCAAACAAAAAAATTACAGAACAGTAGTTATCTATATCCACATGTTTGAAGGTAGCTTGTGCATAAGCCTACTTGCTGGAAGGTTAACAGTTAGAAGTGCTGCCCGTTTATGTTAATTGTCACTCTCTGATTCGCTGCTTTCGCTGCTGTCAAACCTTGCAGCATATGGTCGTTGTCATCTGCAGTGGGCAGGCAGGTTGTGTGGATGTCAATGGAACAAGGTTGCCGTTATCCATACTCTTCATAAGTCGGGATTGCTGACTTGAGCACTCTTGTCTATCATAGCACCAAAGCTGCACGTTTAAAATGCAGAAGAAATGCATCTTCTGTTGGTGGAAGAAATTTCAACAGCGTTAACTTGTTGTCCAGGAACTTGTAAACTCGAAGCTTTCCAAGATCCGATCCTTCGAACGCATCGTCTTTGTTGGTGTACACAACGATCAAAAGGACCCTTGCCTGGGTGATCACGTCTCCTGTTATATAAGCATCATCTTATTCGGCAAAGTTCTCAAGTGCAGATGTGTCTGTTGCTTTGCTGCGGTTCATCCACACCTTGTTACCAGTGAAATATGGATAGCTGGTTGTGTCTCGCCCACTAAGGCTGTGCAGGAAGGGAAGTGCATGGTGTTGCGCGGGTCCAAGAGCAGCACGCATCTCATTGATCGGTAGATAGCTATCTGGTACAGTTCGAAACATAGTTCTGGCAGATCTTTCACAGCGTGGAAGCATAATAGACGCACATGACAATGACTTATGTGTCATTGGCGTGGATAATCACTCGGTCGACACCTTAATTCCGGACACTGTATATGGTGTGAAGTATTACTCTGATGTCTGCCTCCTGTTGAGTTGACTCCAGCCCATCGTTATTGCTAGCTACTCTTCCTTACTCCATGTCTCATATAGGAAGTTCAGCAGTCCCGCCTTGTTGGCCGACACAGAGAAGAACTCCTGTGGATCAGGAGCTCTGTACTACTCACTGACCTCAAACAGCCTTCCTGGTCGTGACCGGGCATATCTGTGTGGCTGGATGAATGACGTTAGGCTTTGGGCATTGTACCGGTCTGTATGATACTTGTAGCAGCAGGTACATATTGAGTAAGTTTCATCGTGTAGCATGTTGCAATGGCTCCAAATTGTTCGTCTTTGTGGAATGACCAACGGCGAAAAGCATATTCGTTACCCGCCACCACTGCCGTTTTCCGCATCTCCTTTGGTAGACCAGGAGCACTGACCACCTTGGTTTCTTCTTTCAGGGTCTTAACAAGGCTAGCCTTTGAAACAGCAGACCTCATAGTTCCGTCTCCATTGAACAGTGACTGGAGAATCCAATGTTTGCCAATGAAGTCGACAATATCGACTTCGCCACCACTAACAACGATCTGGGTCGTCCGCAGGAGGGCAACAACTTCGTCGTTTTTCCCTAGAGCGGCAGCTTGGTCCTTTATGTTTTGGGCTTCACATTCTTCTTCTTTTTCCGTTTGCTCCCTTGCGAGGTGGGGTCCACGTCACTTGGTGGCTTCTTCTATTTTCTTTGTCAGATCTTTCCACCTCTCTCTCCCGTCCGCAACGACCATCCATTCATGGCTGTTCACGCCAGCCCTCCCCAGGTCTCGTTTTATGCTGTCGTTCCATCTCAGCCTAGGTCTTCCTCTCCGTCGTCTGCCCACCTCGTCTACTTTCCACGCTCTTTTCGGTAGTCTGTCTTCACCCATTCTTTGTTCATGTCCCGCCCGTGTCATTCTGTTTCAGGCTACTTTCCTCTTTAGTTGGTTTTTCATTTCGTTTTTCATTCCTTCATCTTCCTTCTATCCTCTTGCATTAGTCTACATATTCTTCTGACCCATTTGTTTTCTGCTACCTGTATGTTCTTCTCCTGTCTCTCTGTCAGTGCCAACGTTCCCAAACCATATATACAGGCTGGTACAATGCAGGCTTCCAAAACTTTTCCTTTCAGTTGTTTCTTCAATTTTCTGTCCCATATAATGCCTTCTCCCCTCTTCCATGCTTCTGCTCCTGCTTGCACCCTACTCTGTATTTCTTTACTATTCCTTCCATCCTCACACACTGTACCGCCCGGGTATACAAAGCTGTTCACTTTGTTAATGATCTTTCCGTCCACAACTACCTGCAGATCTACCTCCTACTACCTCGTACTAGATTCATTCGGAGGTCGTGTTTTCTGAAGGTGTTACTCCATTCATGCAATGCTTTCTGTAGTTCCTCTTTGTTATCAGCCGCCACTGATAGGTCGTCTGCATACAGTATCTTCTTAAGTTCTTCCTGCTCCAATATCTTGCCACTGATGAAGTTCATCACCATAATAAAGAGCAGGGGACTCAAGGCACTTCCTTGTCTGGGTCCTACTTCCACTCCAAATTGTTCCGATGTTTCTCCTTCGACTCTCACTACCGCTTTTGTCTCCTTGTACATTTCCTCCACCAGTCTGACTCATGCTTCTGCATCCTCTATCCCTCTCATGACTGCAAATGCGAGTTCTCTCGGCACGGTGTCAAAAGCCTTTTCCAGATCTACAAAACCGAATGCTACATCCTTTTAAGTTTCTCTCTTCTTCTCGATAATTTGTCTGATGGCAAACAATCCATCAACTGTTCCGCTCCCTTTCCTAAATCCCAGCTGATTCTCTCCGATTTTGGTCTCCACTATAAGCTTCACCCTAGCATCCAGTATGTTTTTTTAAACAATTTCAGGGCTTGGCTCAGTAACGTGATGCCTCTGAACCTCCCTGGGTCATGGATGTCCCCTTTCTCCTTCCATATCAGCACAATCTTCGCCATTCTGTTGGTATCTCTCCTGCTGTGAATGACATATTAAACAGCCTCGTCAGCCACTTAATTCCAAATAGTCTGTTTGTTTTCATCATTTCCACTGATAATTCATCCACTCCTACAGCCTTTCCGGTTTTCATCTTCTTTACTGCTTTCTCCACCTCTTCTTCTATTATTGTCCTCTCCTCCAGCTCTCTCCTTACAGTATGAGGTATCTCTATCTCATATTCTCCCTCCGGGATTCCCAAACACCCAGTAATTGTTTTACTCCAGTGACCAGTGTCTCGCCGCTTCTCTTCATTGCTGATGTTCGAATTGTATCTTTGCTATCTCTCTCAGAGAGTGTTTATCAATGTCTAAGTGAAATGAAACGTTAAATGTCTTTGAAACTTCGTATACATTAACTTAATACTCTTGTCAAGTAATGTGCCAAATATGAAGACTGTTCATTACGAACTCATGTCACTAAGCCCGTTCAAACGTGTTCAATTGCGTGTCACATGTCACAAAGCAACCAGCCCTTGACATGTTGCTGAAGTAACCATAGGCAATGCCGCTGAGCGCGCCCTATCCTTTAGCACGGCGAGCTGCAGTGAGGTTTGTTGTTTCATACTGTACATGAAATTGCAGTCGCGGAATTTAATACTTTTTTTATATCACCGTAAATATAATAATTTTGTCTGCAAGTTTTTCGCTCAAAAATATTAAATCCCATTACAAGTCTGAGTACTCGCAATGTTCAAACGGCAATAACTCAAAAAGTAAACAAAATCCCGTGTACATCCAGCTACAGATTTATATATAAGATTATGATTGTTACGGTGATATAAAATAATATTGAATTCCGCAATTGCAATTCTAGGTTCAAACTGAAACACCAACCCGCATAGATGCGTGCCATGCTAAATCCTACCGGTGCTACCTGCGGTGACGTCACCTCGACCGCTATATGTTGCAACAAAATGTGCAGAAAATGTACAGCAATGCACGACCAAAAGACATGCACATGCACACATACATACATACACACATATACACATATACACATACATACAATCATACATGTATGCATGAATGCATGCATACATACATACATACATACATACATACGTACATACATACATACATACATGCATACATACATACATACATACATACGTACATACATACATTCTTACATACACACATGTACACACACATATATATATATATATATATATATATATATATATATAACATTAACTAGTCATATAAACTGGCAGAGTCATAGAAATAAAATAGCTAACAAAATAAATAAAACAAATGCGATTTTGAATAAACATAAACACTTATTTTACCACAAAACATACTATATACTATGTACACATCACTCATTCTTCTTTATATTAATTATGGTATTCTGTTATGGGGTCATCAAGCACATCGTGTTTTTAATTTACAAAAACAAGCAATGAGAATAATTTCTATGAGTAAATATAATGTACAATACCATTGGATTAAATACCATTCAAATACCATTGGCCATAATACCCCCTAATATCATTGAAGACCATTCAGAATATCATTGAACAGTACAGCAAGGGTTAAATTACAAGTATAATTCAAGTACCATTCAAATACCATTCAAATACCATATCATTCAATGGTATTTGAATGGTATTTTTTGCAACGGCTGCACGTCTGCACTACAGCCACTACTATATAGTTGTTAGTGTTCCTTTGTCAAAACGTTGAAATTGTTTCACTACCGACTGACATTGAAACAGAGACAAGCTGTGTGACATTACCTCTGTAGAGCAAAGTCGCAGGGTATATTGTTACGTCTGTAAATTTTGCTTCACGACAAAATCCGCCCCATTAATATCACGCTTGATAAAGTCGTCTAAAATTTCGCCCTGAATTGCGTTGCTGAACCAAAGTACTGCACTGATTCGGTGAGTCCTCAGTTTTCAGCAAGCGCGTTTAATAAACCGTATGTTCTCATTTGTTATGTTATGTATATTAATGTTTCCTTCATCACAAGTTAACTGTTCAAACAGAATCGCAGCTTTAACGCTACGCCATTGCGCCCCACTAGGTCTGAAGGCCGTTTTAGAAAATGGCTGCCATTCTTTAAAAGCAAGGAGGAGTAGATAGATAGTGACAACCATGTCGGCCTATGTTTTGACCACTGTTTGACGCGTCAACAACCAAACGTTACATTATTAATGAATTTTTCATGCATTTGTTATGAACGTCGCCAAGTACAATGCACGGGTGAGTGAGTTTGATGGTCAGTAGACAAAGCCAGTGCGTATGCGACCACACATCGATGGAAACCTACAGGACGCAAACCACTAACTAGTTAAGATAACGCTGGAAAAATCGTCGGCTGGTTGGAGAGAAAAACACGTGTTAAAGGTGAGTCATTGATTGTGTACTCAATGGTTTATTGAAGAAGTGAGGAGCAGTGGTCGCGCCATAGAACGCCGGACTATCGGACGCTGTGGTTCGATTGTGTAACCTGTCGTGGATTCACAGAGTGGCGGTCTGTACCTCTAACCCACTGGATCTTGCTCCAAGCAGCCGAAGTTGCTTCCTGGTCGGGTGTGTGAGAGGCGCCGAGCAGGCAGTGTATACATTGTATCATTGGACCCACCAGGTCTTTTACGAATTCAAACGGTCATGTTGAAGAGTAACACATAATATCAGTATATTTGAAAACGATCCTCTAAAAAACAATGCTGCTTCACTGAGTAAAGGAAGAATCTGTAATATGAGCCACTTTTTCATATTGACATTCTAAAGTCCTCCCAATAAACACATGACGAATATGAGACATATCTGTAATCAGGGGTTATTCCAAGATCCCCTATGTAATAGGACGCATGACCTATATATATATATTTTTTATTATTATTTATAATATTGTGTGGCAGCCTGGGAAAACCAGTCACATTGAAAACAAATTAATAAGTATTTTTATTCAAGAAATGGAAAGCAACACAATTTCCAATTCCAATACAGTTGACTGTATTCAAATATTCCCACCAGAACCAAAGTTACAAGAATTTAAAGAGGGCCCCCATTAACAATTTGTTCAGGAGAAAAAGCAAAACTTAATGATGGTATAACAACATATCTGCCGCTATTACCATAAACAATCCAGTGAATTCTGATGACTACTTTTAAAGTTACAAGAATTTAAAGAGGGCACCCGTCAAACATTATTGCAGGAGAAAAGTACTCGTAGTGTCTGGAATCATCATCATTCATGTCAAGATAAAATTGTATAGTAGTATTAATATTATAACAAAATATCCAGTGCTATTACCATGTCCAATGTAGTGAAGACAATGTAACAATGTATCTCAGCTTTGGAACACTAATACTATTATCAAATTCTGATGGTTACTTTTAAAGTTACAATAATTTAAAGAGAGCACCCGTCAAATAAAGTTGCAGTTTGTTAGCAAAAATGTATATTACTAATCAACACGCAAGAGGTAGCACATTCTTCCATGAATATGTGGTTAGCTCTAAAAAGAATTGTTGTTGTTTGGGTCTGAAGAGAGGCGTTTTTGTGTTCTCATCTTGCGCCTCGGGTCGTCATAAACAGTTTGACTGTCACCATTGACAGATCCGCTCACTTCCTCTGCCAGCTCCGGGTCAAAGTCGTCCTCGCTCGAATCAGACAAGTCCGAATCACTGTCATCAATCCCGATCCGGTGTGTCACAAAGTAGTCATTCACAAATTCGTTGAGGATGTCCCCACTTGCGATATACTGCATAGTCACCAATGCCAATGCGTTGAAACACCCAACAACATCGTTCGACTTCGGTCCATCCATGCCCTTGTCCGTAGCCATCTTTGATTTTTCGAAGATCGTAAACACGAAACGAAATTCGTCCGGTAGTCTGTATTTCCAACGAAATCCGGTTCGATTACACGTTAAACTGTTAAGAAATATTTACAGATATAAACTATAGCAGCATCAAACTAAACTAATAATTAATCGAACTATATAAACAACTCCAATCCAACTTCCAAATAAAATCCCGTTAACTTTCATTGCGCACTCAATTTTCTTCCAACGTATTCATCCGCACTGCTGCTAGGGAACTGCATGTTGTAAATAGCTTTCGAACGGTATGCCATATATGGGTATGGAAACTTCTGTCCTAGGTTTTAAGCGTTCGCAAAATAGTGCGCTTTTAATTCTAAAACGCTGCAACCTAGAACGAACTTCACGGTTACAAAAACACATAAAAGTACAACTTTCACTTAGGTAATCAGGAAACTACTTGGTGAACTTATAAATAAGTATGTTAGCTAAATGATCGCAGCGAAATCTCAAAATCAACCCAATGACGGGGTTAGGACACTGTTAGACTTCCTGCTTGGTTACAGACGAAAAAAAGTGCAGTATATTTTTGTGAAATGATTTTTTACAATATTCACTTGCTCAGACGTAAGTGCATTTGAGTAGTTAGATTTCTAGATGTGATTGTAGAAGCTATTGACAGTAAAATGTTGTCTTTTTAGCTGATTTTACTAAGCGGAAGGGTATTTGGCAGCAATTTGGCTAGTTGACACTTTAGCCGGATTACTGCTTGCATCCATTTGTAAATATTGATGTACACACAGGCATTTTGTAAGAACTAGAAATATTAGATTTTGACTAAGCTCGACCAGCATGTCAATGAGATGATGACAACGGCAGGTGAGAAGTTTAATACATTTTCTAGGTCACGCCAATGGGAAAACTATCTGTGTGCTGACCCCTGACACAAAATCAACTTTATGACGTGTTTGCGGGCAATTACGCCTGGCGACTTCCGACTGGTTTTCCTAGGCCGCCACACACAAATAGTACCCGTCTCGGTCCATGGTTCTTACTGTTACAAGTATAGATATATTGATATAGTCTGCATGTTTAGCTCATATGACATACACAAATCAAGAACATACCATTTAATTTAAATGTACACACATGTATATGCAAAAGTATGTTTTAGAAAGCACACAAACACAGCAATCAAACTATGATATTATGTGATGAAATGTCATGAAAAATCACGGTACCATAGTAAAGGAATATTTGACAGTAGATTAAAAAATAAGAGGCAGTTTCAAATCTTGGCTGTCTATGAATATTAAGCTTATCACACTTTAAGCTAATTGTGATGCTTATATTACTTATAAAATAATGGACTCTTGAAGAAAAAAGTATTGGTAACATTGTCGCCGTCTTCAAGAATTTGTATAGTATATCCACTGAGACATGTCAACTACCAGTTTTTTAAAGGACGTATTTACGTAATAAAACATCCATATCAACACTTACAAATGTTCAAGCTATGAATAAAAACAAGCTATCACAAGAACCTTAAGCATAACGTATAAAACAATGCTAGAATAGATTTATAGTTAATTTAAGTAAATAACATGAATTTATTTATGACCTACCTTTTTAATAATCCATGTTTTCATAACAAACCAATTTGATCCCCCAAAAATTCTCAAAATCCTGCATTTGGAAATGTGATATCTCTGGAAGTAATTATGATATATACAAATAAGGTTTTCAGTGCTGCATTCAGCAGACACAGCTGTGTGAAATGATCAGACAATTTTAAAATCGTCAATAGTTTGAAAGAGATAAGCATATTTGTTGCCCAAAACAAGGTTTTTTTGCACGTTACCAAAAAATAAAACATACGGAAAAATTATATAATCATCTCACAATAGAACGTATACAGAACATAGATTTGCAAGAATCATAATTATGTGTATGTGCTCCAAAAATAATGGCAGCGTTTCCAAATGTGCCAACGTTGTCTCAAAATGGTGGCCATTTTGTTTGTTACCATGCAACCAGAGGTTTGGCCTGAACAAAGTTCAATATATGTTTACCCAGTATGATCCATTCCATACTTTGGGCACACAAAATTGCACAATTTCCACAAATAAAAAAATTCTATCTACTTGTCGAGTCTTATCGTACGGCGTGTCAATGAACATTGTAACGATGGTCAATTTTAATGGGAAGTGAGAAAGCAGATGGTTGCCCCAAAACAGGTTTTACTGTAAAAAAAACCAGTGTGGCTCTTCATATAAATCATCATGATTTTGTATTATTAAGACATTCCAATATTATATCAAAGTTTTTATTTACACTATAACGACGAAGCGTATAATTGAGTTTTGATATATCGAAATTTGCCCTGAAACCTTACATATGTACAATATACATTATATGATATAATAATATTCAATAATTCAGAATGCATACACACATAAACACTATATCACTGTTATTGTTTTGCAGCCTGGAGAAAGCTTGCTTTTGGCCATCATGCTGAAATAAACGGAAAAGAACACAATAAAATACAATGTGTGTGGCTGATATAATATTATACTGTCAATAAAAAAGTGGAGCATTTGGACAATTATTGATAGTCTGGATAATTACTCAGCAAAGTTTAAGTGTCTCAGTCTGGGATATGCCGTCCTTCCGAATAGTGTATGATCACAGTCATTATTGACTATTCTACCACTATATTCTACCACTGTATATGTTCTTACTTTTTTGGTCAAGTGACAGCGTAATGGCCAAGGCCTCTTTTTATACATCCATTTAATAATGAAAAACGTATGACATTCTGTCAAACTCAAAGCATGCATAGTTAGAATGAGAAATTGCCTTCAGTTGGTGTCCATTCAGTTGTGGTAATGCATTTCCATGTTGAAAATAAATATATATAGTTGCGTCATTACCTGCATGTGTGTAATTAATTAAATTCCACGTTTCTACACCACATAACAGGAAAGAAACATTGAATTTGAAAACGTAAGTTTTAATGTTTCACAATTTTTTTTTTGATTTTTTGATTTTTTGAATTTTTCACACTTATCCACATATGTTGCAGCAACTTGGTCTAGTATACGTGACAGCGAACTTATATAAAGTAATTACTATTAGGCTTATTAAATAATATTTTATATAGCACTTTAATTAGTCTACGTTGCGCACGTAACTGCACGTTGAGCGATAATTGAAGCATCGACCGATCGATCGACAGCAGAGAACAAAAATTGTTTCGTAACTAGCGGTTAAGTATTATTACTGTGAGTCAAATTGTTATAAAAAAACACACAACATTACTACCTTTTGTTTCGTGGCATGAATACGACTGCTGGCCAGATTTGTTCATTATAATGTTTCTTTCCTTGACCGCGACACAAAACCAAATCAGTTTAAAAGTTGGCGCGCGTCGAAATGACTCATATGGGTAATTTCAAATGTGTGAAGCGACGCGGATTGAGTTTATTCGCGGGTTTATTCAGTAGAGTTATATAAACACATCGTAACTTAGACATACATAATCTGTATTCTGACTCAAGCATGTGCACATGACACAAAATACATACGTTTCAAAAACATATGCAGATATCGTTTATGGTACCATTGAGTTGAAGGTACCATTCAGTTTACCACTGAAAGTTCAATGTTAGCTAGAGGTATGCTGTCAACGTTTAGTATAGTGAATTATGTTTTCAAATATGGCTGAGATTTGCCAGTTTACTATTGAGGCTCGACTGTATCCAAGCAGTGGTTTATTATGTAACCTTTCAAAGGTAATGGATGGTACTTTTCAAATACCATTAAGAGTGCCACTGACACCTACTGAGTTATCATTGAATGGTCCAGTGATACTGAATTGTATTTTCTAATACCATTTAAAGTCTTAATGGTACTGAATGATATTTTCTGATAAAATTAAGAGTACCACTGAAACCTACGGGTTTATCATTAAATTATAGTGAATGACATGTTCAAATACCATTAAGAGTACCACTGAAACCTGATTTATCATTGAATGGTTCAATGGTTCTGAATGGTATATTCCAATACCATTGAGACTACCAGTAAGACATGCTGATTTATAATTGAGTGGTATTGAATGATATGTTCAAATAATATTGGGAGTACCACTGAAACATGATTTATCATTGAATGATCCAGTGGTACTGAATTGTATATTCAACTACCATTGAGAGTACCACTGAGACAAACAGGTTTTTCATTGAATGGTATATTCAAATACCAATGCGAGAACCACTGAAACCTGATTTATTATTGAATGGTCCAGTGGTACTGAAATGTATGTGCAAATACCATTGAGAATACCACTGAGACATACTGATTTATCCGTCGTCATTTAAAAACGTATCTTTACAACCTTGCTTATCCACCGTAGCTCCCTAGCGCCCTGACCCATCTGTTGACAACTGAAAAACTACTTATGGATTTTGAGATTGACCAACCCTTTTGTTTTGATGCGCCTCTGAGCTTGGTTTCCAAGGATTTAGGCGCAATAGAAGTTATCTTGTTATTATTATTATTATTATTGAATGATATGTTCTAGTATCATTGAGACACTGAATTATCATTGAATGGTATTAAATGATATGTTCAAAAACTATCGAGAGTACCATTGAGACGCTGATTTATCATTGAATGATCCAATGGTACTGAATGGTATATTCAAATACCATTGAAAGTACCACTGAGTCCTATTGATTTACCATTGAATGGTCCAACGGTACCGAATAGTATTCAATAGTATACCATTGACTCTTTTTTGTAAGGGGCTGCCAAAAAAGGTTAAGAATCGTTGCTCTAACGCTACGCCACTGCGCCCAACTGAGTCTGATGGCCGTTTTAGAAAATGGCTGCCATTCTTTAAAAGCAAGGAGGAGTAGATGGGTAGTGACAACCATGTCGGCCTATGTTTTGCACACTGCTTGACGCGTCAACAACCAAACTTTACATTATTAATAAATTTGTCATGTAGTTGTTGTGAACGTCGCCAAGTACAATGCACGGGTGAGTGAGTTTGATGGTCAGTAGACAAAGCCAGTGCGTATGCGACCACACATCGATGGAAACCTACAGGACGCAAACCACTAACCAGTGAAGCGGGAAAATGGATAAAACACCGTTAATTTATTAGTATACTGCTAAATTTCGTCGGCTGGTTGAGAGAAAAACAGTTAAAGGTGAGTCATTGATTGTGTACTCGATGGTTTATTGAAGAAGTGAGGAGCAGTGGTTGCGCCATAGAACGCCGGACTATTGGGCGCTGTAGTTCGATTGTGTAACCTGTCGTGGATTCACAGAGTGGCGGTCTGTACCTCTAACCCACTGGATCTTGCTCCAAGCAGCCGAAGTTGCTTCCTGGTCGGGTGTGTGAGAGGCGCCGAGCAGGCAGTGTATACATTGTATCATTGGACCCACCAGGTCTTTTACGAATTCAAACGGTCATGTTGAAGAGTAACACATAATATCAGTATATTTGAAAACGATCCTCTAAAAAACAATGCTGCTTCACTGAGTAAAGGAAGAATCTGTAATATGAGCCACTTTTTCATATTGACATTCTAAAGTCCTCCCAATAAACACATGACGAATATGAGACATATCTGTAATCAGGGGTTATTCCAAGATCCCCTATGTAATAGGACGCATGACCTATATATATATATTTTTTATTATTATTTATAATATTGTGTGGCAGCCTGGAAGAGAAAACACGTGATAAAGGTGAGTCATTGATTGTGTACTCGATGGTTTATTGAAGAAGTGAGGAGCAGTGGTCGCGCCATAGAACGCCGGACTATCGGGCGCTGTAGTTCGTTTCCACGTGTCGCCGTTTTGAAAGTTAGGAAATTTCGTTCACCTCACGTTGCCTGTGTATTTCAGAAGAGACACTAAAAGCCGTTGGTCCCTTCCATCTGGTGGCTATGTCATGGGAAGTAAAATATCCCACGCAGGGGGTAAATGTGTAACCTGTCGTGGACTCACAGAGTGGCGGTCTGTATCTCTAACCCACTGGATCTTGCTCCAAGCAGCCGAAGTTGCTTCTTGGTCGGGCGTGTGAGAGGCGCCGAGCAGGCAGTGTATACATTGTAACATTGGACCCACCAGGACCTATACGAATGTACATTCACACGTTCATGTTGAAGAGTAACACATAAAATCAGTATATTAGAGTGTCAATTGAAAAAGATCCTCTCAGAAAACAATGCTGCTTCACTGAGTAAGGGAAGAATTAGTAATATGAGCCAATTTTTCATATTGATATTCTGAAGTCCTCCCAATAAACACATGACGAATATGAGACATATATGTAATACTATGACTTTTTGGTCTGTCTGTACTGCTAATAATGCAACGTGATATCTATGTATAATCGAGAGAGTGTATGTAGGCCTATGGGCATATTATATTAACGTTCTTCCTCGTAAACGGCTTGAACTTCCAACTTTCAGGGGTTATTCCAAGATCCCCTATGTAATAGGACGCATGACCTATATATTTCCGTTTTTTATATGTTAAGATTCTCACCTTTTATTAAGTAAATTATTCGTTCGGAACGTAAAACGTAATGTTCGCGTAATGCGAAACCTAACAAACGCAGAAACCATGCGCGCGCGGAAAATACTTCGGGACAACGGCCCCTGCGTCATATACCTCGCAGCATGAAGTAGACGCTAACACAATAATGATTATGTGCACCCTCATGCCAATATCATAGCAATACGATTAGTATTGGTTAATTCTACACTATCACGACTAGGGCCTATCGATGGACGTGAACTTCACATTCTTTCCGCCTTCGTTATTTTGAACAAACAACGAGTATTTGCTAGCGCATTATGGTGTTTATGTTTACAGTTGGAAAGTATTACTATCTCGACTGTCATTTACCAAGGCATCCCGTCAGATGATGAGCATTTTTGCTAGTTCACGTAAGTGTAATGTGCCGTCCAGACTTCACGTGCCAAATGGTCACATCGTGATTGTGAGCGGTCTTGTCCTCACCAAACTGGAATGTAATGATGAGGTCGCCATTAAGTGCGGTCTTGTTCTCACCAAACTGGAATGTAATGATGAGGTCACCGTTCAGTGCGGTCTTGTCCTCACCAAGCCAGAACGTAATGATGACGTCGAGATCAAATGCAGGTCCCGGCTTTACTAAAACAGAATGTGCTAACGACGTCGTGAGAGGGTGAGGTCTCGCCCTCATGAAATCAGAACGTGTGCTTGGTACGTCGTGATTGGTGCGGTTTCGACCTCACCTAACCAGAACATGATTGTGACGTTTTGACTTGGGTCTCGAACTCGCAAAACCATAACGTGTTTGGGCGCGGTCTTTATAGCTCACCTGCTCAGAATGCGATTGCTACAGTCGTAGACTTTATTTCGGTTGTTGTATAGCCCGTGTGGAGAGCATATATATATATATATATATATATATATATATATATATATATATATATATATATATATGTATATATATATATATATATATATATATATATATATATATATACTGTTGTTTGGTTTTGATGCTTTACTCAATAATAAGCACAAGTACATCCCACTTGAATACCGCAATGTTACAGTTAACCGTCAGTTTATTGAAGGTGATTGTCATGTGTGGTTCAATTGATAGATTATAGTACGTCGGAATAGAGTTGGTATCTTATTCGCCTTATGGGCCGGCACGACGTAAGTGGGGCTTGAGTCAGTGCACGGTACGACGTAGGTGGGGCTTGAGTCAGTGCACGGTACGACGTAGGTGGGGCTTGAGTCAGAGCACGGTACGACGCAGGTGAGGCTGGAGTGAGTGCCATGTTGAATATTTATCAAAATAATTTGTTGTGCAACTACATTTTATCATGGAAAACTAGTGAATGAAATATATTTGAACACCGTTTCAACGTTCCAACAACATCGTCCCACAATTCCATGTCTTCATCAACTCTATTCCATGACCTGGTCATATCGCGCCGTGCGCAGTGGATTTAATCGGTGGGTGTGTGTGTGTGTGTGGGGGGGGGGTGACGCCGAGTCGCAAAGCGCGTGGGTCATTCAATGCACATGGCTGGCTCACTGGCTGACTTGCTCGCTCGCTCACTCACTCACTCACTCACTCACTCACTCACTCACTCACTCACTCACTCACTCAC
>OZ023205.1:40283378-40348378 GCA_963995525.1 Escarpia spicata
GAATCGCGGAATTACACTAGAACCATCTCACATGTCAAACGAAATTATGGTTCTATACAAAACGAAGTGTCACTGTTCTGCAATACATCCATTTTGCATCGATTAGTTACGTTAGCATTAGTAACAGCAGCGGTGCCTGAAGCAAAACTTAATCAAAACCCCCAGGAAAACCTGGCAGAAGTTTCTAATGGGAGCGCAAGAAGTTAGCTACAGTTTAGTAGATTACTAGCGAAAACAACACAGTGAATATATCAACGCTGAAACACTTACTCTACCAGTCTATCAACCAGCAAATTAAATTTGAAGGGTTTATTTCAAGTGTGCAAAAACTAAACGGAAGTGTTCCAACTATGCAATGTGTGGTTCTCCGAAAACATATCCTGGCAAACAACCCGACGGTTCAACTTAAATTAGTTTTGGTTAACACCGTGACAATGAACCTATGTCAAGTGTTTATCTAACACATCTTCTCAAAATCCTCAAAACGTACGGAGTATATGGGATTTTTTTGGCTTTCGCGAGGCAAGGTCCACTCAGTAATCAATATTGTTGAGCTTAGAGACGAACTGCAACTGATACAAAACAACGACTGGGTGGGGAAACTGGCATACTTAGCCGACATTGTTCTGCGAATTGACTGGAAGAAAGCAAGGCGGCGAATAGGCCTGTACAGCTGCAAGTTGGTCTGCTTGAAGCAATGCTGACATTTGTAGTGAAGCAGGCGCAGACCCACATTCAACAGGGTTTTTTCTTAAGGATATGTGGTACTGGTTATGTGTCAGTATTTATCATGTACTGTGAAACACGTCGTCTATTTCCGGCATTAGTTGAAGCTGCGAACATGGAGCAGTGTATTAGTAAGAGAGCACACAAATGTGCTTACTTACTACTCAGCGTGCAGGGTTCATAGTAATCGTTCCGCTTCATATACAAAAGCGTCAATAAATGGTATGAAGTTGCAAGAGGAATATATATATATATATTTATATGTATATTTACACACACACACACACACACACACACACACACACACACACACACACACACACACACACACACACACACACACACACACACAAACACACACACACACACACACACCAGGAACAACCGCACTCTCACTTTCTTCTAGGGGTTTATTTGGTGCGGTTAATTAGTGTATAACTGTGATTGTTGTTCTGCTACCTTTTTAACAAGGTACCTGTGTGATATGGGTTTCGCGATACTATTACTGATCAATATACATAAGAGGTTTGTTATAACGAACTTGCAACACGAACTTCCAGTAGTAGGTTTTTTGTCATAGATACAAACGCTTAGCGCCTTCCACTTTCAAAATAGGTCCACGTTTCTCATGGGTGCCACATAGGATGTCGGGCTGGCAGTCTCTAATTTTGGGGAGAAATGTTTTGGAAAAGACAAAGTTTAGCATAACTATTACAAGTCGAAATGCAAGGAGAAATTTAATTCATAATTTATATTGTCACTGTTTAAAATATTTGCGTAAATATCATTTAATGGCATATTTAAATGCGTCAACTTTGTAAGAATTTGTTCACCCACGTGGAGAAATGAGACGTTTATTTGTTGACATGTTGCAAGCTCAAAAGTGTGCCGCGAACTCAAAACAGGTTGAGAAGCATTGGTTTTAGGAGATACTGAACATTTTCAGATGTGGGGGCATTTTCTAATGAACCTCATAGCAACTGTTGCTAGGCAACCGGTTATCATTAGCAAGTTGAGGAACGATCAATTAAAAACATGCAGTAATAATAACTGTTTTGCCAATAAAATGGAAATACACTATACATACAAAAATGTGTACATCATTTAAATACAAATTATATACATCAATTAAATAAGAACATATTAAATACTGTTGTTGAACGTCAAAATAGTTACAAAGATATGTTGTACGATTTTGTTCTCTTTCAAATGCATCCCTTAGTAACAATTGGTAAGAAACCGTTTTCCCCAAGTAACGGACAATCAGGACTAGGTATACTTAAGCTGCTAAGCTGTAGAAATATGTTCAAAAACCTGATACACCATACCGCCGCCTTCATTGGTTTAGATATGTAGACAACGACGTCGGACACATGGTAAGTTCGATATGCAAGTTTTTACATAAATTAACTAACATAACTATTAAATATTTGCAACTGGCCAGCTGATCACAATCGTCCGTCCTTCTGACAATTTGTTCACATAAAAACACATTATATTAACCCTGTAACATATGGGTTTCAGCAATGGTCTGTCATGAAAGCAAGCTTCATAGAAACTTTATTAATGCATGGTCACGGTTGTCTTACCAAGCACAGTAGGTAAGGCAGGGGCCGGCAACCTATATGAATGGAGGGCCATGTAAAGGACTCGGAGTATGTCAATGGGTGATCGATTTCAAACCAGTAGACTGATGGTACGATGGTGGCGTACCCACACAATCCCCGCTGCGGCAAGCCTCAAGGGAGTGCAGTTGGAGGTCCCAAAGGAGCCAACATGAAGTGGACCAGTACCTCGTGGCACACTGACATGAATTCCGTATTATTGTTGTCTGCTGCTAATATATTGGTCAATAGCTGGCCAACTCAGTTGTTGAAATTAACAGTGTTAGGGCAAACGTCGAATTGGTCAAGGCAGTCGTAAAAGTTAACAGTCTGAGTGAGGCATTACAACCGTAACGAGTTATTTTTTGTGTTATCAGTTCGGTTACAAGTATTGTCGTTATCGTGCTGATGATGTGAACGGCATGTTAGATATGAACGGAACTGTTTTATTGTGTTCATCCGCGTCGGCCCGTAGGGCATATCACAACACCTCCCTTCTAAGAATGCAATAATAATTATTGATTACGAATAAAACTTGCATTACAACTGAACGATGCATGAGTTGTCGTAAGGCTAATGTATGTCAATTAATACAATAGTAATAACTAAATTGTAACATGCATACAATCATAAGTGTGTGTATCCTGAAACATGCTTGTTTAAGTAGGCTACACACAACATTAATTGGGCTGACAGTTGATGTACACATTAACTAACTGGTAGATATAAACGTTAGCTGAACTAGTTATAAACATTAGCTAAACACAATTGTCAAGCATCTGAACTGGCTTGATATGTCGACCGTAACTTGACACTTTCACGTTAGTAAGCTCCTCAGATTGCACGACCGGAGGATCAATTGATGGCTGACTGAGTTCTCTCAAAGTCCTGCGATTGCGACGGACACTGCTGCCGTCACCATCGACAACATAGGAACGAGGGGTACCAGGGTTAGTATCGACTACCTTAGCAGGACGTTTGAGATCAGTGATCCACACATCGTCTCCTACAGAGAGTGGCTGAAGCTCCTTCGCACGGTGCTTCCTGTCGAAGTTTAGCTTCGACGAAGCCCTCGACTCAGCCTCTTTATGACGAACCTGTACTGCGTTAGGCAACTCAGGCTGTAACACCTTAGGATGCGCTGGAACAGTGGATCTCAACTTCCTACCCATCAGAAGTTCAGCAGGCGATACACCATTGCCTAGCGGTGACGTCCGATACGCAAGCAAACCCAAGTATGGATCATCTGCCTTTTTCATGATCGACTTGATCGTCTGCACTGCGCATTCGGCCGCCCCGTTGGATTGTGGGTACCTGGGAGAACTAGTCACGTATTGAAAGTAGTACTTTCCTTCCGAGAACTTGTGGAATTCGCCTGATGCATACTGCGGACCATTGCCCGACGTAAGTATCTCGGGAATACCATGACGAGAGAAGTGTGACTACATGTGCTCGATCACTTCATGAGTACTGAGCTCAGCTAGCAATGACACCTCAATGAAACGAGAGTAGTAATCTACTAGCAGCAAGTACCAACGTTTCTTGCAGTAAAACAGGTCACTGCCTACATGTTCCCACGGTCTGGTCGGAAACACTGTTGGCAACAGCGGCTCAGCAACATCATTGGCCTGTGTGCGACATGTGTTGCAGTTTCGTAACATCTCTGCGATTCTCCGATTCATGCCAGGCCACCAAACCAACTGTTTGGCACGTTCGCGACATTTGGTTATCGCGAGGTGACCCTCATGTAGACGCTGGAGAACGTCAAGACGTTCAGATTGCGGGATCACGATCCTGTTCTCATACACAAGAACGTCATCTACGATCGTGAGTTGCCCTCTACTTTCCCAGAACGGTCTGAGAAGAGAATCAGCAGACGATATGTACGGAGGCCAACTAGTTCGCACATACTTTAGCACTTGTGCTAGTACTTCGTCATGAGCCTGAAGTCGACGCATTTCGACTAACTGTTTAGGAGACGCACATAAGTTAATCGACTGTTCTGCATAGGACTCTACCTCCTCTACAAAAAGTTCATCTACCTTCGTAGGACTGGCGGTAGACTGCGACAACGCATCAGCAACAACATTGTCTTTCCCTGTGATATACTCGATTGTGTAACAGTATCTCATCATGCGAAGTCGAAATCTCTGAATTCGCACTGGTAGCTTATCTAAGCTAATGTCATTGAACAGTGGGACAAATTTTCCGTTTGGATTCGGACTTGGAGACCAACGATGTAGTTGCGAAACTTTTCGCATGCCCAAACAATCGCCAAAGCCTTTTGTTCGATTGTGGCATATCGTTGTTCTGTCTCCGTCAACGATCGTGATGCTGCGCACACCATTCGGAGAGTATCGTCTATCTGAATTTGAGATAACGTGGCTCCGATACCGTGTCGACTAGCATCTGATTGAATAACAGTCTCCTTCTCGGGATCATACACGGCAAGTTCAACGGACTTTGAAAGTTCGTTTTTTACGTCACGGAAAGCTCTCTCCTGTGCACCTCCCCAATACCACTCGGTATTGCTGCACAATAAGTCGCGCATCGGCTGACTGAGTTCATTGAGCTTTTGTGAGAACTTAGCCATTCCCAGAAAGCTACGCACGTCAATCACAGACGTTGGAGTTTTGAAGTCAATCAGGCCCTGTAAAGCCTCTGGATTCGCGCCCACACCTGTGCTCGTTATCACGTGACCGAGGAATCTGATCTGACTCACACCAAACTCACACTTTGACGCATTCAGCGTCATTCCTGCGTTCCTTAGACGGGTCAAGACACGGCGAAAGCGATCGTCATGTTCCTGGAGAGACGCTCCCCAGATGCAAATGTCATCCAAATGACAAATTACACCCTCGACCCTGTCTAGGATTTTCGACACGATCTTCGAAAAGTTCTCGGGACTCGACGAGAGCCCAAACGGCAGACGATTGAACGCGTACCGTCCGTGCGGCGTTAGAAATGTTGTAAGCAGTTCGGAATGTTCGGAGAGAGGGATCTGCCAGAACCCGGAATTAGCGTCAAGTTTCGTGAAAACTTTGCCTGCGCCTAGCTTAGCCAGACTGGCTTCCACATCGGCCATAGGATATACATTCCTACGAACTGACTTGTTCAATTCCGTAAAATCTACACAGATTCGCACCTTCTCGTCCTTGCCTCCCTTCGGCACGACCACCATCGGTGCGCACCACTCCGTGGGTTGGTCCACTGCAAATATCACTTTTTGGGCCAACATTTGATGTAGCTCAACCTTGACCTTGTCTACCAGTGGGTATGGGACGTTACGAGAAGTGTATATTGCGAATGGACGTGCGTCCGCTTGCAACTGGACATCGTACTCCTCGCTAATCTGACCTAACCCCTGAAACATCTGTTTAAACTCACTGTTAAACTTGCTCGAGCTAACATCGCTGACGTGACACGTAATCAACCCAAGTTTTACACACGCATCTCTACTCAGTAGTGCATTCGATTGGTCGACGACATACAATCGTTCACAGCATTCATGTGAATCTACTCTGAGTACACTGTCAAACTCCCCTAACACGGGTATACGCAAGTTACCAGCTCCTAGCAATCGCTTTACGGTAGTACGCCACTTCACGTGTTCACATAGTCTACTCGGCACAACTGACACTTCTGCACCAGTATCTAACTTGAACTGCCCTGGTAAATGAAACCATCGACATAGACTTGTTGAGACCAACTATAGACTTGCTATCGATCTCGCCCAGGAACGACACGTCGACTAGTTGATTAACCATTGCCCTTCTCGGCACGCTCGTTTTAGACTTGCAGCAGCACGCAAAATGGCCTATTAAAAAACACAAATTACATTTGCGATCTATGGCAGCATATTTACCATCTCTATGCGACAATCTACAGCAGCGAGTACACGGAACACTGCGCTTATCTGAAGTGTCACTTCTAAACTTAGTATTCGACTGTCCGCTGGATGTCTGTCTAGGCTTGCGTCGACGGCTCGACTTCACTTTATCCACGGACTTTGGTAGATTCAGGTCGCGCATCTGCTTCTCAACTTCTTCGGCTTGACGAGCCATGGACACCGCTTTCGACTCCGTCAGTAGGGATATGTCCATTCTCTGCATCTCCCGGGATACCGTCTGATCCAGGATGCCGACGATTATGCGATCACGAATTTGAGTAGAGCGATCTGGGAATTCGCATCGGTCGGCCGATTCGTTCAACGCACGTATAAACTGCTCGACTGTTTCCCCCTCAGCTTGAACGCGCCGAAAGAATTTCGCCCTCTCGTAGATTACATACCGCCTGGGGCTGAAGTATTCATCAAAGGCTCGCTTCACCGCGTCGTAGCTACGCAGCTGTTCCTCGCTCAGGCCCAGACTAGAGAAAATCGATTCTGCCCTCGAGCCCATACTATATATCAGGCTGTCTATCTGCAAGCTGTCGTCTTCGTTGTCCAGTCTTGATACTGTACGAAACCTCGACCAGCGACTGATCCATTCAGACCAGTTTTCCGGCAGAAAATCGAATTCCTTTGGAGGATTGAACTTGGCGGCCATCTCGTCGTTTTAACTAGTCCGTTAGATGGCGCGCTCCTCGTTCAGTTTAGCCTTCTACGCTAGGTGTCGCCTCCGCATAGCGTTAAACACCATCCCGGCTTGCCACATACAATGCCGGCAGCCATTTTTCTCAAAGTTCCGCACGCAGCCACGTATAACTTCCATCTCTAACATGATATCGTAGCGTTATTGCCTTCCCCCAACATTCACACTCAATTCTTTAGCCGTCGTCGATTCTGATCCGCATATCGGCCACCATGTTGTGTTATCAGTTCGGTTACAAGTATTGTCGTTATCGTGCTGATGATGTGAACGGCATGTTAGATATGAACGGAACTGTTTTATTGTGTTCATCCGCGTCGGCCCGTAGGGCATATCACAACATTATTGACTTCAACAGTTTACACCACAATGCAACGTCCGGTCACGTATTTTTTTCACCTCATTGTGTAACGTCCAGAGACCAACAAGTAAAAGAGTGGTGTTTATGTGTGTGTATATATATATATATATATATATATATATATATATACTGCCTCCGTAAATGGTTTCTGTATTTCATTCAGTCACAGTGACAGGTCAAAATACGCATCACTGAAATCTCTTCACGCTGTTAGCCTATTTTAATATCTAGGTAGCTTTGTTGTTAAAATTAAGCATTTACGATAATCGGGCGAACTAAGTTTATGTAGGTAGTGTCTCTCTTATTCGCTAGGGCGCTGTATAACCTAAATAAATAAGGCAGTCTAGCGTACGCAATCTTACGAAAAGTGTAACATTTGTGCACAGAAAACAGTCTTCTTAAAGACTACATAGACAGTGAATGGTGTAAACACAGTTGACAAAACTATTTTAAATAGCTAATTAGATTATTATTATTAACTAAATTCTGATATGGCGCCTTGCAAGCGGCAAGTCAAGGCAAAGAGACACTTGGTGTGCGACGACTGCCACAGCTGGGTAGATTTTGCCTTATCCGGCTGTACGAAGTCATGGACAGAAACCAAGGAAGAGGGATTCACCTTTCAGTGCGTGGGGTGTTGGAAGGTGAAATGTCTGGAGAAAGAGGTAGCTAGGTTGGTAGATATTGTGAAGGGGATGGAGATGAGAATCAGCAAGGAGAGAGACGACAGGGATAAAGTTGGGAATACTGTGAAACTGAAGGAGCAGAGTAGTGGCAACAAGACCGAGGAAAGGAGACTGAGAGGAGGAAAGGTGATCGGAGGGGAAGAAAGTGGAGGATCGACGGCAGGAAATGTGACAGGTGTGAAGGTGGCAGGAGAGAAAGTGACCGTAGAGAAAGAGGTAGGAGGGAAAAAGAGACGGGAGAGGAGAGAAGGAAATGCAATGGGAGGAAAGATGACGGGAAGAAAGGAAGTGAGAGTACATGTGACAGAAGAGAAGTCGGGAGGGACGATGACAGGAAGAAAGGTGACAAGAGAAACAGCGTCAGGAAAGAATGGAACGGACGAGATTGTGACGGGAGAACAGAAGAAAGGGGAACAAGATTACAACCAGACAGATGAAAACCGTAGAAAGAGCTACACTGAGGCAGTGATTGAGGGGGCAATGAGGAAAGAGAGGGTGTTTATGGGCGATTCGATTATGAGAAAGACAGATAAGACTCTAAGCGAGGGGAGGACGTCGTTGTTTGTCTACCGGGGGCTAGGATAGAACATGTAACTGAAAGGGTAGAGAAGGTACTGGGGCATGGCAAGGGAGGGTCTATACTAGTACATGTAGGGACAAATAACGCAGAGAGGGAGGGAACAACTGGGATAGTTCAGAAGTACAGACAGTTAGTGAAGAAGTTAAAGAAGACAAGAGTAAAACAGATTATCCTCTCAGGAATTTTGCCAGTAATGGGAGGAAGGGGGCCGACATATAGAAACTGCAAGAGGATGGCGATCAACGCACTAGTTGAGCAGATGTGTAAAGAAGAAGGGGTGGGATTCGTAGATTTATGGGGATACTTTGTTGGGAGGGAAGATATGTACATGAGAGATGGCCTACATCTAAGTGGAAAGGGGGCAGCAGTTTTCTCAGAGAACTTGCTGCAATCTGTTGACAGTGGGACAGGCTGCATCTATTTAAACTAGATTCGCAGGGGGGATTCACAGAGAAGCCTGAAACTGGAGGCATAGATAAAGACAGCAGAAATAAATCGGCAAAGAACAGCCTGGAAAACTGTTCTGAATCAGGATATAAATGCATTTGTTTAAATGCAAGGAGCATAGTAAACAAAAGAAGTGAACTAAACATTATGGTAGAAGATATTGACCCTCACATAATAGGTATAACCGAATCGTGGGCCACCACTGATATATCAGATGCCGAATTGGGACTAACAGGATATGTAATGTTTAGGAAAGATAGAATAGGAAGAAAGGGAGGTGGAGTTATTTTATATATTAAAGAATCTATCCAGGCTTACGAAATAAAATTAGAAAGAGAAGCAGATTGCGAAGAAGCTGTTTGGTGTAACATAGTTACAGGAAACTCAACGTTAACAGTTGGGTTAGTTTATCGAAGTCCAAACATAAGCATAGAAGAGAATGAAAAAATACAAAACGCTATAAGGGAAGTAAGCAAACGGAACTGTATTATTATGGGGGACTTTAACCATGGGCATATACAATGGAAATCTCTACAGAGTATGGGGAGTGAGGACCACAAGTTTTTAGTTTTAGTACAAGATAGTTTCCTTTCTCAACATGTGCTAGAACCAACCAGGGGAGAGAATGTGTTAGACTTAGTTTTGTCCTCACAGAAAGAATTAGTTGACAATGTCAAGATATGTGAGCCACTGGGGAGTAGTGATCACAACCAGATATATTTTACCATCAAAGTAAAATCAGAAAGGAATAGTAAAAAGCAGTATAGGAGAAATTTCCACAAAGGAAGGTATAAGGACATGAGGAAATATTTATGAAGAATAAGACAGCAACCGAATGCTGGAATATCTTAAATAGTGAAATTAAGTGCATAGTCGATACATTTGTACATTTCAAAAAACAAGGGAAACGGTCTAAAAAGAAACACTTATCGAAAGAAGCCATTAGAAAAATTAAGTATAAACAAATGATGTGGAAGTCATATAGATGTACTGGAAATGATGAAGACTACAACATTTATAAAAAAAGCACTTAATCAAGCTACAGCTGAAATTAGAAATTCAAAGAGAAGCTATGAAAAAAAATTTGCTAGTAATATAAAACATGACAGTAAAAGTTGTTATGCGTATATTCGAAGCAAACAGAAAGTTCAGGATAAGGTCGGTCCTCTAGAAGATAGTGCTGGAAATACAATATCAGAGGGATTCTTAATGGCAGAAGACCTGAATGAGTATTTTAGTTCAGTGTTTACCAGGGAAGATATTAGTTCACTGCCAGTACCAGAGGCTAAGTTCAAGGGGGCAGATTCAGACTATTTAGGACAGTTAGTTGTAACCTCGGAAATGGTAGCTAAGAAAATAAGGGCTATGAAGGATAATAAATCACCTGGAGTGGACGGGATTCCGCCCAAACTACTATTGGAAATTGTAGAACAAATTAGCGCACCGCTTGCAACAGTTTTCAATTTGTCATTAGAAGAGGGAGTGGTTCCTTTAGAATGGAAAGAGGCAAACATTATACCGTTATTTAAAAAAGGTTCGAGAAACAAGTCAAAGAACTATAGACCAGTGAGTTTAACATCAGTGATTTGCAAATTATTAGAAAGACTAATTAAAGATCACATGGTGGATTTTCTTGTTAAACATAACTTGATAAACCCATCTCAACATGGGTTTTTAAAAGCGAGGTCATGCTTAACAAATATGTTATGTTTTTTGGAAGACATCACTAGGTGGGTAGATGAGGGATCACCAGTAGATATCATCTATTTAGATGTTCAAAAAGCTTTCGACAAAGTACCACATCAAAGATTACTCCTTAAGCTAAAGGCCCATGGCATAGGAAATGGTATAATAAACTGGATAGAAAAATGGCTGAATGACAGAAGACAACGTGTAGTAGTTGATGGGGAGGCTTCAAACTGGAAATCGGTATTGAGTGGGGTACCACAGGGATCAGTACTAGGACCTATATGATTCTTAATATATATCAACGATTTGGACGATGATATAACAAGCAAGGTGTTAACATTTGCGGATGATACAAAAGTGTTTAGAAGGATTAAAAGTGATGGAGACAGACAGCATTTACAAGATGATCTTGATAGGTTGATCAAATGGTCTGAAAAGTGGCAAATGCTGTTCAATTTTGGGAAATGTAAATGCCTCCACACAGGTCATGGGAATGAAGAGGTAAAATATAAAATGGGGGGTACTGTTCTAAGTACTACTGTAAAAGAAAAGGACTTAGGGTTAACCATTAGTGCTGATATGAAGGTTTCAGAGCAGTCCGGAATTGCAGCGTCAAAGGGAAATCAAATCCTTGGATTAATTAGGCGAAATATAGCGTATAAGAAAAAAGAATTAATAGTACCGCTGTACAAAACAATAGTGAGGCCTCATTTAGAATATTGTATACAAGCATGGAGGCCATATCGCAAGAAGGACATAGATATGCTAGAAAGAGTACAGAGGAGAGCGACTAAAATGATACCAAATCTGAGGGATCTTAGTTACGAAATACGCCTAAAAGAATGTGGTTTAACAACACTAGAGACCAGGAGATTGAGAGGAGATCACATAGAAGTGTTTAAAATATTGAATGGTTATGAGAATATTGATAGAAACATTTTTTTCTCAGTTAAGAAAGATAGAAGGACCAGAGGACATGAAGCTACATTAGTAAAGGAGCAGTGTAGATTAGATATAAGAAAGTTCTCATTCTCACAAAGGACTGTAAATGAATGGAACAGATTATCTCCTGATTGTGTTGGTGCTAGTAGCGTGAATATGTTTAAAAATAAAATCGACACACACCTTAAAAAGGCGGGATACATGTAGATAAAAAGTATTGGACTCTCGATAAGCCAAAAGGCTTCATTGTCCAACTGCCATCCAGAGTAATTTTCTGGATGGCAATCTTGTTAAATCTTGTTAAATATACTGCCTGGTCTTGCAGTGGTTCAACTTCAAGTGACACGTTCTGACCAAAGAGCGATTTACACAGCGCAGATAGCACGCACGGTTTTTGGCCTAGTCCTACGCGTCTTTATGACTTTGAGTAAATTATTTACGATATTTGTATTCCGCCTGTCTATTTTCGGAAGAACTTCACTCAAAACAATTTTTCTAACAGTTTGTTTTCACAGCATTGAAAACACATGTGTTAAAGATTTAGTATATGGCTACATTGATACGGAAATATTAATTTTTGTTAGTTTTTATCAAAACAGCATAACATATTAGGATGCACGATTTCTGCTCCCACCAGTATACCTTGTCTCAATTGACTCGAGTAATGATGTCAAATGCTTTGTAATTTCATATTACTCAATTCCAGTATCATTCTGGGCGTCCTCTGTTCACCACTCCTTCATCTTATATTTCATGGCTCAGTGTTCACCATGTAGATGCACCTAGCATAGAGTTTGCCAACAATATTGGATGGCTTAGTTTATGCTCAGGACAATGCTCCGTTACTTCCAGTTTGTCTGTTATTATTACTCCAAAGTCTTTCTTTTGTGTGCTATTTCTACAGGGTCATTTTTCATGATGCAGTCATGCTTTCTCTTGTGGCTATATTGCACTCCTCGTGGACCATAACTAGCATAGCCATAGGATTTGCCTTTTTGGACGTTATGTTTAGTATTATCAAGTCTAAGTCTTTATCTTTGTGTCATGTTTCTGCAGGGTCATTTTCCACGATGCAGTCGTAGTATATAACAATATTCTTGTGGAAACTTGTGTTTGTTAAAGGAAGTTTGTTCATTTTCGAAATGGAATTACTCTTTTAAGTCTTAGCAAACAGGTGATCTGGCAGATGATTGCCGAAAAAGTGAATGCTGTGGGTGGCAGTGGGCACACAGTGGCCCAGGTAAAAAAGAGATGAAAAGACATGAAACAAGCCGTTTGACAAAAACGGCTCAAATAAAAACCAGAGGCATGGAGAACCTCTACCTGAGGTGCCCTATGAGAACTTGGCGAGGCTCATCGTCAACACCAAGATGGCGGACGGTTCAGAGGCTATGTGTCCTATAATCTTGCATTAAAATTTACATCACCTTAAATGATTTATATTTTTGTCTTGTTTCAATAACAATACATTTATTCCTAGTGAGAAATAGTCATGTCGAAAAACTAAGATATTCAAGAATATGACGAGACTAGTTCCTACTATGTTTGATTGATCAGCTTCTTCAGTTCATAATACAATTACAATTGTAATGTACCGGTACATTATTTATTGCTAATCTACAAAGGTTTACCGGGCGTTATTTAACAAGATTTAACAAGATTGCCATCCAGAAAATTACTCTGGATGGCAGTTGGACAAGGAAGCCTTTTGGCTTATCGAGAGTCCAATACTTTTTATCTACATGTATCCCGCCTTTTTAAGGTGTGTGTCGATTTTATTTTTAAACATATTCACGCTACTAGCACCAACACAATCAGGAGATAATCTGTTCCATTCATTTACAGTCCTTTGTGAGAATGAGAACTTTCTTATATCTAATCTACACTGCTCCTTTACTAATGTAGCTTCATGTCCTCTGGTCCTTCTATCTTTCTTAACTGAGAAAAAAATGTTTCTATCAATATTTTCATAACCATTCAATATTTTAAACACTTCTATGTGATCTCCTCTCAATCTTCTGGTCTCTTTTAGGCGTATTTCGTAACTAAGATCCCTCAGATTTGGTATCATTTTAGTCGCTCTCCTCTGTACTCTTTCTAGCATATCTATGTCCTTCTTTCAATATGGCCTCCATGCTTGTATACAATATTCTAAATGAGGCCTCACTATTGTTTTGTACAGCGGTACTATTAATTCTTTTTTCTTATACGCTATATTTCGCCTAATTAATCCAAGGATTTGATTTCCCTTTGACGCTGCAATTCCGCACTGCTCTGAAACCTTCATATCAGCACTAATGGTTAACCCTAAGTCCTTTTCTTTTACAGTAGTACTTAGAACAGTACCCCCCATTTTATATTTTACCTCTTCATTCCCATGACCTGTGTGGAGGCATTTACATTTCCCAAAATTGAACAGCATTTGCCACTTTTCAGACCTATCAAGATCATTTTGTAAATGCTGTCTGTCTCCATCACTTTTAATCCTTCTAAACACTTTTGTATCATCCGCAAATGTCAACACCTTGCTTGTTATATCATCGTCCAAATCGTTGATATATATTAAGAATAATATAGGTCCTAGTACTGATCCCTGTGTTACCCCACTCAATACCGATTTCCAGTTTGAAGCCTCCCCATCAACTACTACACGTTGTCTTCTGTCATTCAGCCATTTTTCTATCCAGTTTATTATACCATTTCCTATGCCATGGGCCTTTAGCTTAAGGAGTAATCTTTGATGTGGTACTTTGTCGAAAGCTTTTTGAAAATCTAAATAGATGATATCTACTGGTGATCCCTCATCTACCCACCTAGTGATGTCTTCCAAAAAACATAACATATTTGTTAAGCATGACCTCGCTTTTAAAAACCCATGTTGAGATGGGTTTATCAAGTTATGTTTAACAAGAAAATCCACCATGTGATCTTTAATTAGTCTTTCTAATAATTTGCAAATCACTGATGTTAAACTCACTGGTCTATAGTTCTCTGACTTGTTTCTCGAACCTTTTTTTAAATAACGGTATACTGTTTGCCTCTTTCCATTCTAAAGGAACCACTCCCTCTTCTAATGACAAATTGAAAACTGTTGCAAGCGGTGCGCTAATTTGTTCTACAATTTCCAATAGTAGTTTGGGCGGAATCCCGTCCACTCCAGGTGATTTATTATCCTTCATAGCCCTTATTTTCTTAGCTACCTTTTATATGTGACTGGGTGATAATGTGTCTATGGCGAAGAGGATGACTGAAAGAACTCGTCAATCCACTTGCACAGGTCGGTAGAAAGATGATAGTGATGAACTGTCACGCTGGTACAAGTGTGCGTTGACTTGTGTCAAACTTTGAAGCGCTCGGAACTCCGGTAAAAACGTGTTACCGTATTCGCTGCAATGACCGCCCCCATTGGCAAAATTGTAACTTTTGACAGCTCGGTTAGAACAATATTTTCTGGCGAATGACGTTCCAGATGTGAAACAAGTGCCGGCTTTGCTGAGTCTGATACGGAGTAAGACGTACAGTCTGCTGAGAGATTTGTGTGCGCCGGATAAACGTGCCACGAAAACATTCGCTCTGTTAACGGCGACACTTAATCAACATCTGTCACCTAAGCCTCTGGTGATTGCAGAAAGGTTTCGTTTCCACAAGAGGGACCAACAAGACGGAGAAAGTGTTGCGCAATATGTTGCACAAATTAGAAAACTGTCAGAACATTGTGAATTTGGAGAAAATCTGGGAGATTCCCTGCGAGACCGATTTGTGTGTGGCCTGATAAACAAACATATACAAAAGAGATTGTTGTCAGAAATAACACTGACGTTTGGTCGTGCGGTGGAGATTTCAGTGGCCATGGAAACAGCTACAAGGGATACTTCTGAACTGGGGCATTACAGAAATGGTACGGCTGTACACAAAGTCCATATCAAGCCAAAAAGAGGACAATATATGTTATCGATGTGCACGGTCGGGCCACACCCCGGAAGACTGCAAATTCACTACGCCCGAAAGTTGAAGCAGAACTTGAGAAACTAGAGAAAGAAGGAATCATCACAAAAGTTGATTGGAGTGAATGGACAACTCCAATCGTGCCTGTACCTAAGTCAAACGGATCGGTAAGAATATGCAGTGATTTCAAGGTCACCATAAATCCGGAACTGAAAATGGATCACTATCCGTTACCCCGGATTGAAGATGTCTTCGCAAATCTCAGTGCAGGTGAGAAATTCACAAAGATTGATCTCCGTCAAGCTTACCTGCAACTCGAAATGGAGGAGGAGTCAAAGAAGTACCTGACTATCAACACACACAAAGGACTATTTCGGTACAACCGATTGTTATTTGGCGTCGCATCTGCACCTGCAATCTGGCAAAGAACAATTGACCAGATACTACAGGACATTCCAGGAACACAAGTTATTCTGGATGACATCATCATTACTGGGAAGACTGACCAGGAGCACCTAGCGAATGTGCGCCGAGTCCTCGAACGTCTACGCGATTACAATCTCAGGGCTAAAATAAAATAACGAAATGTGAATTCTTCAAGGACGAAATCACATATTGCGGACACAGAATCGACAAAGAGGGACTCCACAAAATGCCTGAGAAGATCGACGCTGTAGTCAATGCGCCCAGACCGGAGAATGTATCTCAGCTGAGGGCATGCTTAACTACTATCACCGGTTTCTGCCAAATCTGTCCACAGTAGTATGGCCACTAAACCAGATGTTGGAGTAAGGCAGGAAATGGCGATGGACTGTACAGTGCGAGAAGGCGTTTTCGGAAACAAAGCACATGATAAGCTCCGATCAAGTGTTGACACACTACGACCCGCAGTTGCCAATAAAGTTGGAATGTGACGCATCAGCTTACGGAATTGGCGCAGTCTTGTCTCACACAATGGCAGATGGAACTGACAGACCAGTCGGATTCGTATCACGTTCACTGACATCGGCAGAACGTAACTATGCCCAAATTGACAAGGAAGCACTTGCGTTGATTTGGGGAGTGAAGAAATTCCGCTCATATCTATATGGTCGCCGCTTCACATTAGTGACGGATCATCAGCCTTTGCTATCAATTCTCAGTCCAAGCAAGGCAGTACCGACGATGACATCTGCAAGACTTCAGCGCTTCGCATTGTTCTTGTCTGGAATGGACTATGAAATAAAGTTTCGGAATACTTCCAGTCATGCGAACACGGATGCGTTATCACGTCTTCCTATAAAGGAAACCTACGACAGGATGAAGAGGTCATTGATCCTGTGGAAGCCTTCCACATATCTCAGGTGGACGCAGTTCCAGTGTCTAGTGCTCAAGTGAGACTTGAAACCCAAAACGACCAAATTCTGGCGAAAGTATATACTCAAACCAAGGACGGTTGGGCCTACACAGGTGACAAGGAAATCGCTCCTTACTACACGCGACGGAATGAACTTTCCCTGTCAGAAGGATGTCTGATGTGGGGAATCAGAGTGATAATACCATTGAAACTTCGCCCGCAGGTTCTACACTTGCTACACGAAGGACATTTGGGAGTAGTCAAAATGAAATCCTTGGCCAGAAGTCATGTTTGGTGGCCAGGAATTGATCATGATCTTGAACAGATGGCAAAAGGGTGCCCAGGCTGTCAACATGTACAGAAGATGCCCGCGCAAGCGCCATTACACCCTTGGGAATGGCCGACGAAACAATGGCAACGTGTGCATGTTGATTACGCCGGCCCCTTTCAAGGAACTATGTTTCTCGTCATCATGGATGCACACTCGAAATGGCCCGAGGTGATCAGCACGCAGTCAACAACCGCAACAAAGACCATCGAAATTCTACGAAGTGTATTCGCTCATAACGGTCTGCCCGAAATTTTGGTTAGTGACAATGGGCCTCAGTTTACTTCAGATGAGTTTGACAAATTCACCAAAGCCAATGCAATCAAACATCTGAAGTCAGCACCGTATCATCCCGCAACCAACGGATTGGCTGAAAGATTTGTACAAACTTTCAAACAATCTCTTCGTGCGATGAAGTGGGAAGTCGGTTCGGTCGAACGAAAACTTGCAAATTTCCTGATGGCGTATAGGAATACTCCCCACGCAACGACACATGAAACGCCAGCTAAGTTGTTCTACGGAAGAAACCTTCGCACTCGACTGGACGCGCTGAAACCAGACTTACGCCGCGACATTGCTGCTAAACAGATGTCACAAGCAATTCGTTCAACGGTTCAACATCGTGAACTCGCAGTTGGACAATCCGTAGCAGTTCGCGACTATCGTGGGAACGACAAATGGGTTTCCGGTACAATCGTGTTGCGTACTGGTCCGGTGTCATACCAGGTCGAGATAACACCAGGTGTCGTCTGGCAACGACACATTGAACAAATTCGTGATGCCGAGTCTACAATCAAGTCTCCGATTCCAGTGCCGGAAGCCGTGGTTGTGTTTCCCAGTGGCGATCCTTCGCCATCCGTTCTCGCTGAAGAAGAGAAGAAATGTGACTCAACACCACAACCCAGCGAAACACGTGTGAAACCATCCACTTCAATGTCTTCGCCCGTGAGAGAAAAACGTTATCCTTCGCGAATGCGCAAGGCACCGCAGAAGCTGGATTTATAAGTTGTGACTCAGAGTACACGTAACTGTTGACGTTTTGAAACTTCTTGTTAATTGAGATAATTCGAAGACTTGCTTTAATTTAATATCCATTACCTTTCAATTGTACTCGGACTCAATGAGAGTGAACAGATACCAAGTGGAACATTACTTGTTACTAACATTCACAGTAATGACGCTGACTAACGCAGAACTAGGACAGTAATTGTACTAGATCATGACTACTGTTATTTTTCTAGAACGGACAAAGTTATTTTTCCTTGCTGTTAGAACTTTGCTGTTTGCTTCAAAATGTGAAATGTAAGGGTATCATATCTCCAGTAGGGATTACTAAACTAATTGGGGAGGAAATGTTGTGTATTTAGAACTACATGTTGATGCGTAATTACTATTGTTTTGTATCGGCGTAATGATCCATAATTGGATACTATAAAAAGTAGTTCATATTCCGCCATCTTATGGTTATGTCGTGTTTTGTAAATATATAGTGTATTTAGACGAAATACGCTACACGGCATATCTGGCACAGCTCTAAGCTGGTTTTCTTCGTATCTAACTGACCATAAAGATTGGAAACTGCTTTTCAGCTGCACTGCCGGCTTTATTTGGTGTTCTCCAGGGTTCTGTTCTTGGGCCTTTGCTGTTTACTCTTTACACCACGCCACTAAGCTCTGTTATACAAAGACATAATTTAGATCATCATCTTTATGCTGATGATACTCAGATCTACATTTCGTTGGCTACCCCGGATACAAATCGCTCCCTTAACCAACTTAGTGATTGCCTTCAAGATATCTTCCATTGGATGACTGACAGCAAGTTGAAATTAAATGCAAATAAAACTGAATTGATCATTATTGGTACTCCAATGCAGCGTTGTAAACTGGATGGTTTTTTCCCTACGCGCATTTTGAATCAGTATATCACGCCAGCAACCTCGGTGCGGAATCTAGGAGTGATCTTTGATAGTAACTTCATTTTCCGACAACATGTATCTCAAACATGTCGCTGCTGTTTTTATCATATTCGTGATCTTCGCCGTATTCGCCGGTATATGTCATTTTCTGTTGCTAAGACTATTGCAACAGCGCTTGTTAGCAGCAGACTTGACTATTGCAATTTCCTCCTTTATAATATCGCTAGCAAGGATATCACAAAACTTCAGCGTGTCCAAAATTGTCTAGCAAGAGTAGTTACAAGATCTCCTCGGTTTTCTCGCTCTGTGCCACTTTTGAAGTCTTTGCATTGGCTTCCTGTACGATATCGTATAATATTTAAGATCTGTACCATTACATACCTGGCACTATCCAATAAGCAACCATCTTATTTGCATTTATTGCTTACTCCTGTAAGAAAATCTATCCAGCTTCGATCATCTAGTTCTGACCTACTTTTTGTTCCTAGAGTCAACACTAACATTGGAACTAGGGCTTTTTCTGTTGCTGCACCAACTCTTTGGTATATGCTTCCTCTTAGTGTTAGATCAGTTGAAAATATTACAAAATTCCGTCGTCATTTAAAAACGTATCTTTACAACATTGCTTATCCACCGTAGCTCCCTAGCGCCTTGACCCATCTGTTGACAACTGGAAAACTACTTATGGATTTTGAGATTGACCAACCCTTTTGTTTTGATGCGCCTCTGAGCTTGGTTTCCAAGGATTTAGGCGCAATAGAAGTTATCTTATTATTATTATTATTATAAGTAGGCTTACCGGATTCTTGGTTTGATAAATTATGGAAACATTGTTTACCTCACAATACATATCTAATAAAATAATGGTTACTCGAAAATGCTTAGTATGTCCTGCTATTGAATACTCGTTTTTTATTTATCGTGATTTGAATATTATTTATTCGTATTAAAAATGGCCTTTACCCTTGTTTGAAAAAATAATCGCTCCACTGCACTGGCACTAGTTAGCCTAAAGTACTGCTGGTCGAATCGAATGCCAGGTTTGACATGTTGTTTTGTAAACAATCTAAGCACACTTGCATACATTATCAATAGTCTAAATAACTAGCCGTTATATTACATCGATGAAATGCAAACAAGTTGTTAGAAAAGATGTTTAGTCTTTAGAGTGACATACGATAGTTCAACGACGGAAACATGCTTCGCAACCACAACAAATTTTATTAATGGAAAGGTCTATACTAGTATAGGTGTGTTTAAAAGATGCAACGGGACCGTTTGTTGTCTTTTCTATGACTATTACAATTCAAGTCAAGTACAATTACGTAGACAGTCGGACAAAAAGGTGAAATGTATGCTTTCATCACTATCACCGATTTGCCTCGACGGCGATGCGGTACCGGTTGTAGACCTACCACCTTTTCTGATAGATGTTCTAGTAAAATGCGTCGTCCCAAAATCCTGTTTGCGTAGGGCCTAATATTTCGTCGAATATTATAATCAAAGACAGTTTATCAATACAAGACGGTGCAGCGCGCGCTATCTACATTGTTCGAGGAAAGTACGTAAGCAGTTCGTCCGCCATTCTGGAGTTGAGCTAAGCCAGACCATACGCCTGCAGAAAATGCAGTTCTTTGCATAATTATTGCTCAACATTTTCAACGATAACATCAATATCTTAATTATATAAAAAGTGGTACAGCCTGATGATTATTCTGATGAAACACGACGAAGTTTAGTTGGCTCAAAAAATAATTGCAACGTTTCTACGTGATAGCTAAAAAACCTTTAAGGATTACTTTAATAGCTTTCATTTCATATGACGCATCACAGGTTGGTGATTATTCTGATGAAATGAGGTGACTGAATAAATACGCTAACATCGAGCGCTGCCGGTTGCGCAGGCGCATGCGCTTGCCTCCCGAATGGCGGACAAAAACCTTCAGTGCAGACTATGGCAGTCTGCACTTTCTCGCTCAGTGACGCCTCCTGTCCAAATAGAGGCTCCTTGATTATAATAACTTTTGGTCGGACTATCATACTTCCAGTGACTATATCCGACTAACAACGTATGTAACGAAAGATCCAGTGATACCCGGTATCTCTGATAAAGTGTATCGATTGGACACACGTTAGTCGTTACTGTTACATTCACAGACACTATATGCACGGTAAAGTTCGATAATAACTACTCTGAGTCCTCACTTATCTAAACTTGAAGCTGAACAGTGGTTTGATTCTGTTCGATTAACGAATTCATTGTGACATTTGTATTGCTGTTGTGGCGCTAGAATGCAGTAATTGGTCTCATCAACTCATCCGATCACATAAACACAACGCCAATGGCAGCCATTAATTACGAAATAGTCAGAGACAACTGCGTTTAGGCCAGCGTTATCGCGGGCCTAAAAATAGTGTCGTTTCGCCCCGCGGAAAGTCCGAGACTTCTAGTTGTCTGCGTTCGTGCATAGCGATTATCCCGACACGTTGATCAATTTCACGAGAATCGGCGCCAAGATGGATGTATTCGCTTTCAGATAACAGAGGGCAGTGGATCAAGCTTGGACGACTTTGTCTTGCCATTTGTGATGAGTGTCGTTACTTCTTCGAGGGTAGCCGATTGAAACGCTAGCAGCGGCGAAGAAACCATACATGGCTGTGCGTTGTCAACATCAGCTGACGGTACCATGATTCGGCTGCGGATAGAGTTGATCTTGTCAGCGAAGTGGTAAGCGAAACGCTCGGCAACAACGGCGGGACCACCAATGTCGGTGGGACGATGGTTCACACACTTACGGCCAAGAAGATGGTTCGCAATACGAAACATTGCCCTGTTGTCGTTCGAGGCGGTTTCACATTCTCTACAGTAGAACGCAGCTTTCATAGAGGCCAGTGTCCGGCAGTACTGGTCACGTAACTCAGTATAGGAAAGACGGTGGTCGTTGGTCCTGCAACGTCGCCACATGCGCTCACGCAGACGGACCTGACGTTTCAGCTCATCCAGTTGCCGACACCACCACGGAATATGTGGTCGTTCAGTGACCGTACGCTGCACAAGTGGTGCGTGAAGATTGATCAGACAGGACAGGGCAGCTCCGAGTAGTACTGATCGTACAAACCGCCTACGTCACAGACAGGTTGAGTAACGAAATCGCACCCACATAGCTATTTCGTGAAGTTGGTGTTGTCTATCGCAGCGCATCGACGGTATTGTAACTTTTTTGCGTGGCGGGCGGGGCTTGGTGGTGACGAGGACACAAAGAACGGCAAAGTGATCTGTGAAAAGATCGTCGACGGATACTCACGTAACAGGCGATGAAGAAGAAGCGGTGATGATGAGGTCAAGCACATTACCCCGGTTGTGCGTCGCGTCGGTGACGTTCTGTCTCAAGTTGGCGTCTGAGAGAATATAATGTAGAGCTAGTGCGTGCGCATCGTTGTTGTCGCCGTATCGCACGTTGAAGTCGCCGAGGATAATGATCCCGGATTCCGTCCCGACGCGTTCAACAAGATCTCGAAATTCCGTAAGGAAAGTGGCGAACGGCTGGGAGTTAGGGCTGGACGATGGCTGTCGGTAGATGACGAACATGCGTAGTGTATAGGAGACTGTGTGGCAGCGTAATTGAAGGTCGAGACACCCAAAAGATGACGCGGGCCAAAGACGGGAGTGGGCGACAGTGTACGGTGCTCTGAACAGAACGCCGACACCGCCGCCACGACGGTTACTCCGAGCAACGTGCTCAATGTCACAATGAGATAGCCGTATGGTGTGACGGCTGTCGCAGATACAGTGTTCTCGCTGGATAGCCAGGTCTCCGTAATGCACATCATGGTCGGCAACGGAATCAACAAGAAAGTATGCCTTGTTGCAAACTGACCTCGCATTCTGCAAACACAACTTGGCATGCCGTACGATGGGGATCAGTTGTATCTTCAGGAGGTTAGCCGTGTTGACGCCCGTTTGTCTGGCCTGTGTGCATCGCTGTTTGCGGACACCCCCACGACAGCCACGGTGGGTGGGCCGATGGAGAGCCACCCCTGCACTGCACGCAGCACACCACGCAGCATTGTTCAAACGAGTGCACCTGTTAAAATGTAGACCATGCAGGAACTGTCTTGTATAGGCCGTCAAGTGTAATGTCACGCTTAACCAACAGCAATGTTCCTGTTGTTGTTCCACACAGGTGCAATCCACTGAACTTGAGATAAAAATCACTAAATTACTAAAAACTATAAAATAACCAGTAACATTGCTTAGTCCAGGATCGCCTAGAATCTTTCATAAAAAACAACTGCAAAACTGCACTGCGATCTCCTCGTTAAAAACAGGTAAAATACAAAATATGCACGGAGCTTACAACGGTGCAGCCACGTGCAGGCGCTACCATTTACTTCATTCATTGCATTGTCTCAGACTTAACGTGCATTACCTATTGCCATAAACTATACTTTTTACATCAATTAAAAGTCCGAATTATAGGCTAACAGTAACCAACTAAAAGTCAACAGTAAACACAATACACAATAAACTGTCTACTAACAGGCATATCAGCAAGACGCTCTTTATCCAGTATCGCCCCAACCAGGGCGAAGACATATATTTAAATTGTACTGCACAAAGCGTCTTTTAACAAAATCACATGCTACCCTTTAGTCTGTAAGATTTAAATACTTAACTTTTATTAGACTTTTATATTTTTACCAACTTGATTTTTATGTAATTTTTACAGCAGCTTCATATTTATAAGAGCTGTGATTTACATTAACTGCAATTTTACATTGAAAACTACTGTGACTATATCGACTGTGATTATATAATTACTGTGATTTTATACTTTGGTATTGCGATTTTATACATAATATTATTGTGATTACCATGCTTAAATTCAAGATGAACTGTTGTGCCATCTGTATATTATATACATCCAGAGAAACAGGATGCGTGTCAGAAATGTTTAAAAAGAACCTAGAACAACTAACAACCAGACCAACAAACAGACGCCTCAACATATTCCACAAAGCCACCTATCCTTGCCTGTCGAAAACCTCCTCTAGTCCGTACAACGCCTATCATGGCATCTAAATAGCAAAGCATTCAATACTATCCACACAAGCAAGAACTGTTACAAGATTTCTTATATCCCCCGAACTATAAAATATTGGAATTCCCTACCAGATGCAACAGTCAACATTACAGAACCACATAAATCCAAACACGCCTTAATACACGGCTAATAATCCAACTAGCATGCGCACCCAACCCTGACCGTATGACTGCAAAGTAGTGTTGGCCAATACTCAACCAAGACCAAGACATGTTACGTTTGTGCATTCCATCGTTGATTCTGGCTACAATGTTTTTTTTATAACAACAACATAAGACAATGCTTTTAAAATGACAACTGTATGCGGCAATGTTTTATTTATGAGATGCCATGCAGAATAGTGATGCTATCCACCTTTATCAATATTGGTGGCCAATGTAAAGTTTCACGGAGGTCACACGCAAAATGTTGATTGTGATGCAAACCGCGACGTGCTGGATATATCAATTTCAAACACCGTCTCGTATCAGCACATACATTCAATTGTTTCAGCAATATCCGCGAATACGATATATCTATAACATAAATGATATGCAATTGTTTCAGCGCGCGTCAAACGTATTACTAGAATCAACCGCGTCACGCACAGCACGTGCTGCAATATTCATTCTATGTTCAACATGTCGAAGGTCGGACGGAAAGTGAAATTAATGTCCATCGACATACCCTAGTCGTGAGAGTGTATAACTGTCACACAATAGTCGTATTGATATGGTATTGGCACGAGGGTATATGTATTGTGTCAGCGTCTTCTTCATGTTGCCAAGCAACCTAGGCGACGTTATGTACCAGAGGGCGCTACATACACACTGGCAAGATCGGACGGTTTATGTAAATTTAGACTTGCAATTGTTGATGCCACGGGTAGCATTGCAACCAAAAATTTACGTAATAAATACAAAAGGGATTAGTAGGTATTAATTATTTACAATTGCTACGCAGGTTGTGTCACTGTGTCATGGTTATGTAACTGTAACACAGTGATGTCCTTAGGACATTTTGCCAGTATGAATATAGAGATGCAGGTGTTCTACGACAAACTCCCCACGTAGTTAAATATTACGTGCCATGATATATGGCGCTGTGCACACTCAAATGGTTTACGTTCATATACGCAGGGGCCGGTGTTCTGATAGTTAGTTTTAATACAGCTGAAATTAGAAATTCAAAGAGAAGCTATGAACAACAATTAGCTAGTAATATAAAACATGACAGCAAGAGTTTTTATGCGTATGTTCGAAGCAAACAGAAAGTTCAAGATAAGGTCGGTCCTCTAGAAGATAGTGCTGGAAATATGATATCAGAGGGATTCATAATGGCAGAAGACCTGAATGAGTACTTTAGTTCAGTGTTTACCAGGGAAGATATTAGTTCACTGCCAATACCAAAGGCTAAGTTCAAGGGGGCAGATTCAGACTATTTAGGACAATTAATTGTAACCCCGGAAATGGTAGCTAAGAAAATAAGGGCTATGAAGGAAAATAAATCACCTGGAGTGGATGGTATTCCACCCAAACTACTATTGGAAATTGTAGAACAAATTAGCATACCACTTGCAACAGTTTTCAACTTGTCATTAGAAGAGGGAGTGGTTCCTTTAGAATGGAAAGATGCAAACATTATACCGTTATTCAAAAAAGGTTCGAGAAACAAGTCAGAGAACTATAGACCAGTGAGTTTAACATCAGTGATTTGTAAATTATTAGAAAGACTAATTAAAGATCACATGGTGGATTTTCTTGCTAAACAAAACTTGATAAACCCATCTCAACATGGTTTTTTTAAAGCGAGGTCATGCTTAACAAATATGTTATGTTTTTTGGAAGACATCACTAAGTGGGTAGATGAGGGAACACCAGTAGATATCGTCTACTTAGATTTTCAAAAAGCTTTTGACAAAGTACCACATCAAAGATTACTGCTTAAACTAAAGGCCCATGGCATAGGAAATGGTATAATAAACTGGATAGAACAATGGCTGATTGACAGAAGACAACGTGTAGTAGTTGATGGGGAGGCTTCAAACTGGAAATCGGTATTGAGTGGGGTACCACAGGGATCAGTATTAGGTCCTATATTATTCTTAATATACATCAACGATTTGGATGATGAAATAACAAGCAAGGTGTTGAAATTTGCGGATGATACAAAAGTGTTTAGAAGGATTAAAAGTGATGGAGATAGACAGCATTTACAAGATGATCTTGACAGGTTGATGAAATGGTCTGAAAAATGGCAAATGATGTTCAATTTTGGGAAATGTAAATGCCTCCACATAGGACATGGGAACGAAGAGGTAGAATATACAATGGGGGGTACTGTACTAAGTACTACTGTAAAAGAAAAGGACTTAGGGTTAACCGTTAGTGCTGATATGAAGATTTCAGAGCAGTGCGGAATTGCAGCTTCAAAGGGAAATCAAATCCTTGGATTAATTAGGCGAAACATAACGTATAAGGAAAAAGAGCTAATAATACCGCTGTACAAAACAATAGTTAGGCCTCATTTAGAATATTGTATTCAAGCGTGGAGGCCATATCGCAGGAAGGACATAGATATGCTAGAAAGAGTGCAGAGGAGAGCAACTAAAATGATACAAAATCTGAGGGATCTTAGTTATGAAATACGCCTAAAAAAATGCGGTTTAACAACACTAGAGACCAGGAGATTGAGAGGAGATCAGATAGAAGTGTTTAAAATATTGAAGGGTTATGAAAATATTGATAGAAATATGTTTTTCTCAGTTAAGAAAGATAGAAGGACTAGAGGACATGATCTTGCATTAGCAAAGGAGCAGAGTAGATTGGATATAAGAAAGTTTTCATTTTCACAAAGAACTGTAAATGAATGGAACAGATTACCTGCTGATTGTGTGGGTGCTAGTAGCGTGAATATGTTTAAAAATAAAATCGACACATACCTCAGACGGGCGGGATACACATAGATAAAAAGGTCGGACTCTCGAAAAGCCAAGGGCTTCCTTGTCCACCTGCTACCTAGAGTTAATTCTCTGGGTGGCAATCTTGTTAAATCTTGTTAATACCATACGTGTTATAAAATGTGTCCGCAAAAGCCGTCATCGACTGTTTCTGAAGAAAAACAAAGCTGCGTAGTCAGATAGAGTTTACATTCTAGAAGCACATTCTGCTCAATTAATGTTAATGTAATTACAAAATAACTATATTGAATAGCTGACAATGAAACATTTTGCATTTTGACCACATCTGGAGATATTAGTTGAACCATGATCTACAAGTATGCCAAGCGTCACACTTATATGACAAAACCCACAATTTGTTCTATGTCTGCACATCTCCGTGGCTATTTTAAGAGAGCGATGTTTATAGAACGTTAACCCAGTCATGCCCAAATCTTTCTGAGCATAAATTGCATTATTGCATTTTATTAGTGCGTCTGGTTAATATAACATCATTTTAAGTTTTATCAATATAGCACGTTCGAGTGCTGCGCTGGTTTGTTTGAGCCGTATGAGCGCCATCTTGTACACGCAACCTTAATCAATAACCATGTGTTTACAAGGTACATTGTCATATAATTATATCACACTTAAAGAGTAAATTTGCATCTAGATAAATAATGTTATAGTGCATTATACTACTATTTGAAGCACTTTGCCCTTTACCCTTTGGCAGAACTGTTCATTGCAATACCAACGTGACTAACCTGGCCTCGCTACAATTACAATCCACCATTGTAAATACTCCATCATTGACAGATTCTGATTTAGATGGTTGAGTAAACTGAAGCAACAGGGAGTGGACAAAATTGTGTAAACTTCAAAATGGCAGCGAGAAGAAACGAACACGCAGATGTATGTGTTCGACTGCTGTTTAGCTCAATATGTCACATCGGTCACACCAGTCACACCTGTCATATCTGTCACATCTGTCACATTTGTCTCACCTGTCATACCTGTCACACATGTTACACCTGTTACAGCTTTTACACCTGTCATACCGGTTACACCTTTTGTAAATGTTACACCTGTCACACCGCTTACACCTGTCACATATGTCCCACATGTTACGCTTGTTACACATCTGTCCCACTTGTTAAACTTGTCACAATGGTTATCTATGTTAGAAATCTCACACCTGTTACACCTAATACACCTGTCACACCTGGTACACCTGTCACACATGTTAAACCTGTTACACCTGTCACACATTTTACTCATGCCACACATGCGTGCACACGGCAACCTGTCACACGGCACACATGTCACACTTGTCACACCTGTCACACCTGTCACACCGGTTACACATGTTATACATGTGACACCGGTTACAAATCTACATTCTAATGGGTCTTAGTTGCTAAATCATGTAAAGCAAGTATACGACATATAACAAACTGATACGCTATTAATATAATTCAGAAAATCAATGCTGCCATGACAAATGTAATGGTTTAAGGTCGTGACCATCTATCCAACAATGCTAGCAGAAAATCAATAGACCACAATGTTTCAAATACAATGGCTCACTAGTAAACACTGAAAGTAACAACAAATAAAGACCATTGGCTAACGCAATTAAGCGCCGCGACCGTACGCCAAATCTGAAGGCGACCTCAAATTTGAAGTAAACCGCACATCTCGCGTCGACGTCTAATAAAACACCATTAGCTAAGCGCGCAGTGAGCGGTTTTACGATCGGCTACAGCAGGTAATTGTTTTCTCACATGTAGTGATTTTCTCTGTGTTTCTAACAGTAAAATGTACGTACGAAATGTATAGATATGTGCATAAATGTGTTAACGGAACTAGTTAACCTTTATCGCAATCGATAATCGCAGGAAGGTAGAATTTAGGACGCAAGAACGGCAAACGCCAACCCCACTGCAATCATTCCGGCTCGTACGACTAGGCTAAGCAATCAAAAAATTCGAGTCATGTTATGCAATACCATAATCTAATCATAATGTTTGTATATCACTTCGTGGGGTACCGTAATGGGCAATATTGTCTTTAATTGGTCTAATGTATTAGGGTACATCCATAAAGTATGTCACACTTAGGCGTTGCGGGTGTGTGTGACGAAACGTTACATGGGATAGGAGAGGTGTCGGGGTAATTGTAAAATAGTTATAAACGTTGTTTTTTTAATTCAATATAAAGGGCGGGAACATATTGCAAAAAAAACGCCACAGCTGACACTGATTGACAGCTGGTCAGCGCACTTTGTTCAATATTTTTTTTCAGTAACAGTTTTTTTTCAATCAACTGTCTGCATCTAGTCCACCCTGCAACGTAAATAGGCCATAAATCTATATTTTATATAAACCGCCAAATACAATGCTTAGGTTTCTGTTTAAAGATATTTATTTTCGTAGTTGCAGAAAAACGTGATATTCCAGAATTGCAACATAGTCAAAGTAGAGATAATGCAACCAACGACTCAACTACGTTTACAAAATGAATAAGTAAGTTTAAGTTAATATACATAGTAGGCACACATAATTATCTGTATGGGCTTAATAAACATTAGGTAGACATGTGTTACAATGTGGTATATAGGTGCGCTTAGCCATTCATAAGCTTAAGCTAAGCATGTGGAGACCAATAAACAAATGTGTATTGCACTGTTATTGCGGCTCACCTCATCACTGCTGATGGAAATAAGCGAGTCGTAGGCCTTTTTAAAAGTCGTCAACCTGCATACACGTAATTCAGAACTCAACTGTTTTTAAAAAGGTGTAGCTACTACTCTGTATAGCTACTTTTGAATTACCACATCTATTTATGTTCGAAATAAGTCGGCGTTTGTACTTATGAAAATATACCCATGTTTGGTTTTATACTCGAAGTCGACTGCAGATCCCGTGTAAACCTCTGATTGGATCACAAAAGCTGTGACGTAGAACTCAATTAACTTTGCGGTTGGCGTATGTTTTTGGCGTCAGGTTTGTGCTTATTGCGTTAGTGTATAATGTGTTTGAAGCTTCCAGTGTTGACTTCACAATGCCAGACACATCTCGCAGGCTTAGAAACGAAATAAATCATTTCAAACAAACAACGCTAGGGAAAAACATTACGTTGCGTTACACAAATAAAATCCCAGCTGCTCGTTATTTAATAATAATGTGTGTCGGCTTCTTCCGCGAAAAACTTCCATTTGTAAGTCATAACTGATTAATAAAATGGAGAGGGGGAGAAGTTATATAGGTGGTGGTTGATAGGCTTGGAATGAGTTTTATGGATGGTGGCAATAGGCTGGGTGGGAGTAGTATTGATGGTGGCAATAGGCTAGGAGGGAGTAGTATTGATGGTGGCAATAGGTTGGGATTGAGTAGTATTGATGGTGGTGATAGGCGGGGAGGGAGTAGAATCATGGTAGCGATACGCTTGGAGGAAGTAGTATTGATGGCGGTGATAGGCTGGGAGGGAGTAGTATGGATGGAGGAGATAGGCGGGGAGGGAGAAGTATGGATGGAGGAGATAGGCTGGGAGGGAGTAGTATGGATGGTGGAGATAGGCAGGGAGGGAGTAGTATTGATGACGGTAATAGGCTGGGATGCAGTAGTGTGGATGGAGGAGATAGGCGGGGCAGGGAGTAGTATGGATGGAGGAGATAGGCGGGGAGGGAGTGGTGTGGATGACAGAGATAGGCGGGGGAGGGAGTAGTATGGATGGTGGAGATAGGCGGGGAAGGGAGTATAATGGATGGTGATCATAGGCGAGGAAGGGAGTAGCGTGGATGGCAGATGTAATATTTGGGATATGGTACCAATGTGTTTAGGTAAATAATGGCCGTATGCACCTGGCGGTATTGCACTAGTCGATGAAGGGTATACCTATCCTGTAATCATTGCACAGAATACACTAAGTCGGCGATCTGTTCGAATACTCATGTTCGAATACTTCACTAAACAGTTCCCACGTAGGTGTATCTGAATATATATTCGGATAAGGGTAGTTTTGATAACACAGGTAAACAAAACTGGACGGAAGTTAAGCTTAAAGTAGATGCCACAAACATAATTTCAATCTGATCATTGCAATTTCACAGGTAAGAACATGCATGGAAACGCCGATATGTAACCGCTCGCGAAAACCAAGTTCAGGAATCAAAAATCAGAGAAAACGGCTGCGTCTCCAGGAACCACGAGAGATGAAACCGTGAAAAAATGCAACAAACAAGGTAGAGTCATGTTGATGATTGGATCGGGTTGATGTATGGTGCAAATTAATACTTCTCGATCACCTGCCAACTACGTGTTTACATATCTTAAATTTACAAAATCATTACTAACTGTTTTAACCCATTTTGCCTTTGAAATTCGTCAAGTCATTTGTGTGGCCTACCATCAAGTAGAATCAGGAAGTCATTTGTCTGTACGGCAAAGTAACTTTCTTAAGTATTTGATCGAGAAAGAGAGAGAGTGTGTGTGTGTGTGTGTGAGCGAGAGAGGGAGAGAGAGAGAGATAGAGGGTGAGGGAGGGAGAGAGAGATAGAGGGCGAGGGAGGGAGAGAGAGAGAGGGAGGAGAGAAAGAGAGAGGGAGAGAGAGAGGGGCAGAGAGATAGTGAGGGGGAGAGAGATAGAGAGGGAGAGAGAGAGGGGGGAGAGAGATAGAGGGCGAGGGAGGGAGTGAGAGAGAGAGAGAGAGAGGGAGGAGAGAAAGAGAGAGGGAGAGAGAGAGGGGCAGAGAGATAGTGAGGGGGAGAGAGATAGAGAGGGAGAGAGAGAGAGAGGGGGGTGAGAGAGAGGGGAGAGAGAGAGAGGGGGGGGAGAGAGATAGTGAAGGAGAGAGAGAGAGAGAGAGAGAGAGAGAGGGAGAGACAGGGGGAGAGAGTGAGCGAGAGAGAGAGAGAGGAGAGAAAAAGAGAGGGGGAGAGAGATAGTGAGGGGGTGAGAGAGATAGAGAGGGAGAGAGAGAGAAGGAGAAAGAGGGAGATAGATAGATAGAGAGAGAGAGAGAGAGAGAGAGAGGTGAATGTAGACGTTAGTTCATTATTTAGAATTTGCTTACATCCACACACGAACAGCAAATAAAGAGTAGCAGTTGTCACCACTATTATTGTATTGATTTTTTGAAAACCGCTCCCATTGTGTGAATCTAATGTGCTGCAGAATGAGATGGATATTGAGACGACTGGCGGGTCTTGTCATGGCGTCGGGTCTTCTGCACATTGGGAGCCAGCTCTACAGTGTACCGCTGACCATCTTTCCGATATATCGCATGATCGTAGACGAAAGGCGTACGACAACAGGTAACTGTAACACTTTATTGGAACTACTGGCTTATCCATCACGTGACCCTTTACATTGCAACAAGGTCCGTCAAACCACCAAGATGCCAACGCATGTAAACTCGTGCTGGTACGAAAAACTTGATGGAGGTCACGCGCAGAATTTTGATTGTGACGTAGGCAAACCGCGACCTACTAAATACATCAATTGATGCATCCACTGCATTCCGGTTTGCGTACGTCAGGAATTAAATGGTGACATTTCTATTTACTCTCCTCGTCAGATAGTATGATAAGAAAAACATCGATTTAAATGGTTCCAAATGTTATTACATATGGTTAAACAATCAGTCACCTTTTTTCCAGCGACACCGATAGTGACGGGACAATCAGCAGCGCGCCTCAAGTGGCTGGAAAACATATGCCGGTCTCTCGACATTCCTGATCGGAATAAGCTGGAGAGAAAACGGCACGATTACGACCATATTCTCGTCGATGACGCCAACCGGGTGCTCTTCTGCGACGCCCCAAAGACCGGAAGCTCGTTCTTCAAGACGCTCTGGTTGAACTACACTCGCGGGGTCAACGACATCAAGCATATCCACAGTCAAAGCTTCCTCCGGAAACACAACCTACGATACCTTAGCTCATACAAACGGACTGACATACAAACTCGATTAAAAACGTACTTCAAATTCTTGGTAGTCCGACACCCGCTTGTCAGAGTTCTGTCTGCTTACAGGGACAAACTGGAAAAACCGAACGACTATTACCGCCCTCTACTCGGACAAGCTATTGAACGACAGTACGGCGGTGATCCGGCACGACACTCGAAAGGCAACAACGTTACATTCATACAAATGGTCCGCCATCTCATCGACCACGGTCCATACGACCACCACTGGACACCTGTCTCGCTGCTGTGCAATCCGTGCGAAATAGCCTACGACTATATCGCAAGACTTGAGACAAGCTACCTGGATTACCCGCACATGTTTTCGAGACTGAAGGACGTCCCCGGTTCAAAGACGGGTCTGCCACAATCAGTTACAACATACAAAGGAGCGACGGATTTTGCCATGGTCAAGATGTACTACGAAACAGTTCCCGAATATTATACTAATAGGCTCATAAAGGAATACAACTTAGACTTTCAGTTGTTCGGATACACGTGGAACAGAACGTCAAAGTCGTACGGCCAATCGATAAATGCAGATGGCAAGGAGGTTTAGTGGAGGGATGAATGGACATATCTGACAGAACTATGCTTCTCCACATTATACGAATGAGAGTGTATCGTAAAATATTCAATGAATTATTGTCCCGAAAATTGCGAACGTTTCTATATTCCAGTGTAGAAGCTAGTCTATCAAATCCATCAGCTATTATTTTTCTCGGTATAACGCTACTCTACTATAATTAATTAATTAATTAATTACATTAGCTCACCGTTTATGAATGAGACTCCAGCACTGCGACACTGTTTTAACGATGAAGAAGCACTGCTAATGTGACGTATGGCACCGCAGTTTATGAACACAAAAGTATTCCCTAATGATTGCATAACATTTTAAAAAGTGTAAGCGAGGGGAAAGTAAACATGTTATGCTAAAGATTAAGACTTTCCTTGAAATGCCGGCATTCACAACGTTTGCAGCCAAATGTCAAGATACACAGATACAATTCAGGAAATTCTCCTAGATATACAGATAAATTCAGAAAATTCACCTGATAAACAGGTACATTGAGGTAATTCACCTAGGTAAACAGGTAACTTATGAAAATTCACCTAGATACACAGGTTTATTCACGAAATTTATCTAAATAAACAGGTAAATTCTGGAAATTCACCTTGATAAACAGGTAAATTCAGGAAATTCACCTAGATACACAGTACTATTTAGGAAAGACATTTGTTCGTAATGATACATTTTTCATCGAATTTTAACTGGGTATCTATGTGATTTCCCTGAATTTTACCTGTGTATCTAGGTGAATTTCCTCAATTTACCTGTTTATCTCGTTGAATTTCCTGACTTTTACCTGTCTATCTAGGTGAATATCCTGAATTTCACCTGCATGTTGTTTAAGTTCACTCAGCTGCCTGCATTAGTACCTGGCAATAGACATGAAGGATGGTTACGTACGGATAATTATTATTACATTTTGCATATTCTGTTTGATCTGATGTCTCGTACGCTCTCTCATACGTTGTCTCGTGTGTTGTCCCGTCCATAGTCTCATGTGATGTCAGGTCTGTTGTCTCGTCTATTGTCTCGTAAGTTGTCTCAGCCGTAGTTTTGTCTGTTGTCGTCTGTTATCTCATTCGTTGTCTCGCATGTTTTCTCTTCCGTTGTCTCGTCCCTTGTGTGATGCCAGATCTCGCCCATTGTTTCTTATGTTATCTTGTCCGTAGTCGTCTTTTATCTTGTCCGTTTCTTGTCTGTTATCTCGTACGTTGTCTCGTCTGTTGTCTCGTCCGTTGTCTTGTTCGTTTTATACATTGTCTCATCACATGCCTCTGCCGTTGTCTCGTCTGTTGTCCCGCCTGTATTCTCATGCGATCCCTCGTCTGTCAAGCATCAGCTGCATGAATGAGCACCTCGCTATAGACAGTGGAGGATTGTTATGTACATAAATCTTCGCGCATTAATTGCAGAGTGGTTGAATGCTTCCCTTTAGCGACATGAGTTCGCAATGAACAGGGTTCATATTTGGCACATCATTTGACAAGAGTATTAAATTTATATATATGATGTTTCAAAACCATTTAAAATTTCATTTCACTTAGTACTCACATTGGCAAATGGAATTGTGGTAATTGTGAATTAGCCACCACGCGTTATTATTAATAGCACTTATGTCACATAAAGAAAACGCTACGATGTATAGTTACAATGTAACATATTGTACGTCGCGGAGTTCAGATATACATAGTAGAAGTAGTAGGTTACATTAAAAAAGCTTTCCCGTCATCTTCACCGAATTCCCATTATTTTTCACAAATTTTGAACGTGTCACGGGGTTTCCATTTGTAAATATTTTCTCGTGACACAAGTAGGTGTTTTGGGTCTAGCGTTTAAGGCCTACCTAGTTGTTGGGTTATAAGAAGTACTGTCACTATAACAACATATATACCGGTCACCATAATTCTGAATTACGTTCAAATGTATATGAAAATCACGCTACATGTAATAAAATATAGACGGTGAATAGGACTTCGGGTCTCTGGCTCTCTCACTAAATGTTTAATATATACCGGTCATAATAATTATGAATTATGCTCAAGCATATATGAAAATTACGCTACATGTGGTAAAATACACACAGTGAATAAGACCTCGGGTATCTGGCTCTCTCACTAAATGTTTCAGAATGTTGTAGTAATCTAAAATGATGCACTACCTAGCTGATTGTAGTTTTGTCTCTCTGTAGCTAGTATGTAATATAGTTGAAACCAGTTTCAAGGCACGACTAGCCCTTACTTCACATGGACAAAACGACTTCACATGGACAAAACGCAACGAGATGTAGTGACAATGTTACATATTGTACGTCGCGGACAAGTTCTGACTTGCCGAGGTACGAGGTGCTATTAATAGAAGATATGTCACATCAAGAAAAGGCGACGAGGTGTAGTAACAATAGTATTGTAGGTCGTGGACAAGTTCAGACTTGCCGTGGCACACGGTACTATTATTAGAACTTACGTCGCATAGGATGCAAGTTAGAGAGCTCTTTTGACAGCTTTTTGTTTTAATGACGTCATTGGCCTACGTTATTACATAAATTGGGACTGTATAGACACGCCCAAGTTGCAAATGTCTGATAGTTTGAACGAATTACTACCAGTTTGACCTAATTACCACGTGTACTTATTTCATGACGTCATTGAACTAACATATATACAGGCGCGCAAGTTTCAAATGCCTGCTAACCGAATTGCCACCAGTTTGACCTAATTGTTACACACACATATTTAATGACGTCATTGTGTGACTATATAGACACGCGTATAATTGCAAATACCTGCTAGCCGAATTACTACCAGTTGGACCAATTTACCACTCGTACTTATTTAATATCATAATTGAATGAGAATATTTACATACACGCGAGTTCCGAATGCCTGCTAACCGAATTACTACCAGTTTGACCAACTTACCATGCTTTCGCGCCATTTTTATCCAATTTCCGCCATTTTCATCGATTTCCCGCCATTTTCATCAATTACCCACCATTTTCACAAAATTACCGTCTTTCTACCAATTTCACGCCTTTTCCCCAATTTCACGCCTTTTTTCATGAACCAGTCAAAACTGTATGCAACCACATGATGTAAAATTTACTATTATACCTACGCAGACAGTCGCCAGTTTGACTGATTTAGCAGAGAAGTTCCGATTTTATAATCATTGTAAGCCATACATATGTTTTATAAATATATAGGGGTATGTCAGTATGCGTAATGACCTATTCCATGACAATACTTACCTATGTCATAACATCTATGACCTATTTTATAGTTCACCACATAAAAGGCACGAATTTAAGCATCGTACAGAAAGGTCTAATTCCAAGTTGGTCGCCCTGTTCGAAAAAACGAGGCTTTAGGTTCAACTATAACATCGTCCTATATTCAGTCTACATTTCGTATACAGTACTTCAGCTAAATAGGCATCTGTTGAATTTATATTGTTTTTATTATAAATTACGCCTTAACATAACACCACATTTTTGACACGTCGTCATCAGTTATACAAGCGTTCGATCCCTGGACTGAAAGTTTCGATAGGCACCACTTGACCTTTGACCTTTGACCTTGTACCGGTTGATGGCGACCAACTGAGGTAAGTGGACGTGTCGTGTGTGCAGACTATAGCTTTGATATATATGTTAAAAGATGGGGATACCTTGATTTTATTATTGTAGGTGAAAAGTACTGAAAAAAAGACTGAAACGGAGTTAAAAATTGTGTAAACGCTACAATGAAATAATCCATATTAAAAGATCAAATTTTCTGAAAAGAAACCTCCATTTGAGCTATGTTATTTCCGTAGGAGGGTGTTTTCGTTTTCACATTCCCCTTCCTCGTTAAAAGATATGGAATTATTGCACCGGGAGTGCGCAATTTGCTTTAGTGCAAGGAGCGGGAAGGGGCGATAATACAGAGTGTACTATCTTGTTACATGGGATGCACTCTTGGCTCCAGCATACGACGAAAAGGACATGACATACTAGTCTTGACGAACAAAACAATTGCGTTGAGTTTATAATGTTAACGTAATAGTGGACACGCAACAGTTGTTATGTTGGCGTTTTCTTTTACTTTTAGAAACTAATAAAATATGTGACTTTATTTTAAAATCTTTTCAGTTACTTAAAATCTTGGTTACAATCTCAATTTCTAACTACAAATTGAAGCAATATGTTATATGTTTAATAACTGTTATTTAGTTCAGTTTTAATTATGTATATAGATATACATTATATAAATATATATATATTATAATATATATATATATATATATATATATGTGTATATATATATTTTATTATGTATACATATATAATATTACAATATATATATATATATAAACATGTATTTTATGACATTTCGTGGTTTGGCTGTTATCAAGGAGTTTTCTTTGGACTATCTTAACCGTCAACCTTTCCCGTTCCCTTACTCACCACGTGGCTTAGATATATTATAGGCCTACACTACGCTTGTCTTTTCCTCATTTTACACATAATCTTCCTGTGCTGTTCTAAGTATGACTTCATTCCTTTTTATCTATCACACTATCACAAGAAGACGTAATAACCGGAAGCAAGAGAAGCATCAATCCATTGAGACTTCTACGTGATCGTCTATCTGCGATTTGGGATTAGCCCACGCCTCGACAACGCAGCGTTTCCTGCGTTCCTCTCGCGCAACAATGTCGCGGTGCAGAAATCAGTGTCGCGCCGCCATCAACCATTGTCCGCGGCGTCGCACGACAGCAAAAAACCATTACAACGTCATCACAACTCGAAGGACGCAACGAGGCGAAGGATTACGAAATAATTAATATACTTATCTGTGCTCATAACAATGAATGATTCTACGGCGCTGTTCGGATGCGAGGGCGCCGATTGTTGAATGTTTTATTCGTTGCCCAGGCAACCTAAACAGTCCGGCGAGAAATTGATCGCGCTGCCATTGTTGCTGCGAAGTTTCGGAAGTTCGCGCATTAAAATTAATTGGTGCGCCTCATCCTCGCAAGCTAGGGCTGTTTGCCATGCAAAACTAGCACTGGCTGATCCCCTACGCGAAGTGCAGAAGTTAGCTGAGTCAAACTAGTAATTGACTTCGCCAGTCGCGACTGCATCACCTGTGAGAAAACAACGCAAATACCCGCCCCAATTTAAAGACGGATAAACGATTTCTGGGAATCCCAATATATAATGACCCGTTCGTCCATTAGCACGAGCAGCTGAATGGTATTGAGTATTCGAATAATTGCATCTACTTCCTAAACATTGCATGTAACTCGAGCCACTGTTGGTTGAAATTAGTTTTATTATGACCACCTAACCTGCATTCATCTATTGATCTAGTGAGCGATTTGATAGGCTGAACTTAAATTCAGAGTTTCGCAAACCGATCAGCCAAGGGGTACTGCTGGCTGGTACTGACGTAATTAGCAGCAGCCAGCGACCGCTGGCGCTCGATGATGGTGCGCCTTTGCCTAGGCATTTATGCGATCGCGCTACGCCGACTCTAAGTGCCCGGTTTCGGAGGTTAGCTGCTGTAGAATCGGCTTCTCCCCCCCCCCCCCCCGCCGACGTTCTTGTCAACTTGAAATTCCTGAGGCGAGGTAAAGACAACTGACATACACGGTAAGTCAGTTGCATGTCGAGACCGTTGTCGATGCATGTTATGGTGACCCATTATTGGGACACGCTACGAGAGATAATGTTCTTATTATAACGTCTGAGCACTTGCCAAGCGCCGACGACAAGCGAGTTGCATTTGCTGGTTGTTCTTGTGTTTATTTACGATTGAAGTTGTGTTTATTGGACGCGTTTGTCCAGCTGATGGTAGAGGCTGGCAATCGACGAAGATACACAGGCAGTTTCAGGCAAATTCAGGCAATCGACCAAGATACACAGGCAAATTCAGGCAATCGACCAAGATACACAGTCAGTTTCAGGCAAATTCAGGCAATCGACCAAGATACACAGGCAGCATTCCATTTGACAGCGATCGTCATCGGAATCGTAGACGACCTGCATCATCGCGGCGCGCAACTCGTTCGGTGACACCTTTGCAAATCACACGTTGGGAACCATATTAGTATTACCGATTTGCGACAAAAACAGGTTCGCGCGGGACATACAATCCACAGGAACAGTGATCAAGAGAGATCATATGGGGAATATTCAAATAAAATCGTGTTTATGTTATGGATGAGTGTGTTTGTTTGTTTTTAGTTTTCATAGTCATCAAGACACAACTAACTTATCCTCATTTCACTGACAACAAAGTTGCACAAACGAAACACTAAACTTAGCCCAACACGTTGCACGAATTGAATGTTAGAACATAGGAGGTTTTCCCCATGTTAAAAGACAGGTGCTAAAAAAAACATGTTAAAGGATAGGAAGTTTCCCCATGTTAAAGGATGGGCCGTTTTATCCATGTTAAAAGGTAGGAGGTTGTCCCATGTTAAAGGATAGGCCATTTTCTCCATGTTAAAGGATAGGCAATTTTCTCCATGTTAAAAGATAGGAGGTTGTCCCCCCTGTTAAACGATAGGGCATTTTCTCCATGTTAAAGGATAGGAAGTTTCCCCATATTAAAAGATAGGAAATTGTCCCCATGTTAAAGGATAGGAAGTTTCCCCATGTAAAAAATAGGAAGTTTCACAATTTTAAAGGATAGGAGGTTGTCCTCATGTTAAAGGATATGAAGTTTCCCAATGTTAAGGGATAGGCCATTTTCTCCATGTTAAACGATAGGCCATTTTGTCCATGTTAAAAGATAGGAAGTTCCCCATGTTAAAAGATAGGACATTTTCTCCATGATAAACGTCAACTCGATGTATCAAAAGGCATACGACGATATTTTGAGTTTGAGGTGCCAAACATCACATACCTTCATGTCAAGAGACGATCATCTGTTCGGATCCATGTTCAACGAGGCGACCATAGGACTCGTATGAGGTATCGCTTCTTTTAACGGAAAACATATGTATATGAAGCAGCCGTCTTTACAACGTAACAATTCCATATTTTCAAATAATGCGAGCGACCAGATACGATACGACCTTCTCGAGAGTCGAAAAAGGAAAGACCAGAATCGTCGGAAGCACGGTATATACACTAGTTTTCGGCGCCATCTCATTTGCATAACCAATCAGACCGAACGTACATCACGTGACTGATATCTGTCATGGCCGGTAGATGTACGCCATCGTGTGGGATAGTACTCCGATTATCCACTAGGGGGCGGTACGCCAGATGTGATGTCATACCGGAAGTTACTTGACTGTCATGGCGGTCTCTACTAGGGGCCTTTATGTCGGAAGTAACGTCGAACCGAAAGTTACTTGAATGTCATGACGACCTGTCATGGTGGCCTCTACGGTTTCACCATTTCCGGAAGTGTGTCGACGAATAGAGATCTGTTATGGCCGGTAGATGGCGTTATTCTGACTAGTTACATTGCTATCCGTTGAGGCCATCGGATGTCGCCTGTCTCATGAACGTGCACAGTTTTTGTGTTAAGGGAAGTCACGTGATGTACGTTCGGTCTGATTGGTTATGCAAATGAGATGACGCCGAAAACTAGTGTATATACCGTGCTTCCGACGATTCTGGTCTTTCCTTTTTCGACTCTCGAGAAGGTCGTATCGTATCTGGTCGCTCGCACTATTTGAAAATATGGAATTGTTACGACGGCTGCTTCATATACATATGTTTTTCGTTAAAAGAAGCGATACCTCATACGAGTCCTATGGTCGCCTCGTTGGACATGAATCCGAACAGATGATCGTCTCTTGACATGAAGGTATGTGATGTTTGGCACCTCAAACTCAAAATGTCGTCGTATGCCTTTACGATACATCGAGTTGACGTTTATCATGGAGAAAATGTCTTATCTTTTAACATGGGGAAACTTCCTATCCTTTAACATGGGCAAAATAGCCTATCGTTTAACATGGAGAAAATGGCCTATCCTTTAACATGGGGAAACTTCATATCCTTTAACATGAGAACAACCTCCTATCCTTTAACATGGTGACACTTCCTATCTTTTAACATGGTGAAACTTCCTATCCTTTAACATGGGGACAACCTCCTATTTTTAAACATGGGGAATCTTCCTATCCTTTAATATGGAGAAAATGCCCTATCGTTTAATAGGGGACATCCTCCTATCTTTTAACATGGAGAAAATGGCCTATCCTTTACCATGGACAAAATGGCCTATCCTTTAACATGGGATTTCCTCCTACCTTTTAACATGTTTTTTTAGCACCTATCCTTTAACATGGGGATATCCTCCTATGTTCTAACATTCAATTCGTGCAACGTGTTGGGCTAAGTTTAGTGTTTCGTTTGTGCAACTTTGTTGTCAGTGAAATGAGGAAAAGTTAGTTGTGTCTAGATGACTATGAAAACTAAAAACAAACAAACACACTCATCCATAGCATAAACACGATTTTATTTGAATATTCCCCATATGATCTCTCTTGATCACTGTTCCTGTGGATTGTATGTCCCACGCGAACCTGTTTTTGTCGCAAATCGGTAATACTAATATGGTTCCCAACGTGTGATTTGCAAAGGTGTCACCGAACGAGTTGCGCGCCGCGATGATGCAGGTCGTCTACGATTCCGATGACGATCGCTGTCAAATGGAATGCTGCCTGTGTATCTTGGCCGATTGCCTGAATTTGCCTGAAACTGACTGTGTATCTTGGTCGATTGCCTGAATTTGCCTGAAACTGCCTGTGTATCTTTGTCGATTGCCTGAATTTGCCTGTGTATCTTGGTCGATTGCTTGAATTTGCTAAAAACTGCCTGTGTTTCTTGGTCGATTGCCTGAATTTGCCTGAATTTGCCTGTGTATCTTGGTCAATTGCCCGAATTTGCCTGTGTATCTTGGTCGATTGCCTGAATTTGCTTGAAATCTTGGTCGATTGCCTGAATTTGCCTGAATTTGCCTGTGTATCTTGGTCAATTGCCTGAATTTGCCTGAAATATTGGTCGATTGCCTGAATTTGCCTGAAATATTGGTCGATTGCCTGAATTTGCCTGAATTTGCCTGTGTATCTTGGTCAATTGCCTGGATTTGCCTGAAATCATGGTCGATTGCTTAAATTTGCCTCTGTATTTTGGTCAATTGCCTAGCGAATTGTAAGACAATGAGTAAGGTTGCCAACGTATGCTTTGCATTACACTACGAAAAAAGACACAAGATGAGGTTTGCACCTTTTATTCATTTCCATCACGCAGCTTGTGTGATGGAAATGTCTTCCCTACCAACCACCGACCGCTTCAGGAATGAACATCCGCAGCCAATTGTCAGAGGCAGGGAGCTAAATATTCTCAAAAAGTCATAATGTCTATTTGCGTCAGTTGAGTGGAAACGGACGAATGATAAGCAATGAAAAAAACCGATACAAAACGCTCTGCACCCATGATTTTGTTATACCAGATTACTGAACAAACTTCATGTTTGTTAATTGTTTTTTGTTGTGTTTGTTTCTTGTAAATATATATAAATATTCGAATTTCTACTTGTCGTATAGCATTGTTTTGTAAGTACCATAGGTACGTTGTTAGTCCGTTGTGACGCAGTGTCCACAGTGATATATTGTCTGTTATAAAGTGAGTGTAAGACAGTATTATTATGACTTGAGAAAACTACGTGAACGTCACAGGCAACAGTTCGTATTACCTACAGTTCGTACTACCTACATTTCCTATTACCTACGTGATTACGTCACAGAGAACAGTTCGTATTACCTACGTGATTACGTCATAGGCAACAGTTCATTATACATATGTGCACTGATCTATATACATGGACGAGAAGTGTAGGTTATTACGTGTAGTCATTGTCAGCCGTCTTGCTTCCACAAACCGTCGATAATAGAAGTTAGAGGACGATCTACGTGCAGCGATTACGCGTCACAATTGGTGCGTGAACGTCTATGTCACATATGGCGGCAATTTCAAATTAAATTTGCGGGAGCATAACGTAAAAGTCGTCATTGTGCACGCGAATGCGCATGTTCAAACATATACGTGAGAAAACGCGTGTGTTGCATGTTGACGCTACGCGTAACGTGGTTGAACGAATATGACTGCGCATTCATTATATTTAGCAATAGGGGAAGCAATATGACGGCCGTGTTTCACGGCAAGTAGACCTTTTAACGTTAGGTTTCCTATCCATGTATATAGATCAATGTGGGTACGCCATACGCAGTATGATACAGTACAACACATGCAATTTTAATAATTGGTTATGTTTACAACAAACACATTCAATAAACCAATATACCAATTTGACACACGTCATTTACAATATAAATTACACGAATAGATGATTGGAAACCGCACATTGGGTCGTTTCCGCTACAGCAGTATATTGAATTAGCCCATCGTCTGGACCCAATGTTGGCAATAGCACTACCTTACCTATGACATATATCATACGCAACGCATGAAAGCTAAAACAATTTCGTTCCACTTATATTACGTCCCACTTGGTGTCTTTGTCCGTCATGATTGCGGGAAGCGGGCGCTGTTCCAACATCAAAGAACAATTCAATTAAATCCTCGTCACTACCTGTCCGCCGTTCTCATAAGCCAGCGTTGCTACTATGGTTGGCACACACCACAAAAGGAAACAAAAATCCAAAGCGATTAATATGATTGGTGAACGCTGCAACTGCCAGATATACATTTCGATAGGTCGAAGTGCCAGGGATACTGACATATTCATATGTCCCTGGCTTGAGGGCATGGATAAGCTCAATGAAGTTAAACTGGACACGGACTTTACCATTTGAAATGGAACGTGTCCTGTCTTCGGATGAAAGTGACAACCGAAAACTAAACACATTAAATTTCTTGTGTCTAATGGAGATACTGAAAATTTGTCTTAAGTGGTATCAATCAAAGAAATCCAGACTAAAACAAAGAAGAAAAGATCAGTGTGAGAGTAAAGAGAAGAAGATGGAAATGGTTTGGGCCCAGAAACAAATGAAGACATCCACTTCCTGATGGCGCTGACAATGACGTGAAAAGTGAAGCGGAAAGTTGGTCACTCCGAAACATTCTGGCGAACAACCGTCGAAAACGACAGAGAATTGAGACAGAGAACACAGATTGGTGCAAAACGCTTAGCCAGAGACAGAACAGGGCCCGAGGTTATAAAGCGTACTCGGTGTTCATACTCAACTCCATGCTCAGAAGTTGGATTTCTATATCGAAATAAACAAACCTATACGGTATAAAATAATAGCGTACAATTATAGAAACGTGTGGGTTTTAAGACAAGTTAGTTTTTAAAAGCCTGCGACCTTACATGCCTGAATCAACATATTCTTACTTTATTTAAAGACTAAGACAAATGAAATTTTTAATGTTTTTGAAACTTCGTATACATAATTTTTAATACTCTTGTCATGCAATGTGTCAAATACGAAGCCTGATCATTACGAACTAATGCCACTAAGCCCGCTCAAATGTCGCGGTGCAGAAATCAATGTTGCGCCGCCGTCAACCATTGTCCGCGGCTTCGCACGACGGCCAAAAAACATAACAACGCCATGATAACTCGACGGAAGCGACGAGGCGAAGGATTACGGAATAATTAATATGCTTATCTGCGTTCATAACACTGAAAGATTCTGCGGCGCTGTTCGGATGCGAGGGTGCCAATTGTTGAATGTTTTACTCGTTGCCCCGGCAACCTAAACAATCCGGCGAGAAATTGAACGCGCCGCCATTGTTGCTGCGAAGTTTCGGAAGTTCGCGCATTAAAATGAATTGGTGCGCCTTTGCCTAGGCATTTACGCGATCGCGCTGCGCCGACTCTAAGTGCCCGGTCTCGAAGGTTAGCTGCTGAGGAGTCGGTTTCTCTCCACAGCCAACGTTTCTGTCAACTTGAAATTCTTTAGGCGAGCTAAGGACAACGAACATACACGGTAAGTCAGATGCATGACGAGACCGTTGTCGATGCATGTTATGGTGACCCGTTATCTGGACACGCCATGAGAGCTAAGGTTCTTATTATAACGTCTGAGCAATTGCCTAAAAGCGCCGGCGCGAAGCCAGTTGTATTTGCTGGGTGTTCTTGTGTTTATATACGATTATAGTCGTGTTTATTTGGACGCGTTTGTCCGGCTGTTGGTAGAGACAGCAACAATAGTGGTGTAGTATTTGCATAAAATTGAAACACACGAACGATCCAGTTCCTTATAAAATCTTTGAGATAATGCATATGAATTATATTGAAAAGAAAAAAAATTTATGTAAGATGTTTTGAGACGAATCTGCCTTTCTTGATTCGTGTCTTAGACAAATATTCTCTACAAATTTATTAACTTGTGGTGCACGCATTGTTCTGGTATTTGTAGGATCAACAACATTGAAAAGATTACTCGTCGCTTTTGTTAGAAATGTACGTGGAAACATTGAGTAGAGGATAATCACAAAATAGAAGTATAACTAAAATGACTAAGGAATAAGAATTATAACTGAATATATGACAAATGTATAAAAACAAACTATCTACTCATACTGTTAATTATAGCTGCGTGAAGAGATTACATATGTAATTGGCATATACGTAATAAGTGCGGGCCGCTCGTAAATGAAATATGTGGCTTACCGTCGATTGTGACATGACAATCATTATTAGTACAACCAAGAAACCTACCTCGCGCAAACGCGAACGGGAGTGTACTAAAAGTTTACATATTTTAACAATTATCTCCATGTCACTATTCTTGCTCACAATTACGGTAATCTGAATACCTAAAGTCACACCGATCGAAGGACTCCATGTCATTTAGGTAGTATATACTGTATGGTTAGCATATATTTTTGTTAACGGGACGAATCGAATGAAATGCAGACTATCTCTTAAAGACTGAAAGACAAGATACGCTGTCATACTAAAATAGGTCCTCCAAAATTGATCAGCCAGACAATTGTAAGAGCAATGATTTATCCCCAAATCTTATGTGGTAAAATGTAAATTGTAGAACAATATCCGTTGTATGCAAATATAAGTTTAAGATGTTATATCATCATTGTACTAGTTGGTTTTATTATTACAAAACTTTGTTGCCAAATTATGGCATGTGACGACTACATTTAGCAGATAATGTGATGCCAAAATTGTTCTGCCTGACCAATTGTGGCTTCGTACGAAACTTAACCGTGACAGCACCGCACTCATAAAACGAGCGAAAGTACAGAGCACTAGACCAAAACACAAATATAACTACATAAACAAACCTTGTCCCGGCAGCAAAATTATATACTAGAATACTACAAAATCACCCAAACATAAAGTTCTGAAAGAACACACGTGTAAATGGCTAAACTCAAAACTGTCATCAAGACCAACTTCGCCATCCCGTTGTTCTCCATATATATTCCAATTGTATGCCTGCTGATGACATTTGTGGTTCAGCTTCCTAAACTCTTTATTATGCAATATAGTTCATTCGACTATTCAAACATTATGTGCCGATGACGACGTCAGTCACTTTGACTGTGCGGCATGATGACTGCGTAGCTCACGGGTCGCCGGCGGACGTGAGCGATCATACCAACAGCCTTTGATGCCATCAGCTTTTACTTACTCGTAGTGGTGTATAAAGGAAGTGCTGCATTTTTCTAGAAACTTAATTCTTCCCGAGTGACCCGTTGGCCAGTCTGCGAATCAACCGCTTGCTTGGCCGCGGGTCATACACTTGTCTAGCCGCTCGCTTACGGCTTAGTTGATTTAAAAACAACTTCCATGAAGTTGTCAGGGCATCTGAAAACAAAAAGTAAAAAAAATTCCTGTGTGCATCCAGCGACAAATTTGTAGGTAAGGTTATTATATTTACGGTGACGTAGAAAAAATTCCCCGATTACGATTTTACGTATGGTCTAAAAAACCTTAGACGTATGATCTAAAAAACCTTGAAAAGGATGACAGAGGGGGTTTAACATTAGTTGAATACTAGGACACTATTTTCAGATTGGGAATAAAAATGCTCATTTCGCTTAATCTTTAAAATGTTCTGTCCAGGCCCGTTACGTGGTTAAGGTGATGTGTACGGAGGCCACGGATTACAAAATTCCTACAAAACGTCCACCACATTTGAGCCAGGTTCTCAGCTGATGCCGGGAATTACTTAGGACCAAACCAAACCAAAAAAACCAGACCAGACCAGATTCACCCCGCCTGCATTGAGCCTTAGTGAAAGCTTCCCGACATAGACTAACTATTGTAAAAATGTGTGTTGCATTGTATGCTTTTGTTTGTTTATTGTTGAATAAATTGTTCCAATTCCAATACACCGACTGCACTATACTCGAAGTCTGCGTCCTAGTCACGTAGACTTGAAAACATTCGAATACGTCTGACTGACACGGCAAACTAACACCGACTAGACCCGATGTAGTCGAAAGTTTGCACGCTAAAATGATTATGACGCCATGGCGGTTTCGAGTATAGCGCAGTCGGTGTAGTGTACATGCAGTCGGGGTGAGTTTAGTCTGGTCAAGTCTGGTCGGGTCGGGTCAGGCGAAACGTGCCAGTGTATCCCAGCCTTTGCAACAATCGTAGTCACATGTACGCCCATGACGTAATTACGTTTATTTTGTCAATACATAATAGTACAGTTTATAGTAATTTAAGTAATTTACATTGTTAGAAAAGAGCACGCGAGAATAATATAGGCGTCGGAAGGCTTGGGATTAAGCAACACTGTTTAAAACCGCTAGTGTTCAGTGAATTTTAAGATCCGAATACCATTGCCAACGATATTGTTGGCTCAAATTAACTTCAGCGTTTTGCAGAGCTGTGTGTCAGGAGGTACTGAGACTTGTATAACACGTACATGGCACGGGAGGATGATCTGAGACGATTTGAACGTGGAACCGATGTCTCACTGGAGTGCGTTGACATCATTTCCCCATACACTGGTGTTACTACGCATATGTCGAGATAACCATCACCAACGCGAAAAATTTTAACAAGTTTTTAAAGCATAGATTATTCTTAACTATAATATATTGCGACTTACAGAAGATGCTGATTTACAGACGTGTGGTACATATCAAGATACGCGAGACGAGACACTGGTATAGACACATATAGTACTGAACGAAGCACTCAGAACATGGATTTTCAATGAGAAACGCCCCGAGCCTTTTGCATGGCGTGCGTATTGGTGTTTCAGGCTTTATCTGAAATTAGTTCATGTCACCATAAAGATCATATTCTTATCGACAAGTTTATTACTGGATGTACACATGGATTGTGTTTACTTTATGAGATATTGCCGTTTGAACATTGCGAATGCTCAACCATGCATTTTATTCGCGGCCGTGTATACATTGCGGGATTAAGCGTTCGTGATGTTCAAACGGAAATAATTAATTAATCAACAATTAAAAACACATCCTGGGAACACCCAGCGGCAGATCTGTAGGTACGACATTGCAAGTTTAAACATTCATAGTATTAAACCGGCAATAACTCAACACTTAAAAGACATTCCTGTGTACATCCAGCGATACGTTTGTAGGTAAGCATATTATCTTTACGGTGATATAAAACTTAAATTACGCAATTGCATTTTCAGGTACGCCACCCGACCAAAGTAGCCTTGAACAGGGTGACGAAGCGGTTTAATACAATATTTGAATAGCAGGATACTATTGTTTAGAGTATATTTAATTCAGATTGTGAATAAAAAACTTCAGTTCACTTAGTCTTTAAACTTAACGCTATTATTATAAGCTATTTTGTAAGGCTTGCGACACCTTTCGAGCATAAGATATAGCTGAAACTCTATTATATGATTATCACAAGGCGGCTGACTGGCTGCTCTCTGCTATTGACCTGTGGTTTAGTGGCGTTCGTATTGACATTGTCCCTCGCTGAGAATTAAATATTTATTGATATATGTACTTCAGTCCGCGATTTCCCATACACTGCTGCACTGCGTTAATAACGCATTTAAAACAGAGCTGTCCCTTCTATCTGCTGTCTCCGCCAGGGGAAGTAAACACCATGCTAAGCGCGGTATTTTACAATCAGTTGTTGCTACCGGTGACAACTCTCTCTCTGTTGTTGTTCCGTTCCAAATAAAGTGAAGCTAAATGCAACTGTTTTTATGTCGTTTACAAAAGGTGACTGACATTAGAATCAATAGTACTGTATGGTCGTGCTTGTTACAAAACGTTATCTTTGAAACCATGGTTGGTTGCCTGTACCGTGGACCGGAATCAGCCTGGGCGTTAATTATTAACCGGCAGTTGGCCGAATTGTCGTACTTGAATGTAGGAATATCGCGATCGCGCTGAACTAAAGAGCTTTGAGGTTAGACAGGCCGGTGTCCGTTGCGTAGCCCGTGTTGTTACGTAGCCCGAGTTGTTATGTAGCCCGTGTTGTTACGTAGCCCGTGTTGTTACATAGCCCGTGTTGTTACGTAGCCCGTGTTGTTACGTAGCCAGTGTTGTTACGTAGCCAGTGTTGTTACGTAGCCAGTGTTGTTACGGAGCCAGTGTTATTACATATCTCGTGTTGTTACGTAGCCCGTGTTGTTACGTAGCCAGTGTTGTTACGTAGCCCGTGTTGTTACGTAGCCAGTGTTGCTACGTAGCCAGTGTTGTTACGTAGCCAGTGTTGTTACGTAGCCCGTGTTGTTACGTAGCCAGTGTAGTTACGTATCCCGTGTTGTTACGTAGCCCGTGTTGTTACGTAGCTAGTGTAGTTACGTATCCCTTATTGTTACGTAGCCAATGTTGTTATGTATCCCGTGTTGTTACGTAGCCAGTGTTGTTACATATCCCGTGTTGTTACGTAGCCAATGTTGTTACGCAGCCTGTGTTGTTACGTAGCCAGTGTTGTTACGTAGCCTGTGTTGTTACGTAGCCTGTGTTGTTACGTAGCCCGTGTTGTCACGTAGCCCGTGTTGTTACGTAGCCAGTGTTGTTACGTAGCCCGTGTTGTTACGTAGCCCGTGTTGTTGTTTATAATCTGAATAACTTGTTAAGTTTTCGCGGGCTAAAATACAAATATCGAACAATATGTCGGGCTTATTAAGCGCAATTAATTAACCATAACATACAAATAATATCTGATCTAGTTTTGCCATCTGCCGAAACGCGTGGACTGCAATATGAATTGGTATGTGCTGCCACCTAGTTGTTAGTAACACAAATTGGTGTCAAAAGACAGGTGCTGTCAGCAGTATTTAGGCGATCTTGGGACCTATTATGCAGCATCAAACTTGCCATTTTGCCATTTGCTGACATTTGCTGATTTATATTGGCTAAACTAAGCATTTTGTAGCATTATGCAAGTTTCTACGAGTCAGCATAAGACCACAGTACCGTACATGTGGACGCCTAGAAGGGGTGGTGGATGCTTATCTACGCACTTGTTTATAGTGACGTATCTCTATATAGCGTAATTACCTTCGTCATCGGTTAAACGTTCTGAGACAAGGGACAAGTGTGGTTCTGTGATGGAGAAAACAAAAAAGCAATGGGATAGACTCTGTGATGGAGAAACCTATTTGATTTGGTGATTCCGCTTCTCTCCGGTCGAACTTTTACCCGTGCCGTGTCGAAGCGTATGGTCGGGTGTTTAACTCTATTGAACACGTTTATGACTATAGAAAGGCGATGTTTAATGAAGAAGCCGAATGCAGAGAACGTATCAAAGAGGCAACGGCCGGCAGCGTACACGGCGAAACGGAGAAATACAACCATAAGGAAGACAAGAAGAGGCTCCGGGTGGGACGCTGTCCGTGTCGACTGTATGCGGAACTTATTGATGACAAAGTTCACGACCTCGAAAGAATTGAGAGAGACCTTGCTGGTTACTGGAAATGCTGAAATGGTGGAGTAGGCGCCGTCGAAAGAAGATTTTGTGGAGTCGGCTACGGTGATAAAAAGGTCGAAACACGCTCAAATGTGCGTGATAAATGTAAAAGATAAAAAGGTGTTACGTACCTCGTGTTCGCCAGTCGTCGATACGGATACGTCATTGAAACATCCGTTTACGTGTATCGTAGCCGGTCCTCCGGGTTGTGGTAAGACCATTTTCGTCACCCGCCTCTTGCGTTTCGCTTCGTCTATGATCGAGCCGCCACCCGAGAAGCTCTTGTGGTGCTACGGTCAGTGGCAAACCGCGTACGCCTATATAGCGAAGACTATTCGTAATGTAGACGGTTTACCGGACCCGGCGACCTTTGATGCGAGAAAGAGGACTCTCGTCTCGAAAGGAAAGGAAAGAAAAACCATACCACTAGCCTGAACGCGAGCTCAAGAATCCACGAGACGCAGGTCAAGTAGGTCACCTGGCGAGACAGATTTATCCGGGTCGAGTAAAATACATGCAGGACGCGTTCAGAGACGCAACGTCAACAACTTACGGTTACCTTTTGGTCGACCTGAAACAGGAGACCCCCAAATTCGGTCGCATGGGTACACGTATCTTTCCCGACGACCCCGGTCGGTACGTCTACCTGCCGAGAGTATAATCCGAGACGCGTCATCCTAGTCGTCATTTGTAGTACGTCAGAGCGCTTGAAGAGACATATCTTGTTTCTGAACCCCGTTCAATACGTATCAACGATACTTTCAGATCGTACTTGCCCGTGTTGAAACCGACCGAGGACGGGGAGCTGACGTAGGTGAGTGTGCAGACTATCTAGGAATATGGTGTACGGGATCGTCAGATTCTTCCCTTCCTCTCCTTTTGACACTTCTTTTTCCACTCGATCTGAAGTGAGGTGAGTTCCTCGAAGATAGGCTGGAGGGAGGGTTCCAGCGCGATTCCTCGCTTATCTCTTCCAGGACCGTCATCATGAGCTTTATGAGATCGTTCGAATCCCTGGTCGTTATAATTCCTGAGCTTGCCGTAGGAATAAATTTTATCAGGGATCAATACGTGACGGAAAAAGACTTGTATTCGGTAGCCCACGCTTGGTTGTAACCGTTAAAAAAGAGGCTAGCGTACGCCGGCATGACACATACATACGGCGGCGTTTCGGCATGTTCTACGCTTAACACTACCGGCAGTAGTTCTACGCTTAATACGTACGGATCAAAAATGTAAATCCGAATTATACCATTGGTGACTGCATTAATAAACTGGTCAGAGGGAACTATCAACATATTATAACGGTTATAACAGCTGCCCTTGTTCTGTCGCTCCACTGGTGGGTGTAATTTAGTCCTAACAAACATTGTAAATTACTACGCTCTCCTCTACGACCCGTCTGCTTTATGTGACAGGTTGAAACGAAACACAAGTCAACCGCCGACGACAGTGATGTTGCATACAAGTGTCATCCGGCGAGTTATTTCAGCAATGAACAACTTGAAGCGTCTCGTACTGCTAATTGCGATCACGACAAGCTCAATCGATGCTGGCGGTAAGACTATATATTTAACCAATTGTGTTATCCTTTTTATTTAGTTGTTTGAGTATGATTCAAGCCGGTCTTTCATGTTGTTGTTATTGTTTTCGAATGCATTTTCGTGGAAGCCTTTATTATTTAACGAATTATACAATATTGACATGCGTGTCGTTTTACACGTACTCCAAATGCAATACGGCAATTCGTCATCATCATCATTGTGCAGCCGTAGTGTCCCGTTGTTGGGCGAAGACATCAGCATGTCGTTTCCAAATCTGCCTGTCTTGCGCTATCCTCTGCCATGTGGTGCCCTTCCAGTACTCGTCTTAGTTCGTCTCTATACCGACTCGTCGGTCTTCCTCTAGATCGTTTCCATTCGTAAGTTCTCCAGGTTGTGATACGCGATGTCCAGCGGTTATCTCATAGTCTGCTGATGTGCCCTGCCCAGATCCACTTATGTCTTCTGATTTATTCTATCACGTCTATGACTTTTGTCTTCTGTCTTACCCAGATGTTTTTTTCTTCTCCCGATATGTGATGTTTAAAAAATTTATTTCCATCTTTGTTTGTGCGGCTGCTAATTTGTTCTTTGCCTGGATGGTAGGTGTCCATGTTTCCGCGCCGTATGTCATCGCTGGAAGTACGCATGAGTTGTAGACGTGTCTCTTCAAGCAGTTACCTTTGAAGTTGTTGGGGTGCTTGGCGAATGCTGGCCAGCCGGCAGTGATTCTTCTTTTAATCTCCTTGTCTTGGTTTTTGTTCTGATAGACGTAACTTTCAACGTTCTTTATCTGCGGGGTGTTGATATTTATTGGTGTGTTATTTTCTAGCATCACTTTTATCTTCGAAATGTTCATCTTCAGACCTTGTTTTTCCTTTTAAACAGCTATATATAGTATGCAAGCGCATAGTAACATAGACATATACCATACGTTTGTGAACGAAAAGCTGCATGCAATCAGACTTAAGCTGTGCTTACAGATTGATAAACCCGATATGTAAACCGGCAATTGTTCCGTAATTCGGAGGATTTGAGGAAAGGAGGCATTTGGTTGCGTGTGCCATGAACCGGTCAAAAGATAAACAGTCTAGTCCATTTGTCATTTCATGAACCTAGACATGTTCTATCCTATGAACTTCTTTGGCTGATTTGTACTCATATGGGGTCCTAGAACAAATTCAGTTTGGTTGCCCAAACAGCATCTTTGGGCAACTCTGGTAATTTGCATAAATCCAAGATGGCGGCTAGTCGATATCTTGAAAAATTTACTTTAGAACCACTTGTCCTAGAATTATGTATAATACCTCTTTTAAGGGGTGTTGGTGTGTATAGAATCCATTTCTTATGTAATTTTTTTCAGTTCATGGTCAAGATCAGATGTTGATGGTCAGGTGAAGGTCAAATTTGACCTCTCGGTGGACAATGAATGGAAACTTCTACTAAATTATATTTTAGTTTAGTCATGCATATAAATTAATAATATTACAATTTTTTACACATTTGTTCGTGAGAAAAAACACGTAGTGTATAGTGCAAATATCATTATGAACATTGGTATTCATATGTCTTTATGAGGGAAATTCTTGCATTACGTAATCATGTACGAAAGTCATTGTAGGGATGTTACAAAAATAAATATCCGTAAGACCGTAACTATAGATAAAAGATAGTTTCACACAATGCTATGCTATAAGCGTAAGGTTTACGCTATCTTAGTAAATGCAGATATCGCCTAATAATCTTCACCTTTTATTTATTCCCACTCATCATCCGGATAATCAGGATCAGCAAGACCATCCTCAACGTCCTCCTGCTGAAATGAATGTGGCTGATTCGATTGTGCTTGGAGAAAAGGTGGAGAGCAAGTACATCGCCAGTCTTCCCAATGGGTTCTACGATCCTATCAGTAGTCCCATCAAGGCGATGGATGTTCTAAAGAAGCAGGACAAGGGCAACAAGGGCAGGCCAGTCATCGATCATGAGAACATTTTTCTCCGGCTCTTGATGATTGGTCAGCGATGGCAGATGGAGGTTGGGCCTCTGTTCAACAGATGTGACTACGTATTTCAAATATGATTGATTACTGTTTTTTCTCACGAACAAATGTGTCAAATATTCTCAGATTATCCATTTACGTGCATGCATAAACTAAAATATAATTTAGTAGAAGTTTCCATTCATTGTCCACCGAAAGGTCAATTTTGACCTTCACTTGACCTTCAGTATCTGATTTTGACCTTGAACTGAAAAAATTACATTAGAAATGGAACTACACCCCCCAACACCCCTTACAAATCTTGGATTTATGCAAATTACAAGAGTTGCCCAAAGTTGCTGTTTGGGCAACCAAGCTGAATTTGTTCTAGGACCCCATATGAGTACAAATCAAAAAAAAAGTGAATAGGATAGAACATTTCTAGGTTGGCTGTTGAATACATATGACTGTCAAATGGACTAGTCACACGTTTTTTGGATACGTAAATCTGATAAATTACACGTTTAGCGGTACTTTCGTAGTATAGAACAATCGTAGAAACAACCAGCGACTCCGCGATCAAGTGTACGTTATAGACTGATCTGAAGATAGGCCGCTATATTTTTTGTATGACAAAGCATTAGCTGGGAATCGCATGCAAAGAAAATTACTAACTATTCATGCATTTTAAACAATATCACAACATTAATCACGCATTACAACAAAGATCATCCTCGTTTCGAAAGATCGTTGATGACAAGGGTAACGATCATTACATAATCTAACCCACCGTGTGATTTACATGATTAACAATACATCCGTATGATTCAGTGGGGGGATTTCGCCGTCATGTGAATTGTCTAACTTCGGTGTTGCCAAGTAAATCATAATAATTAAATGCATCAATTACTGCACGTTTTGCACGGTTTACTTTCAGCCCGTGACGACGATTGCAGCCTGCTGGTCGGAGGAGGATCAGCTATTCTCAAATATCCACTGGACTTGTCGAGGTATCCGAGACTTGGCCCACCTACAGAGTTACTCAGGGGAGGTATGATGGATATCACTGCATGGTCCATGTTATCATGACTATATGGAGGCAGTCTGTGTCATTACCATTGGTGGTAATTATCAGAAGCAGTTCGCTGAATCAGTTGTAGTTGGTCCAAATGCGTTGACAGGAACCACAAAATCTCAAAACGATAAGTGCCCATAAGCAATTCGTGCCAACATTAAATGTGTTTACAAATTAAAAGTTGTGCGAATGAAACATGCTCATTGCAGAAAGTGTGTCGTGCTTAGCAGTATGTCGCATGGTCCGAATGATTATGAACAGAGCAAGAGCAAGTGACGTCACATGTAGGTCAAGGGCAAAGGTCTAGTGGCGCCCCCTGGTGAACATGCAATGTACCAAATAGCGCCCCCTAGCGGAGTTTTTTAATGATCTACAAATATAGCTCCCTAGCGGAACTGGGATAAACCAAATAACTAGACCAAAGTTCTAGGCCAAAGTTTGATACGTATTTTGAGAACTCCTTACTTTGAGAGGTATTTTTTTAGAGGTATTTTTGAGAGTTACTTTCCCCTAGCGGAAAACTGGTAAATATAAAATAGCGCCCCTAACGGAATTTTGATGAACTAAATATCAAAACTGCTTAAATTCGTGCCTTTATTTTCTTTTAAATAAAAAAATAGGTCAAAAACGTCGTTAATAGGTAATTGCGTATGCGCAATGGTGTATTTTCATATGTCGCATAGATAGTGGACCATTTCCAGGTATAGCGCCCCCTGATGGATACATTTAAAACTATAAAACACATAAAATAAAATTATGTTCAGAAACTGTTTTATCAGTTTTTTGAAGGCCCTCCAACATCACTTATGTTAATGAGATAATGACGTATGTGATGACGGAGGTGCTGACGTGTTCTGTCCTGATTGGTCAATCGTGTTGTTATCACGTGATTTTTCATGTTCCTATATAAGCGCGGTGCTCTGCCAGTCCGTAATATATTCAGTGCAAAAAAAAGAGTCGCACTATAAGTATGAACGCACAGTACATGATACCCTTCACGAACCCTAGCGACAACACACAAGTGTTCATCTTGGCCAAACAGATGTATCCGGGTCGCATAAAGTGCCTGCAAGAAGGTTTCAGAGAGGCAACGTCCGTACCACACCGGTATCTGTTCATTGATCTCAAACAGTAGTCCACACCGGAACACTTGCGCCTGCGTACTAATATCGTACCGGAACCAAACAAACTTCAGTACGCCTACCTTCCGAAAATATAAATAGAAACACGCCGTGACACTCGTCATTCGACATGTCAGCACGAGTGAAGATAACCGCGTTGTGCATTTGTCTCCGCGATAAAGCGGACCCGGCTTTAGCCAGAGCCATCGTCGACAAGGGAAAACCCGATCTGGTACAAGTCGATGCGAGTGTGCACAGAACATATTAAAATGGAACGTACCATTAAAGAAAGGTCACAAGAAGGACCACAGAACCTTGGTCGTAAGAAAAACCGGTCTTCATTAGAAGAAACGTATTCTGCAGAAAGGTGGTTTCCTTGCGGCCCTATCCCTATTGGCTCTTTTGGCTACGTCCCTTCTAGCCCCGTTGGTGACGAACTTGTTGCAGTCGTAACTACACGACCTTGGAGCATACAAAGAAATGGCCCTGGTCGATCCCCGTATTTTGGATAACATTCTACCGCAACGTCCTTCTCCTGCTAACCCTATCGAAAGTGTTTTGTGAGGACTCAACGATGACATGCGACACATATTTAACAAGATTTAACAAGATTGCCATCCAGAAAATTACTCTGGATGGCAGTTGGACAATGAAGCCTTTTGGCTTATCGAGAGTCCAATACTTTTTATCTACATGTATCCCGCCTTTTTAAGGTGTGTGTCGATTTTATTTTTAAACATATTCACGCTACTAGCACCAACACAATCAGGAGATAATCTGTTCCATTCATTTACAGTCCTTTGTGAGAATGAGAACTTTCTTATATCTAATCTACACTGCTCCTTTACTAATGTAGCTTTATGTCCTCTGGTCCTTCTATCTTTCTTAACTGAGAAAAAAATGTTTCTATCAATATTTTCATAACCATTCAATATTTTAAACACTTCTATGTGATCTCCTCTCAATCTCCTGGTCTCTAGTGTTGTTAAACCACATTCTTTTAGGCGTATTTCGTAACTAAGATCCCTCAGATTTGGTATCATTTTAGTCGCTCTCCTCTGTACTCTTTCTAGCATATCTATGTCCTTCTTGCGATATGGCCTCCATGCTTGTATACAATATTCTAAATGAGGCCTCACTATTGTTTTGTACAGCGGTACTATTAATTCTTTTTTCTTATACGCTATATTTCGCCTAATTAATCCAAGGATTTGATTTCCCTTTGAAGCTGCAATTCCGCACTGCTCTGAAACCTTCATATCAGCACTAATGGTTAACCCTAAGTCCTTTTCTTTTACAGTAGTACTTAGAACAGTACCCTCCATTTTATATTTTACCTCTTCATTCCCATGACCTGTGTGGAGGCATTTACATTTCCCAAAATTGAACAGCATTTGCCACTTTTCAGACCATTTGATCAACCTATCAAGATCATCTTGTAAATGCTGTCTGTCTCCATCACTTTTAATCCTTCTAAACACTTTTGTATCATCCGCAAATTTCAACACCTTGCTTGTTATATCATCGTCCAAATCGTTGATATATATTAAGAATAATATAGGTCCTAGTACTGATCCCTGTGGTACCCCACTCAATACCGATTTCCAGTTTGAAGCCTCCCCATCAACTACTACACGTTGTCTTCTGTCATTCAGCCATTTTTCTATCCAGTTTATTATACCATTTCCTATGCCATGGGCCTTTAGCTTAAGGAGTAATCTTTGATGTGGTACTTTGTCGAAAGCTTTTTGAAAATCTAAATAGATGATATCTACTGGTGATCCCTCATCTACCCACCTAGTGATGTCTTCCAAAAAACATAACATATTTGTTAAGCATGACCTCGCTTTTAAAAACCCATGTTGAGATGGGTTTATCAAGTTATGTTTAACAAGAAAATCCACCATGTGATCTTTAATTAGTCTTTCTAATAATTTGCAAATCACTGATGTTAAACTCACTGGTCTATAGTTCTCTGACTTGTTTCTCGAACCTTTTTTAAATAACGGTATAATGTTTGCCTCTTTCCATTCTAAAGGAACCACTCCCTCTTCTAATGACAAATTGAAAACTGTTGCAAGCGGTGCGCTAATTTGTTCTACAATTTCCAATAGTAGTTTGGGCGGAATCCCGTCCACTCCAGGTGATTTATTATCCTTCATAGCCCTTATTTTCTTAGCTACCATTTCCGAGGTTACAACTAACTGTCCTAAATAGTCTGAATCTGCCCCCTTGAACTTAGCCTCTGGTACTGGCAGTGAACTAATATCTTCCCTGGTAAACACTGAACTAAAATACTCATTCAGGTCTTCTGCCATTAAGAATCCCTCTGATATTGTATTTCCAGCACTATCTTCTAGAGGACCGACCTTATCCTGAACTTTCTGTTTGCTTCGAATATACGCATAAAAACTCTTACTGTCATGTTTTATATTACTAGCTAATTTTTTTTCATAGCTTCTCTTGGAATTTATAATTTCAGCTGTAGCTTGATTAAGTGCTTCTTTATAAATGTTGTAGTCTTCATCATTTCCAGTACATCTATATGACTTCCACATCATTTGTTTATACTTAATTTTTCTAATGGCTTCTTTCGATAAGTGTTTCTTTTTAGACCGTTTCCCTTGTTTTTTGAAAGGTACAAATTTATTGACTATGCACTTAATTTCACTATTTAAGATATTCCAGCATTCGGTTGCTGTCTTATTCTTCAGTGTGTTATTCCAGTCTATATATATATAGACTATTATTCCAGTATATTAAAACAAAGTGATATAGACAAGAGGGAAAAGTCGTGTTGTATAAGCAGGTGTTCAGTCGGTACAATGATCTTTCCGACCAGCGTATGCAGGAACCGCTGCGTGTAGCCATCGATACATTTCCCAGCAAAGTCGAAAACGAACTTCAACCGTCTACCAAAAATGAAATGATTGAAAACGAAATAGTCGACAGCGTGCCGAAAGCTATGAAGGAGAAAGCACGACTTAATACTCCTCAATAAAATAAAAGGTGCCGTAAGATGGAACGATCGTGGCGAGATGATGTACAGAAATGTACCGATTCCCGGAAGTAACATCGTGGACCTCGTCAATGACGTGTTGAGAAAGCGGAAGGCGTTTGAACCGGTTGGATGGAAAACCTTTGCTTGTAGTCTCAAAGATGTGAACACGCCGATGGATTTAGTGGGTAATCCTGATCGTTGGCTTTACAGAGTCAGTGGTCGACGATACGTCAAAGAAAAAACAGCAGTCAGTTTGACAGTCATCGTCGCAGACATCGGGCGTCGTCGCGGCGCGCCGCTCATCCGGCGACACTGTTGCAACACTTGCGTTGGAAACCGTATTAATTGCCTTGCACGACACGACACCAGCATTATTACGACATGTCTCCTCGCGTAGGTAAGAAGACAACGCCTTCACACGATGCTTTGAAACGTATTTACTACGACACGAAATTAACCGGAAGTTACGGAGGCGTCGATGCCCTGCGTCGTACTTCACGTGCGTTGTCGAAAGAGGTGAAACGGTGGTTGTCGGAACAAGACATTTACACACTACACAAACCGGTGTCATATCATTCCAGGCGTCGGCTTGTCGTAGTGGGTGATATAATTCAACAATGGCAGGGAAGATATGGTATACATGTCACGTTTGAAACGGTACAACGACGGTCACACTTTCATTTTGACCGTGATAGACGTGTTCGCCAAGAAAGCGTGGTCTGTTCCTTTGAAGAACAAATCAGCGCCGTCACTCACGACGGCATTTCGTCGGTTGTTAAAGGACAAAGATAGACCACTGTCACTGCAAACGAATAAAGAAAAATAGTTTCTGAATAGGCAACTGCAAGAGTTTCTGAAAGAGAAAGGTATCCACCATTTTACGATACACGACGAAGAAACCATGGCGTGGAACGTTTCAATCGTACTCTGAAGACCCGTATGAGGAGATATTTCACGAAAAACCAGACGATAAAGTACCTGGACGTATTACACCAACTAGTCGATTCGTACAACGACAGTTATCATAGAAGTATTCGCGTGGCGCCGTCTGAAGTGAACGTGTTCAATCAAAAAGAGGTTTGGCAAAGGTTGTACGGAAATGAAGGACACATAAAAGTCAGGGCGATCACGAACGTATCAGCAGAGTCAAGAAACAATTCAAAAAAGGTTATTTACCCAACTGGACTGACGAAATATTTACCTTCAAAGCAGTTCATCGTTCCGACCCGCCCGTTTATCGTTTGATCGATGATCAAGATTCACCGACAGAGGGAACGTTTTACGAACAAAAACTATAGAAAGTGGTTGTGGCTAAAGATAATCGATTCGAAAACATAGCTCGAATATACCGGAAGTAACAGCCGATGTTGGGTGTTGTTTGGAAATTCGTGCCCGAAATCGAAAATCGTCCTCTACTGCCAAATCGTCATACTCTACATCGTTATATTGGTCAGTGTCTACAACCTGACTAAATTAGACGGACACTCTAATCTGTGGACGGCTTTGTTGAGGAGTTGCCTAGGATACCTGTTACCTAATCCGTCTATGAAACGCGGTGACCATGTCGTCTGATTTTTACCTGACATTGCCCAGGAACCCGTCAATGAAGTTAAATCCCGACAACACGTTGACCCTCTATGACACGGCTTTGCCACAGCGCATCAGTTTAGTGGGTCAGTGGGAGTGCGGACTGGTGTAGACAAAACCGCTTTTAATGGAGCATTCGCCAAGAATCCGTTCCACGTAAAGCACAACAACTTGCAAATTCTTGCATTGTACGTCGACGGGCAAAGGGTTCCGGCGAAACCACTCCAACCTAATTTCGACGATGGTGCCTACGTGAGAAGTTACAGTAATCTATTATTCAGTCGGGACGAGTTTGGCAAAGGATACACCCTGTTTGCCATCACACCAGATTGTTGTGATGAGAAACGTCGTCGTCTACGGAGAATTCGAGACGGTTATGGAGATTGACCGCAACAGAAACGTCGTCTACGATTTCTGGTGGATACGGTACAAATAAAACGATTCCTTGCGGCGGATGCTTACACTAGGACCGTTGTTCGAGGCGTACTACCTAAAGACGGCTTACCCACTACTCCTATGACTACTTATCCGGCAGCTTTCGTTCGAGCGATGACCCGGGTCAACACTGGATCTGCATGTTTATTGCAACTGCGTGACGTGGACTTTCAACACGAGAACACTCCAGAGCCCGATGTATAAAGTGTGTGGACAATACTGTGTCGTGTACTTGCTGCACCGAAGTCGAGGCGTACCCACGGAGACGTTTTTGAACACTTTCGGGAACGATTTAGTGAACAATGACTGTCGTGTTTTCGACTTCGAGTGGCATGTAATGTTTGCATACATTTTTTGTATTACCTTATTTAGGCAATAAAAAAGTCGACACCATGTATGCGTTCATGAAATTGTATTCAGACACCCAAGAGAAAGTATCACAAATCTTGTAAACCTTAACAACTATATACAAATAGACTACGTATGTTATATTCCCGACGTGATGTCTCTTGCACGCTGTTCCTGTTTTTGTCGCAAATCGGAAATTATAATATGGTTCCCATCGTGTGATTTGCAAAAGGTGTTGCCGAATGAGCCTCGCGCCGCGGCGATGCAGGTCGTCTACGATGCCGATGACGACCACTGTCAAACGGAATGCTAGTTTCCTTTCACATGTATTGGCGTGTTGACGGCCTTGAGACCACGAGCGAAGGTTTCCCATCCCACCGGTTCAAACCCCTTCCGTTTCTCAACACGTCATTGACGAGATCTACGATGTTACTTCCGGGAACCGTCTGAAGCCAGAGGCCGGGTGTCATAGTATGTGTTGGGACAAGTGAATTCAGTGACTTAGCACTTGTCAACCGTGATGGTGATGGCGTGGGCTTGTTGGCAGCCAGTAGACTAGTCGATAAACTCATGATGTAGGTGTTAACGATTCAAACGTAAAGAATGAAATGAACCGCGAGATGAATTTTTGCAATGATATATGAAAAGCTTACCACGATAAGATATTTCCTGAATTTACTTAATTTTACTTGTCTATCTAGGTGAATTACCTGAACTGACCTGTGTATCTAGGTGAATTTCCTGAATTTGCCTGTGTATATAGGTCCTGAACTGACCTGTGTATCCAAGTGAATTTCCTGAATTGACCTGTGTATCTAGGTGAATTTCTTGAATTGACCTGTGTATCTAGATGAACTTCCTGTTCAAAGTCGGTACTTATACATTTTTCGGTACTTAGACATTTTTAAAACTTGGTACTTAGAATATTTTTCAAAGTCGCTAGTCTAAGTTTGATTGTTGTCTCGTCCGTTGTCTCGTACGTTGTCTCGTGCGATATCTCATCCGTAATCGCATGCAATGCCTCTAGTTCTGTCTATGTTTCGTTAAGTTTGGTTCATGGAAGTTGTTGGTCTAAGTTTGTTTCGTATAACCCGTTGGTCTAAGGTTGGTTTGTTCAACTCGTTGATCTAAGTTTGGTTCATGGAAGTTGTTGGTCTAAGTTTGGCTAAGTTTGGTCCATGGTATTGTTCCTGTGTCTCGTATATCGTACACGAACCTGTTTTACGCAGATCGATTACCCTAATATTGACAATACGGGTAGTCCCTGTTTAGTTGTGAAGTGTAAGACTATTAGTAAGGTTGCCAAGATATAACACAAACGTATTTACAGGTCACACTCCATAACTACAAGAACCAGAGACTGAACATTGTTTTGTCAAGGTTCCGGTTCCGGTGCATAGAGGCTTGAGGGTACGATTGTTCGGTTGACAGACGATGAATGCGGTCGGCTCGTCGGCTCGTCCTCGTTGCTCGAGTCTGCTCCATCGCGAATGCAGTGATAGGGTGTCTTCAGCACGGTGTTAGCCATAGTGTCGTCGTGATACGAATGACGGTCCGACTGGCAGTGCACCACATTTATATAGGTTTCTGAGAATCACGAGCGTGCGATATTTGCCGCAACAGGGAAGATGCAGAAGTATTGATGGCTGCAGCAATGCGCTCCTTTTCTTGCCGCTGAAACAGTGACGATATGAGTTTAATTATGTTTGGTCAACTGGTATGTATAAGATATATATAATATTATGTTCTTTTTATCAGGATTTGGAACTTTTTTAACAAAATGACATGATATAGAACAAGACCTGAATAGCATTTGAACACTATGAGAAATTGAAGCTTACTATTATTTCTTTAAGTTGTTCTTTACGTCGCCGCTGTTTATCTTGCTTCCTTTGGCAGTAACCCTGCTTCATATGAACGTCACAACTTCCTTTAAAGCGGAAGGTACTGCCACACATGCAGAGCTTAACGATGCAAAAGCTTCCGACGCTTCGTCGGAGGTGACGACGTCGAGTTGATGGTTGGATTGGTTGACGCAACTGATGACAGCGACGAAATTGGTTTGGTCGTCGAACTGGTTGTCGGCCTATATTTCCGTGTGAACGACGTTCCACAGTCCAGGAGGTGAAGGGCGCCAGCGATGGTGGTATTTGTCTCTGGGTCGGTATGGCCTCCTCATCGAAAATGACCGTTCAAACCATGATATACATGTCAGTGGCCACGCAACTGTGTCGTTCGCAATGAAAATTTCCTCTATCGTCGACAATCATACGCTTCTTGCAGTATCTGCACCCGATGTAGAAGGGAGTATGCTGACGTTC